>JANAVB010024799.1:2653256-2785305 GCA_029216955.1 Iris pallida
AACATGAAGTGTTTAAATTATTAGGAATCTTTATCATTAACTTAATATGAGAAAAATCTTATTAATTTTGTACAAATAATTAATACCCAATTATAATTTATACGTCTAGCTACGCAAATAAGCAACCCAGAAAAGAAATAAAAAATCTAAGCTACACAATACAGGGTCACAGAAAAATAAAAGGAAAACTGGGCTATGTCCTTACAAACCAAATTAATTAGTAGGAAAAAATAACTTTTAAAATAAATTTCTCGAAATTAGTAATTTTCGTTAAGAAAATAGTTTTTATTTAAATAACATTTTATAATAGAATTTATTTAATCAGAACGATTTTCATAAAATATGTCTTTAGACATTCATAAATATGTAGAAAATCACCTTTAAACATAGATAATAATAAATGCACAAAAATATATTTTTTTACCAAAATATTGGTTTAAAGTTAATATAAAAATTTTTCGGGTTTTAGTATTAATACCAATACCAAAATAACCTTTTTAAATAAATATTAGTTTTATTATATAATTCTCCTTATAAAACCTTCTGATCAGAAATCACCTTTAAAAGGAAAACATTATATATATATATATATAATATATATATATATATATATATATATATATATATATATATATATATATCATATATATAATTATTTAACGAATGTAATTTTGTTATACCATTTACTTAACCAAACTTAATTTAAAGATAATAACTTTTAAACGAATATTTATTTAGCTAATATTTTGTAAACAAATATTAAATAAATATTATTTGGTTTAAAAATATCTCTACAACTTAACATTAAATTAAAAGATAATCCTAACTTAATTTAAACCAATTAAATCATTAAACCATTTTAAATTTATAAGGTTAATCCATAAATCAATTAATACCAAAATAAACATGTATAAAAAGTTTCTAATATGTATATTATTACCACATTGCTAATTACAACACGAGAAAAGCTAAAATTTAAACCACAGAACCTACTAAAATAATTCTACAAAATCCAAAATAATAATCTACAGGATAGACTCTAGGCCAGAATGACAATGGGTTTCTGTGAAGAAAATGACAGAGAGAAGTGGGAAGAGTTTACCCAAACTTGCACGAAGGAGTACGAGGGGAGGCCTCGGACTCGGAACGACGCCGGGATGACGAGCACGGACACCGTGCCGCACACGGACGGGACTATGGTGGAAGATGCGCGACGACGGAGTACGCGTGGGAGATAACGGCACCGGCAGAGGGCACGCGGGAGTCTGGGGATGGGATCGGCAGGTACGGGAGTGGGGTCTGGAATCGGATGAGGGCGGCAAGGGAGCGCGGTGTGGTCTCTCGGATTGGATTGGTGGAGGGAGGAGGAAGTTATGATTTTTGTTTTGTGGAAATGGGATTGTGAACGTCTGTGGGGTTGCTGATCTTCTGAAATGTTACGTGAGATGAAGAAGGAGAGGACTGGGCATGGAGAGCGCATCTGAGAGAGAATCGGGGAGTGTGGGATAATGGGTAAGTCTAATGGGTTTTAGGCTTCGGTTTTGGGTACCAAGGCTTAAGTTATGGGCTAAAACAAAAGGCTCACCAAACAATATAAACATGGACATTAAAAAATAAATAAAAGTCATGGGCTTCACACATTCCTTGTCCATACCATGGTAAACACTTTACTTGAGATACCACTCTTGGTATCGTAAGATATCAAGATACTAACATATCTAACCATTACAACCACTATCTCACACTAACTCATCTAATGCATCTTATTAGGTATCTTAACATATGTATATTACCTTAAAGTATTATCTTGGTATCATGATACCAAGATACTTACCTATATCTATCTACTAACTACCCTCATACACTAACATATCTAACACCCACAATATCCTAGCTAGTATTTAACACAAGCTAATATACCTATATCTTACTAAACATCAACTCTCATGACACCAATATCTTAACATGTAGGATACTAACATCAATACTTCACTAACATAGACTAACTTATATTACATTTACCACTCAAACCACTAACATTCTAACTACTCATTTAACCCCTAATCTAATCCCTTTTAGAGTCACACACACACATAAACAAATATTATAGGTGCATATATAGAGGGCTAAGGGGGGCTAAAAAGATGGTAAAAGGGTCATGGGGGGCTGCCCTGCAGCCCCACTGCTGCTGCTGTAATATGCAGTCCCCTGTGGGGACTGTTGTGTGCTGCTTATAAGCGGCAGCTGCTGCTGCTATATGTTGCCTTGAAATAGCAGCAACCAGCCCCTCTATCTCTCTAATATCTATCTTTTTATCTATCTATCTATCTATCTATCTAGCTATCTATCTATCTATCTATCTATCTACTCACAAACACACTCACATATAATTCTCCTTTCTAAACTCAACACTCCACTAAAACAACCACATCTATCAATCTAATTTCCCTCTCATTCTCTCTAACACAAGCACACACAAACACTTACACACGTATATATATATAATAAATATATATATATATATATAATATATATATATATATATATATATATAATATATATATATATATATATATATATAATAAATATCCCGAAACCTATCCGAATACCCAAATTCTCACAATTCTACCCTCTAGGGCTTAGACACGTACCCCACACAAGCAATCTAACTCGTGCGCGAGTGAAAACGAGAAACGAGGCCCGAATGGCCAAATGGCCATTCTGGCGACTCCGGGGTGTTCGATTCGTGATACCGCACGATACGGGCACCAAACCTATTCGGATTCGACCCAAACTACCCACGAGTTCTAAATAATGATTAGAACCTATTCTAAGTGCTAATTTGCCGATTCTAGTGTCGGTACAAAAAGTCACCCGTGTGTTGGAACCCGAAAATCCCGAAAAGCCTATTTTTATGATTTCTCGCGAAACGACCATGTATCCAAATATGGACACATATCTAACCTCATCTCACCCAAACTAACCTAATTAGGTTTAATATGTAAACCCCCATATTTTCTAATTATTTTAGTGCTTTAAAAATTAATTTTTGCTATATTATTTTAGAATTAAAGAGTAGTTGGCATATATATGCGTATTTATAAATATATTGTAAAACCCCTAAATTTTCTACATTTTTTTTAAATAAAAATGTGGTACTGATTTAGAAAAAATATATTTTGTCTATTTTTTCTAGTTTCAAATAATAGATATAATAATTAGTTTTGCTATCATTTCTAAGTTTGTTATTTTTACTTCATTTCTAAAAGTTATTAATAAATAATATTTTTGTGTACTAGAAAAGCATAATTATGTAAAAAAAAAATATAGTGCATACATATATTTCATAATTATTTATTAGCTATTTTAAATAATAATATAATTTTTGAAATTATTATTATTAGTTTTTTTGGAAAATATATTTTGAAATTATTGTGGCAATTAAATCTTTTATTAGATTTTATGGATTTGATTTTAAATCGTTTAAAATTTAGGATAAAATTTATATTTAATTTGAGTTTGATTATCTAGATTTAAATTAGATTTTGATTTGGATTTGGATTTATTGAATTAATTTAAATTAATAGATTAAGTTATCTAATTGGGTTTAACTATTCTAATCCTTATCCAACTGGGAATTCTCACATCCTATAAATAGGCAGGTACTCATCCATATATTTCTATTATCCAAATTCCACAACCAAATATGCGTGCATCGTGTCTGTGTTCCTCGTCCAAATTCTTATTCCGTCTTTTATATATACATTATCCCTTCGTGTCGACAATCCCGACACAATTAATCCTAACCTATCCCTATTCTAAACCCCCCGCAGCCCTGACACGCTGTTCCCCGCTCCACCAGTAGCACTCCCCTACTCCGGTAGCCACCGCCGCACATCACCATTACCTCCACCGTTCCAACGTCACCACCATAACCCTATTCTCTGCCACGTTCGCCGACTACACCCTCCTGACTCCACCAATGGCAACAGCCACCATCACCACGCCACACAACCCGCACCTTCCGACTATGGCCAGAATCTCCACTACATCCATCACCTACACGTCCCTCGGCAACATCCCACCAACGCCACTCCGTCGCCTCTCGGCAATCGCCATGGCCAACACCGGCCCTCACGAAATCACCCCTGCTTCCTATGGCTTCCCGTCCAGGAACCATACCACCATCAACAACACCAAAACTCGTACCACATCGGCCACCGCCGCCACCGACGGTCAGCTTCTCCCCGCAGCCGCGACTCCCTGGCTGTCTCCTTCCAGACCACCAAAATCACCCACCATCACCTTCGCCCCCGCCACGAACAACACCGATCGCAGCCACCCAAAAACCCCACCACACCACCAAAAAAATACAAAAAGAATCGAAATCCTAAACCTAAATTCACCTCCGAACCGCCCAGCACCGTGCCACCCTCCTCCCTGACCGGTCGCCCTCCTCCGCCGATAGACCCTTGCCGCCGCCGCGAACCTCGCCGCTGCACCACGGCGGAGAACCCCTATTTCCTCCGCCATCGCTGGCGTGCGCCGCTCCTGCGACTTGCCACCACCTCACCGACGCCGAGCGCTGCCCAGCACTCAAATCCGCCCAGCCGTCGCCGTCCTAGCTGCCCGCTCCAGCCGTCGCGCCAGCGCCGAGTGTCGCGCCGCCCCACCACGACGAGCGAAGGCGATCCTCGCGCTACCTCCGGTCCGCGCCACCCATCCCGGCCGCTCCCCTCCCCCCCGACTCGCTCTCTCTCCCGATCGTCCCTTTTCCCTCGATCACTCTCTCGCCACTGTCCAATTCTCTTTCTCTCTCCTTCTTTCCAAAAAAGGAGCAGCACCAGTGCCTTTGCTATTGTTTTGATTCACTTGATTATTATTATTATTATTATTATTATTATTATTATTATTATTATTATTATTATTATTATTATTATTATTATTATTATATTATTATTATTACTTAAAACATGTGGGTATTCTCTCTTCACAAAGAAGAGAATAGCTGGCCACACTTCTGTTCATCAAATATTATTATTAATATGTTAGTTTTATTATCATTATCATTACTGTTTAGTTTATGGATATTAGTATTTCTAGTTATGACTATTGGTATTAATATCAGTATTATTATTTTAATTTATTTTTGTTAACTATTATTATTATTATTATGCTTCTTCAATTTCATTTATACTGATCTTATTATTCTTATTATTGTTATTATTATTATTATTATTATTATTATTATTATTACTACCATTATTTTTAATTACAGAATATTGATTAAAGTAGATTATCTATATTATTAGTATTTATATTTGATTAAGAATTATTATTATTAGTATTATTACTATTCATATTATTATTATTGTAAGTATAAATAAATATTTTCAACATTGGGTTAGAAGACCTAATTATATTTGCTATATTATTTTGTGGCATTTTAAAAGTATAGCTTATTAATAAAATTTTATTTTTGCAAAATATGGTTCTTAACCTTAAATAATTTTTCTAATATTATTTTCTTCGCTTAAAATATTTTTTTTGATATAGGTTTTAGCCTAAAATATTATTTGACAAAACTTACAGTTTTGCCTTAAAACGACTTTTGATTTTTCGGATATTTATTTGAAAGCATATTTTGACTAATAAATTATATTTCAAGTATTATAAATTAGTTTTCTAAAATCATATAATTATTATTCGTCAAAATTTTCTTTATTCTTTCGACCGTGACTCAACCCCCTCTTTCCTATTCGATCGCCAATTCTAGACTACCTTATGTCATTCCTAACTAAATTGACCCTTCTGGACCCAATGGAACTGTTCGTGCCACCATCAGAGGTCACCTTGTGTAGTTGTTATCTGAAGTCGTAGTTCGTGCCACATTGATCATTGTAGCACACCAGGCGTACTATCAGGCAAGACACCTTGCCATTTGCTGTTTATTTATTTTAGCTCATATTTCATACAGTATTATTATTTTCTTTATGCAAAATAAACTGTGATACATGGCATAACCTGTTAGAACTTACTGTTCATTTATATTTCCTGCTATGTATTATTTTTCTCACACATTAAACATAGATTTAAGGGACCACCTGGTGTGTTGCATTCATAGGCCTTGACATATTTATACCACGTTGTTGTGAGTCACATATAGGACTCGGACATGCGTGATTGGCTGGCCACTAGTACGTATAAGCCATGCGTTAGGAAATAACTGCTATTAGAATTGCATGCTAGAAGACTTAGCAGTTATGAGTTGGCATTGGGCGGGAAGAACATGATTGGAAGTTGACTACCACCCTATCTATCGTAGACTCGCTCGCAACTGAGGAACGATAGGTAGACTATATGCTATAGACTCGCTCGATACTGAGGAATAGTATATGGTGTTGTGACTCGCTACTGAGGTACTGCATTGGTATTTTCTTGACTTGACCCGGTAGTCATGCGACCATGAACTGTTCTTAAAACTGCATTCACTTAGAACGGTTAGGCTGCCTTATCCGTTAGGTATGAGTACTCTTGGTTTGGGTACTTGTATCTGACCGTGGCTTGGAACAATAACTTGTCGCAGATTAGTTCGTCACATCTTGTCCTTGTTTGGTTGTAGGTGTGACTTACCACTCCGATGAGAAGGTATTGAACCTTGTTGGGGTCCGGATACCATATTGGATTCATAGCATGGAAAGATACGTCACCGTGAATTAGTTTACCATCTTCTGTCCTTGTTTGGTTGGGGGGATGGTACGCTAGTTCAATAGGTGTGTATTGGACCATGTTATAATTCAATTGACTTATTTATTTGAGCAATATTTATTCAATTTATATGGCATGATATTATGTGTCTTGTTACGTCCCTCTGAGGACCTGGTTATCTCTCCAGGTGCGTGCTCTTGTCTTTCGCAGGTGCTTTAGCTTTAGCCGTGACCATCTCTACTTCTTCGAGGATGATTGCACTTGGATCGTCTTCGCTTCGCTCGCCAAAATCTTTCTTTTGTTATGTATTTCTTTTCATAGTTGGTAGTGGATTTGTCTCCACCCAACTACATGTACCAAACACAATTCATTATCTTTATATGATATCTTTTATTCATTTATTTTGTGTGGATGAGATTAATTATGGTTCTACTGCATTTACAGCTTATGTATTCATGCGAGGTTTCCATATATTGGAGTGTACTTCGTATAAATACAGCTGGCATGTCTACGTTCCTAGTCCTACGTATTTTGGGACTGGGGCATTACATGTTTTTGTGGTGGCCCATGCAGGTCAAGATAAATTGTTTGGTTACTTTACCGTACCAAGCAAGCCTGCGAATAGGATTAGAAGTCTTGGATCTCATCCACATACTTGACCTCTTTCCTCGATTCTATATTCGAACTACCGTTCGACTCATCGATTGCATCTTTCTTGATTCCTTCTATTATAAATTCTTATCTTCCCTTCGTGCATGCTAAAGGTTAGACAGGTGACCATACTAGTTAGACGTGTTTCTTTGTCCTAAAACACCATTAGTTTAATTTTTAAGTTGGGTAGAATGCCTTATGACCTAGCAATCCCTTTGCCCTTGTGACCTATATTAGCAAGTTTACTTAGATTCTAGAATTTAGAAGACCCTAACCCATCTAGCCAACTAAGGACTTGGACAAGAAGACTATAGGACGACTGTATAGAGACCAACACAGGATATAACTTAGAGTCTTAGGGAGTTTGAACTAATTCTATTTTCTTTCAATCTTAATCTCGCGTGCCTATGTTTTTACTATCTAGACTAATGATGCTAAATGTAGCCTAGTTTTTGCAAGCTTATTCCTTTATCGAGCTTGTTCAAGACATATATTATTTGGGTCGCACCCACTAACATATTATCTACTCAGAACCGGTGCATGATGGTCTGATCAACCGAGTGCACTTTGGTTCGCCTTTTTCATAAATCAACCTACGCGGATGTAATATAGATAAACTTACCCCTTAGAATTCCATCCACGACTGCCTTGACGATTCTTTGAAATTTATACGGCCGCCTTTGAACTATGTATTCGATAATAATGTCTTTGAACTCCTTATTGGTTTCGCCTCCACTTATCTTAGAAGGACGAAAGCATTGTACTAAAACTTCCTCTAGCCTTCTTGTCAATTGTGACCATTATAAATTGATGTTGCTATGTCTTCATCCTAAACTACTCGTCCTTTCCTCGGCCCAATATTTACTATCATGACCTTCTAATCGCTTAATTTAGGAGTAAATCAAATTCGTTCTCTTAATCGTACTCTCAACCTACTCTCAAGAAATCATACCTTCTAAGTCTCTAACATATTTTTTCTTGATACCATATCATTCTCTATTGCATGATATCATGACAAACTTTAAACCCTTAATCTTCTACTCATGCCTTAACTCGCGACCCTCATAAGCATACCCGTGTTAAATTCTATGATTTAGATCACGATTTCTTACGACATGATTTTATTGAAACATTGTCATTGTTGCTCCCCATCGATACCCCCTTATGTCTTCTCACCCCCCTACTTATTCTTAATTACGAGGACGAAATTCTTTTAAGTTGGGTAGGATGTAAAACCCCCAAATTTCTACTATTTTTTAAAATTAAAATTGGTACTGATTTTTTTATTTTGTATTGTACGTTGCGTAGTTGCATTGTACGTCGTGCACAAAATTTTGTTTTTCGTAATTGCTCGACGAGTGCGAATATGTGCGAGCATACATATTTTAGAAAAAAAAACATTTTGTTCTATTTTTTATAGTTTCAAATAATAGATATAATAATTAGTTTTGCTATCATTTCTAAGTTTGTTATTTTTACTTCATTTCTAAAAGTTTAATAATAAATAATATTTTTGTGTACTAGAAAAGCATAATTATGTAATAAAAATATGGTGCATACATATATTTCATAATTATTTATTAGTTTATTTTAAACAATAATGTAATTTTTGAAATTATTATTATTAGTATTTTTGGAAAATATATTTTAAAATTATTGTGGCAATTTAAATCTTTTATTAGATTTATGGATTTGATTTTAAATAGTTTAAATTTTAGGATAGAATTTATATTTAATTTGAGTTTGATTATCTAGATTTAAATTAGATTATGATTTGGATTTAAATTTATTGAATTAATTTAAATTAATAGATTGAGTTATCTAATTGGGTTTAACTATTCTAATCCTTATCCAACTGAAAATTCCCACATCCTATAAATAGGCAGGTACTTATCCATATATTTCTATTCTCCAAATTCCACAACCAAACGTGCGTGCATCGTGTCCGTGTTTCCCGTCCAAATTCTTATTCCATCTTTTTACATATACATCATCCCCTTCATGTCGACAATCCCGACACAATTAATCCCTAACCTATCCCTATTCTAAACCTCCGTAGCCTTGACACGCTATTCCCCGCTCCACCAGTAGCACTCCCCTACTCCGGCAGCCACAGCCGCACATCACCATTACCTCCACCGTTCCAACGTCACCACCATAACCCTGTTCTCCGGCCACGTCCGCCGACCACACCCTCCTGACTCCACCAATGGCAACAGCCACCATCACCACGCCACACAACCCGCGCCTTCCGACTATGGCCAGAATCTCCACTACATCCATCACCTACACGTCCCTCGACAACATCCCACCAACGCCACCCCGTCGCCTCTCGACAATCGCCATGGCCAACACCGGCCCTCCCGACATCACCCCTGCTTACTTCGGCTTCCCGTCCAGCAACCATACCACCATCAACAACATCAAAACTCGTACCACATCGGCCATCGCCGCCACCGACGGTCAGCTTCTCCCCGCAGCCGTGACTCCCTGGCTGTCTCCTTCCAGACCACTAAAATCACCCACCATCACCTTCGCCCCCGCCACGAACAACACCGATCGCAGCTACCCAAAAACCCTACCACACCACCGAAAAAAAATACAAAAAGAATAGAAATCCTAAACCTAAACTCACCTCCGAACTACCCCAGCACCGAGCCACCCTCCTCCCTGACCGGTCGCCCTCCTCCGCCGATCGACCATTGCCGCCGCTGCGAACCTCGCCGCTGCACCATGGCGGAGAACCCCTATTTCCTTCGCCATCGCCGGCATGCGCCGCTCCTGCGACTCGCCACCACCTCACCGACGTCGAGCGCTGCCCAACGCTCAGATCCGCCCAGCAGCCACCGCCCTAGCCGCCCGCTCCGACCGTCGCGCCAGCGCCGAGCGTTGCGCCACCCTACTACGGCGAGCGACGGCGATCCTCGCGCCGCCTCCGGTCCGCGCCACCCATCCCAGCCGCTCCCCTCTCCTCCGACTCGTTCTCTCTCCCGATCGTCCCTTTTTCCTCGATCACACTCTCGCCACTCTACAATTCTCTTTCTCTCTCCTTCTTTCCAAAAAAAGGAGCAGCACCAGTGTCTTTGCTATTATTTTGGTTCACTTTATTATTATTATTATTATTATTATTATTATTATTATTATTATTATTATTATTATTATTATTATTATTATTATTATCTTATATTTACTTAAAACATGTGGGTATTCTCTCTTCACAAAGAAGAGAACAGCTGGCCACACTTTTGTTCATCAAATATTATTATTAATATGTTAGTTTTATTATCATTACTGTTTAGTTTATGGATATTAGTACTTCTAGTTATGACTATTAATATTAATATCAGTATTATTATTTTATTTTATTTTTGTTAACTATTATTATTATTATTATGCTTCTTCAATTTCATTTATACTGATCTTATTATTCTTATTATTTTTATTATTATTATTATTATTATTATTATTACTACCATTATCTTTTAATTACAGAATATTGATTAAAGGAGATTATCTATATTATTAGTATTTATATTTGATTTAAGAATTATTACTATTATTACTATTCATATTATTATTATTGTAAGTATAAATAAATATTTTCAACATTGGGTTAGAAGCCCTAATTATATTTGCTATATTATTTTGTGGCATTTTAAAAGTATAGCTTATTAATAAAATTTTATTTTTGCAAAATATGGTTCTTAACCTTAAATAATTTTTCTAATATTATTTTCTTCGCTTAAAATTTTTTTTTTTTTTGATATAGGTTTTAGCCTAAAATATTATTTGATAAAACTTACAGTTTTGCCTTAAAATGACTTTTGATTTTTCGGATATTTATTTGAAAGCATATTTTGACTAATAAATTATATTTCAAGTATTATAAATTAGTTTTCTAAAATCATATAATTATTATTCGTCAAAATTTTCTTTATTCTTTCGACCGTGACTCAACCCCCTCCTTCCTATTCGATCGCCAATTCTAGACTACCTTATGTCATTCCTAACTAAATTGACCCTTCTGGACCCAATGGAACTGTCCGTGCCACCATCAGAGGTCACCTTGTGTAGTTGTTATCTGAAGTCGTAGTTCGTGCCACATTGATTATTGTAGCACACCAGGCGTACTATCTGGCAAGACACCTTATCATTTGCTGTTTATTTATTTTAGCTCATATTTCATGCAGTATTATTATTTTCTTTATTCAAAATAAACTGTGATACATGGCATAACCTGTTAGAACTTACTGTTCATTTATATTTCCTGCTATGTATTATTTTTCTCACACATTAAACCTAGATTTAAGTGACCACCTGGTGTGTTACATTCATAGGCCTTGACATGTTTATACCACATTGTTGTAAGTCACATATAGGACTCGGACATGCGTGATTGGCTGGCCACCAGTACGTATAAGTGGTACGTTAGGAAATAACTGCTATTAAAATTGCATGCTAGAAGACTTAGCAGTTATGAGTTGGCATTGGGCGGGAAGAACCTGATTGGAAGTTGACTACCACCCTATCTATCGTAAACTCGCTCGCAACTGAGGAACGATAGGTAGACTATATGCTATAGACTCGCTTGATACTGAGGAATAGTATATGGTGTTGTGACTCGCTACTGAGGTACTGCATTGGTATTTTCTTGACTTGACCTGGTAGTCATACGACCATAAACTGTTCTTAAAACATCATTCACTTAGAACGGTTAGGCTACCTTATCCGTTAGGTATGAGTACCCTTGGTTTGGGTACTTGTATCTGACCGTGGCTTGGAACAATAACTTGTCGCAGATTAGTTCGTCACATCTTGTCCTTATTTGGTTGTAGGTGTGACTTACTACTTCGATGAGAAGGTATTGAACCTTGTTGGGGTCCAGATACCATATTGGATTCATAGCATGGAAAGATACATCACCGTGAATTAGTTTACCAACTCATGTCCTTGTTTGGTTGGGGGAATGATACGCTAGTTCAATAGGTGTGTATTGGACCATGTTATAATTCAATTGACTTATTTATTTGAGTAATATTTATTCAGTTTATATGGCATGATATTATGTGTCTTGTTACGTCCCTCTAAGGACCTGGTTATCTCTCCAGGTGTGTGCTCTTGTCTTTCATAGGTGCTTTAGCTTTAGTCGTGACCATCTCTACTTCTTCGAGGATGATTGCACTTGGATCATCTTTGCTTCGCTCGCCAAAATCTTTCTTTTGTTATGTATTTCTTTTTATAGTTGGTAGTGGATTTGTCTTCGTCCAACTACATGTACCAAAGATAATTCATTATCTTTATATGATATCTTTTATTCATTTATTTTTGTGTGGATGAGATTAGTTATGGTTCTACTGCATTTTACAGCTTATGTATTCATGCGAGGTTTCCATATATTGGAGTGTACTTAGTATGAATACAGCTGGCATGTCTACGTTCCTAGTCCTACGTATTTTGGGACTGGGACATTACATATATATATATATATATATATATATATATATATATATATATATATATATATATATATATATATATATATATATATATATATATATATATAATATGTATGATGGTGTGCATGATATTTTAAGTGCTACTAAATATAGTCTACAATTATTATAAAAAAAATTTGTTGTACTTAATTGTAATTTATAGGATTTTAATGTGATTATATACATATATATGTCTGTGTCTGTGTGTGTGTATATATATATATATATATATATATATAAATAAAAATATATATATATATATATATATATATTAAATAAAAAAAATTTACAGAGGTGGTCGGCCCAAGGGGGACCCACAGTACACCGCACCCTTGGATTAATAAGAGAGAAAGAACAAAGAAAAGAAAAGAAAAAAAAATATAACCAACCCACCCACTTAATGTGGGAGGGCCCCACCCGACTCTTAGCTTGCTGCGTGCAGCAGCAAGCTCACGAAGCAAAGCCAAACTGTGGGATCCCCTAAATCCGAAACCCATTAGTATTAGGTTTGGCTACAGCTTGTAATATATGTAACTTTTTCCACAAACCTCAAAACCCTAAACTTCCAAAACGAAAGTTGCGGCTGATCATACCCTCTTCGCCTACGAGGTTTCACCAGCGATGGAGCTTTGTGCGCGACGAACGGAGCATCGAAAGCCAGCCCCTCGTCACCCACGGAGTAGTTTTTCTACTCAAGGTATCCTACTTCCCTATGACGTAACTTTTTACTCATAGCACCGATTTTTGATCCATAAGATTTTCTAAAAAGTAGACTTGACCCTCTTCGAGATCCTCCAGGTGGATTTCGAAAACAACCCATTGACTTGCTCGAAAAATCGATACAAAGTTGAAGAAAAATCTATTTTCTGTAATACTAAAAACTGTTTTAAAACGATAATTTGTCGGCCAATTTTCTTGTTGTACAGTAAAAAATTATAGAAACTAATTGAAAACAGTAAAAGACAACATAACCGAGATTGCAACGCATCTTCTGGATCGTCATTTCGATTAACGTGTAAAAAGTAAAACGATGTTGAAGTTGGAGAAAAAAACCTGTATTAATTTATATAAAATTTAGAATTCTGTCTGATACGGCATACGCCCCGACAAACCGGGCGACGTGGTCGTACGCTATACTCATTGAAAGGCGCGTATGGACGTTGCCGACGTGTGGGAACTGACGGAACTCAGTTTCGTCGTGTGTGCGCGATGAAATCAGTTTGTATCCGTCAAGATACCCCCGTATCGCCAATTTGCAAACTTTGCCCTAACTTCATGTACAGTCGTCGATTCGAGACAAAACTTATGCCAATAGGTCCGGATCGAAATTTTGGTCCTGTGTGCCAAGTTTGGTTCGATTCTGAGAAGGTCAAATCGGAACCCCTTTTTGGCGGGCCCGCGACCCACTCAAACAGACGATTTTGTATACGACTCATCAGAATCCAAAATTGGACATACCATTGAGTTCCTCTCCTTAAACTGAATCCATAGACAAGTAGTTTGACGACTTTAGAGACCATAGACTTTGGCACGTATTTCGGTACAAAGCGGGTCCTACGACGGATATCGTTTTGACCCAAAATTACGATTTTTCTCCTGCTCCAGAATTAGACTTTTGGACAAGCGTTTCCTAGGTATATCTTTTACACCGAGTGCATTTTTGATGTTTGTTTCAGCGTCCTGAGTTGTTTGGAGATTGTGACATTTCTTAGCTGACATTGTGATTTCCTGGACTTGCCATTTTGCACCATCAGGCAAGATACCTTGCCACTTTACTCTGTGATTATTATATTCTTATTTTCAGTTGTTATTTTTAGCATTTCTTATTTCTTGATATATTAAAACTGTGCGTCCAAGTCACACTTGTGTGCAAGCGACTCTATCGGTCATTTTTTTGCTTTATTTATTTCTCTTGCATTGACTTAGTCTAGTGACCACCCATTGATGTTGAGGTATTGGTATATCTCATACGGCCTTGACACTTGCTTTACCACATGATGTGAGTCACATGTAGGACACGTATCCGCGTAATCGGCTGGCCACCGATACGTATGGAGTGTGTGACGGATAGAAGTAACTGCCAATAGAATTACATGCTAGAAGACTTGGCGGTTACTAGAGGTTCATGAGTCATAGATGTGACCCTACTAGGCATTGGATGGGGAGAACGGTTTCCTTAACGTATGGGTCCTTATGCACTTCCTATTACTGATCCTGCTGGCCTCTGACATTCAAGAAATGTTATGCTTTGAGGTCCCTGGTATCCTGATGGGGCCATACCTGAGTTACTGCTACTGAGACAGATACCCATGTATTGTAGGTCTGTTCTTAAACTGCATTATCACTGTAGAACTGGTAGGCACCCTATTGCAGGCATCCCTTTTCTTTCTATTGTATTATCATAATTTATATGGCATGGTGTTTTCTTGTATCTTGCTACGTCCCTCTGAGGACCTGGTTATCTCTCCAGGATTAGACGACTTCCCGCATGAGTACGAAGCGGCTCTGGATCCATCTTACATCGATGACGAGGCAGTCACTACTGATTTCTAGTCTATTCTATATTTGAGACTTTAGTGGACATTATTTTTACATATCTTTCTTTCTATTTTGCGAAAGTTGGACTCCGATCTTGTGAGACTATTTTTCATAGATGTTTGGAGTGAGCATGTTCACCGGCTATCTTTTGAGATACTTATTTATTTATTTGCACTCTATTATCTTCTGTGTTGAGATGTGATGAGATTAGATTATATATTTCTGGCCTGTGATTATTTTATTTTACAGCTTATGTGCATATATGAGGATTCTATATATTGGAGTATTCTTCGTATATGTGCAGCTGGCATGTTTACGTACTTAGTCCTACGTATTTTGGGACTGGGGTGTTACATATTTTTGTGGTGGCCCATGCAGGTCAACGATAATATTTTTGGGTTACATGACTGTGCCCAACAAGCCTGCATATAGGAATATCTCATCTAGAACTACTACTACCTCCTTGACTTCCAGTCTTTTCGAAACTTCCTTGATTATTTGATTTACCTCATATCTAATCTTTCCTAATATCGACTTATCTTCCTCGTGCCAACAGTATGCATTTAAGAAGCGGATGCACATCTGCCTTGGCCCTCACATCTGGTGAAGAGGCTACTCCAGAGGAACAAAATCCTTCCATGACTCCAACGACACCATACCAGCCAGGACAGTCGCAGCCTACTACGACACCGACGACGGAGTGCCCAAAGATCGTAGCACCCCCAGACAGCCAGGCTGGGCAGACTACTACCATGCCACTAAAAGGGAATGTACCACTGCCTCGACCACCACCATTCTATCAGCAGTTTTCCCCATAGTTGGGACCTCAGATGCTACCACCACCGACTGATAGGAGCCCTACTTCTCAGTTTATGTACGCCATAATGCAGGCTCAGTGGCAGCAGACTGAGCTGATGAGACAGACGATGATAGCAGCATTGGCTAGACCTCCACCACCACCTCCAGTACCAGCACCAGCACCGGCTCTGCATCCTTATGAAGGCTCTATCAAGAATTTTACAGATATGAACCCCAAGGCCTTTAGAGGAACGGAGAAGCCACTAGAGGTGTCACAGTGGCTTATTAGTACGAAGAAGCTACTGATGGCATCCCAGTTGCCAGCCCGAGATTGGATGACAGCAGTGGACCTACTATTAGAAGACAATGCTCACCACTGGTGGAAGGAAGAAGAGAGACGACTAGGCACTGGGATCACCTGAAAGCAGTTCTATGATGCATTTTATGAGAGGTTCTTCCCTATCCATGTTCGAGATGGCTTCTAAGACCAGTTTCTTCATCTGAAGCAAGAGAATATGACAATTGATGAGTATGACTTAGAGTTCAATCGCTTGAGTCGATTTGGTACGGAATTGAATCCGATGGAGTTAGAGAAGGCAAGAAGATTTCACCAGAGGCTTGCACCATAGCTCAAGTCTTATTCGACTACCCAGTCTCGAGTCTCCCATTCAGCTATCCTGGAAGAAGCTCGTGCTCAGGAGATTCTTTGCAAGAAACAAAAGCAGGCATCGAGGCGCCATACCCCAGCAGTTACACCAGCCCGAGCTACTCAGAGTGGACCTATTAGGAGGGCCACAGGACAGTTCCAGCAGAGGCCCACACCTTATCAGAAGCCCACCTACAACTATTGCGGGAAGCAGGGACACATCTTGAAGGACTGTCAAATTCGACTTGGAGCATGCTTGAGATGCGGGTCAGGATAGCACAAGGTGAAGGATTGTCCGGAGCAGCAGTCCTTAGTTCATGCCCAGCAAAATCTAAGACCAACAGCCCCAGCACTTCCAGTACCTCAGCCAGTGGCAGAAGCACCTCGCCTACCATTACCACCCCAATCAGCACAGTTTGAGAGGGCCATAGCTCAGGGTACTGGACATAATTATGGAAAGGTATTCTCACTTGCTGTTGAGGATATAGAGACGGAGGCAGAGGTTATAGCAGGTATGGTTTTAGTTGCATCTTTTCCTGCTATTATATTATTTGATACTGGAGCCACTCATTCATTCACAGCCACTAGTTTTGCCACTAGACACAGTATTCCCATCACACCCTTAGCTAAGAATATTAGAATCCTCACTGGAGGAGGAGTTGTACCTGTTAGTGGTGTTTGCAGACTTTGTCTTGTAGTAATAAGTGGTAGAGAGATGAGGGTACGACTTCTTGTATTCCCTATGTCGACATTTGATGTGGTTCTTGGAATGGACTGGTTGAGCCAGTATTTTGCTCTCATAGACTGCCATAGGGGCAGTATTATCTTTAGACCACCGGATACGGCAGAGTTTGAGTTCACCAAAGAAGACGGAGAGAGTTATGACGCACCCGCATTGGGGACTTATATGATGATGCATGACACCCCTCAGCACCCTATCATCACCGAGTTCGAGGATGTATTCCCTGATTAATTGCCAGGACTGCCACCCGACCGAGATA
Source organism: Iris pallida (assembly GCA_029216955.1). NCBI lineage: Eukaryota > Viridiplantae > Streptophyta > Magnoliopsida > Asparagales > Iridaceae > Iris > Iris pallida. The sequence continues at coordinate 2,671,094 of JANAVB010024799.1, forward strand.
TTGAGTTTTCCATTGAGCTTATTCTGAGAGCCGAGCCTATCTCATCTCGAGTTTATCGTCTGGCACCCAAGGAGTTGGTAGAGATAAAGACGCAGATTGATGACTTATTAGAGAAGGGATTTATTCGTGCCAGTGCATCACCGTGGGGAGCACCTATTCTTTTTATGCCCAAGAAAGACGGGACAGTGCGTATGTGCATCGACTACATAGCATTGAATACAGTGACGGTAAAGAACAAGTATTCCTTGTCGCGTATAGATGATCTATTTGATCAACTGAGTGGAGCAAAAGTATTCTCCAAGATTGACTTATGATCAGGCTATCACCAATTGAAGGTTCGGAAGGAAGACATTGCAAAGACGGCTTTTCGATCAAGGTATGGACACTACGAGTTCTTGGTCATGCCTTTCGGTTTGACCAATGCCCCCGCAGTCTTCATGAATTTATTAAACAAAATCTTTCACCAGTACTTGGATAAATTTGTAGTAGTCTTTATAGATGATATCTTGATTTACTCCAAGAGTCAAGAGGAGCATGAGCAGCATCTACGGATAGTATTGGGAACATTGAGGAATAAGCGACTTTTTGTGAAGCTTAGCAAGTGTGATTTCTTTCTCAAGGAGGTATCATTTCTTGGTTATATTATTACAAGTGATGGTATATCAGTGGACCCTGAGAAGATCACAGCAGTCGAATCATGGCCCGCTCCCACATCAGCTTCTGAAGTGAGAAGTTTCCTCGAACTTGCGGGTTACTACCGACGGTTCGTAGAATATTTCTCTCGAATAGTGGGGCCTATGACTCGATTAACTTGCAAGGATCAGGAGTTTATATGGACAGATGAGTGTCAACCGCATTTGACGAGTTGAAGAAGTGATTGACCACAACACCGATCTTGACACTACCATCGGGCCCGGAAGGATTTGTGATCTACAGTGACGCATCCGAAAAAGGATTAGGATGCGTATTGATGTAGCACGGTCGGGTAGTAGTATATGCATCGCGACTGTTGAGAGTGTACGAGAAGAATTATCCGACCCACGATCTAGAGCTCGCAGCGGTTATCTTTGCTTTGAAGCTATGGAGACACTACTTGTACGGCGAGAAGGTTGATATCTACACTGATCATAAGAGCCTCAAGTACGTGTTCACACAAAAAGATTTGAATATGTGACAGCGACGTTGGTTGGAGTTGATGAAGGATTACGAGATCGAGCTATACTATCATCCGGGCAAGGCTAATGTCGTGGCAGACGCATTAAGCCGTAAGCCCATGGCACACTTTTTGACAACACAGAAGGAGTTGATTAAAGACTTGGAGCAGCTTGGTATTGAGGTAGTATTGCCTGGAGCAGATGGCATATCAGCCAACCTTCAAGTGCAATCTTCATTGGTAGAGCACATCAAGGCAGCATTGTCCAATGATGCTAGATTTCGACAGCTCAAAGAGAGGACTGAAGCAGGAGAGCAGACCGGATTGAGGATCCACCCCGATGGGACATTGTGATGTGGTGATCGTATTTATGTTCCCAATGGAGAACTATGGCAGAAGCTGATGGCAGAGGCTCACAGTTCGACTTACTCTATTCACCCCGAAGGAACCAAGATGTACCGTGACTTACGACAGTATTATTGGTGGCACGGAATGAAGCGAGAGATAGCTCGTTTCATTGCCAAGTGCTTAGTATGTCAACAAGTAAAGGCAGAGCACCAGAGGATGGCAGGATTATTGCAGTCGCTACCCATTCTCGAGTGGAAGTAGGAGCACATTACTATAAATTTCGTTACGGGTTTTCCTCGAAGTCCGAGGGGACGTAACGTAGTATGGGTGATTGTGGATAGACTTACCAAGTCAGCCCATTTCTTATCTTTTAGAGTGGGCCAGTCGACAGAGGTATTGGCAGAGATGTATATGGAGGAGATTTTGAGATTATACGGTGTGCCTGTTAGTATTGTGTCGGACCGTGACTCAAGATTCACCTCACACTTTTGGAGGAGCATGCAAGAGAGCTTGGGCACACGGTTGAAGTTTAGCACGGCATACCATCCACAGACAGACGGCCAGTCGGAGCGTACTATTTAGACGCTAGAGGATATATTGAGAGCGTGCATGTTTGACTTTGGCGGTTCATGGAAGGACCATCATCATCTAGTTGAGTTTTTCTACAATAATAGCTATCAAGCGAGCATTCAGATGGCTCCGTTTGAAGAATTGTATGGTAGGAAGTGTCGGTCTCCTGTTTATTGGAGCAACATAGGAGAGCGACAGCTATTGGGTCCCGAGTTGGTCTTGAGCACAGCAGAGACAGTAAAGAAAATTCAGAGCCACCTGCGAGCAGTACAAGATCGTCAAAAGCAGTGGACAGATAATCGTCGCCGTCCCTTGGAATTCAAAGAGGGTGACCATGTGTTCTTGAAGATATCCCTCACTAGAGGCACGACTCGATTCGGAGGACGTGGAAAGTTGAGTCCAAGATACATCGGGCCTTTCGATGTTTTGGAACGTGTTGGAGAGGTTGCCTATAGATTGGCCTTGCCACCGTCGCTAGAGGGAGTACATGACATATTCCATGTATCTCAGCTAAGGAGGTACGTGGCGGATAGCAATCATGTGCCTGATCACTCCGAGATCACAGTTGGATCGAGTTTGTCGTACGAAAAGCAACCGGTAGGTATCTTCGATCGCCGAGTGAAGGTGTTGCAGAATCAATCTATTCCATTGGTTCGCGTGGCATGGAAGCATCACTCGCCAGGGAAGTCTACTTGGGAGCACGAGGACGACATCCGAAATCGCTACCCGCATTCGTTCGAAGACCAAGGTATGTCTTGCACATAATAGTCCTTATAGCTGCTTGCATTGCATAACATTGCATTCGACCCCTACCATAGTCTAATTTCGAGGACGAAATTTTCTTCAAGTTGGGTAGGATGTAAACTGTCACTACCACATTTCTAGCTTGAGGGTATTTTTTCATTTTGAATTATTTAAATTTAATATATATTATTTGAATTTAAAATGATTATTTAGAATGGTGTGATTTAAATATTATTTAATTGATTGTCTTGTGTTGTGTTTAGCCCTAACCTAGATTGGACCTAACCTAGATTAGTCATAGCTAGTCTAGTTAGTCACTTTGAGTTTTAGTTAGTATTGATTACATAGGTTTAAGTCAAGTTTAGTTAAATAGAGTGATTTGCAAATGGACTAGGAAAGAGCCCTAGAATCTAGGCCACTCATTAGTCATGATGCATTGCTAGCCCTAGGATGCATCCCAAAAACCCTAAACCTAGCCTAGTGGCTGGCCATAGACCCCCCTTGCCTATATAGTATCATTTTAGGAAGTTGTGCCTCTTTTCAATAGTTCATCATTTTTTCTAAGGACAAGGTGAGCCTACACTTTATTTCTCCAAAGATTAATCAATAGAGCTCTATTTTCATTGGGATTTCTTCCATAGCACTCTAATTATTGTTCTACTGCTATTTGTGGAGTCACATCACAGGTTTGGGACAATTTGGAGGATTTGGGTGGCTTTTGGAGATCCCCTTTGAAGTATATTTTTGTGTTGAAGAACACACATAGGTAAAATCCTATTCCCCCATTAAAACTAGGGTTTCTTTGCATAAACACCTAGCCCTAGGTGTCCTGGTTCTGTAGGAATAGAGTTTGTCCAATTTCGTGTCCTGTACGTGTCCGTATCAGACACGTATCAGTGTTGTGCACAGGTGTTCGACGAAATGCCACAGTGGGCATTTCGATCGATATTTGGATAAGTGTTTGAATAAGAAGTTGAGTTTTGATGTCGCTTACATGTTTTTGGTGGACTGAGGTTTTTTCTGTGTCGTGTTGTATCAATTTGGATACGTGCACACGCGGGGTGCACCACGCGCGCGGGTAGCCTTCCCCTGCTACCAGCGTGCTCGTGCTCAGTGCACAGAGCACTTGGACACATGTGGTTGGACATAAAGTAAGGGGCAGTTACTGTCGTGTCATCCCTGAGGTTTTGTGTCCTAAGAATACGTGTCTGGTACGTGCAGACATGTGCACTGGTCATACGAGCTCGTGCAGGCTCGTACGTGCGTGTGATTTGTTTTGGACACTCGTGTGTCCTATTTTAGGACACCATTTTGTGCATGTGACACACACTAATACCCACCATTAATTACCAACTATATGTTCTTCTTGAAATGCTAAATGGATTGGGAAATCGAATGTGGTTTGGATGTATTTTGACTGATACAGCAGTGTATCAGTGAATACACTGTTCATATTTTCCTGTGATTAAATCCTATTAATTAGTGATTAAATTGCATGCTAAATTATGTCCTAACTCATTTCTCTAATCTCTGTTAGTTTAATTTACACATTCAAATAAGCTTATGTTGGAATGGGATATGGTGTTGAGTTGGGTTTCAATGTTGAAATTGCTTTATATTAACTGTCAATCCCTGATTTTAAATTGCACATAGACACTGGTTTTTCCTTTACTAATATTTCCTGTTAATGCCATGTATTAGTTGTAATTTAATGTGTTGAATACTAGACATCATGATTTGATTTAATTCTCAATTTTAGGTTGATTTTATAATCGAATTTTTATGAAATTGAGTTCCTGTTTACTGATACAGTGTAATATCAGTGAGTATCACTGATATGTTTCTATGTACACTTCACATTGATTTGGTTTCCTTTCCTTAACTAGATTAAATGCAAATTTTTTGACTTAATCCTGATCACATGAACACATTAGACACCCTATATTGATTTCTGATTTCTAGGGAACATAGTAAGCTCACTGTTTCATTACCTGTCATGCATTCATGTCATTTTCCTAGGACTGAATCAACACACACACACATACAGCACACATGTTCCTGTGATACACACAATTTCAAGAATTCTTTACTGTTTTCAGGATCACAGACACACACACTGTCTATAGACCTGAGAGCTCACTGTCTTGATTCCAAAAATCTGATTTCCAGTTTCCTGCTAACACATAACCCTGTGGCATATACACACACACACAGGGACTTGGGTTTCTTATCAATCATGTTTACAAACACAGGATCCCGTTTAACCCTACACTGTTTTATTGGGCACTGGCATATGCTTCCTAATTCCCAGATTATTACACAGGTTTACACTCTAACACAAACTCTATATTCTATTGACACTCACACACACAAATGTTTATCCACACACACATACACAAGTTCATATATCCTCTAACACACCCTCTAACACATATTTTCCTGTCACTTATTGCCTACTCTCACCCACACACTTTTGTTCATGAAACACACACACATCTCATAGTTTTTCCCCTCTCTATGTATACATATTCATACATATGTGTGTATGTATGTCTATGAGTAAATACCAATGTCTAATCTAATGTGAATGTGGGATGGTAGTGTAAGTGTAAGGGGATTCTATATGTGTGATAGCTAGAGTACTAAGCATATCCTATTGTATATGTAGATATATATATACTCATATATGTGAATATATTGATATGTTTATATATGGCATTGGCCTATAGGCTATGTTGTATTAGCTCATGGCCTACATGGCTATGACTCTGCATGAGTTATGGCCTAGTGTATGGCTAGTGCCTAGAGGATTGGGCCCATAGCCTTTGGTTGACCAACCTAGACTAGTTTGACCTAGTTTATACCTGTTTGACCTTAGTTGACCAATTTGGACTAGAGTTGACTTGGCCTCGATTGACCTAGATTCATTTAGAATGCATTAAATTGCATCTTGTTACCATTTTGGACATATTATGACTTGTGTTGTTCTAAATAGGAGCCAGACACCACTCCTCGGACAGTACTTTCATCTTGGACACTCAGATACCAGGCGAGTACTGTTTGCCATTAAAATTCTTTGATTGTAAATTTCAATACAAACAGAACAGTATTACAATATAGGACTTAGATGTAGCCCTAGAAGTACACTTTTGTTTAATCTGGGTCCCTTGTACCGATGGAGCGAGTGGTAATACGTTGACTCTGTTGACGAGCTGACGACGGTTATCGGTTCTCTGAAGGTTTGGATTGCTCTGGGTGCTGGAGCTTGCTGAGAGGAGGAAGACGTTGAGTGTCTATATCTGCCTCTCTGGTGGTATGTTCGTTCGTATCTGTCTCTGTGTGTGTCCGCTTAGAAGAAGGAAATGATTCCTCTATTTATAGCTGGGCAGGTTGGCTGCTCATGCGTGCATATGTAGGATGCGCCGGTGCGTGGGGACGCCACGTGTTGATTGCTGATAGAGGCGCATGGGTGATGCGCCCTGATCGAGGGGTTGACTTCTTCATACTGCTGTTGTGAGCCGGCACGTAGCAGAGGAGAAGATCTTTCCGTTGCTGAGATCTTGGATGAGTTGAGTCAAAGGACACGTGTCATCGACCCATGGCTCGGGGATCTCGGATTTGGTGGGGAATCTAGTAGAATGCGCCTAGGATTGGGCGCATGAGGAGACTTTGGCTCGTAACCTTTAGGAGTCATGAACTATTCTGGCCGCATGGCTTTTGAGGCGCATGCAGGCGACTTTCCTTCTGTATTTTGGAATCAGAGAGCAGTCTGGGGCGCATGGCTTTTGAGGCGCATGCAGGCGACTTTCCTTCTGTATTTTGGAATCAGAGAGCAGTCTGGGGCGCATGGCTTTTGAGGCGCATGTGGAGCTTCAGATGGAGACTTTCCTTCTGTCTTTTGGGATCAGAGAGCAGTCTGGGGCGCATGGCTTTTGAGACGCATGCAGGTTTGGGTGCATGGCCGCAGAGGTGCATGCGGGTGGTTGAGTGGCCACGTGGCAGTAGCCATCGGAGTAAAGTCATGATGATGCTGACGTTGCCGATGCTTCGTCTTCTGAAAAAGCTGCCGACTGTTCAGACTTTAGGAGGCGTGCTGCCAACTCTGTCAGTTCAGCATTTAATATTTGTGACATTCGATGGACAGCTGAGGGGGCGCATCGATTGGTGTTCCACTGGGTATGGGGACACATGGGGGCACAACCTCTGTGATGCGCTTGGTTCTGAAGGGCGCATCTGTGTGATGCGCCTGAAGTCGAAGGGCGCGTGCGGCTGTTTCGTTCCTCGAGTGTAGCCGTTTGGCTGAATTCGAGGCGTCCGGTTCATCCATTAAATGCAAGTTCATTGCTCAGAATTCGGAGAGCGATCCACTTGGTGCGTGGGTTTGATCTGCCCGGCCTATAAATAGTAGCATGGAGAGAGAGTTTGCTTCTCGTTCTCTCACGTACTTCCAACCATGAACTTGGGTACTCGAGTGCATTCTGTTGACGAAGTGCTCCCGAGGGTGAAGATGAGACGCCATGTCGTTGTTGCTGCACTTGAAGGTGACTGTTACATCCAAAAGACGGAGTCGAGGGCTTCCGAGGCAGGCGAAAGGTGCCTGTTGCATCCAAAGATAAGGATGCTCGGGCCTCATCTCCGTTGTTTCGGAAGAGCCATAGATCGGAATGGCGGTGCCCTGACCGTCTTCCTTTGGCTTTGGAGGCTCTTTCTCTGGATGGGGTGTTAATTGCTACCCTCATCCTGCTCGGCCAGGTGAGCCTGGCTGGAAGAGCAGCACATAACTGGGCTGCTGAAGGGATACACATAACTGGGGATGCACATAACTGAGCTGCTGAAGGAATGCACCTTGCTGAGGGCGCATTGTGGGATGCACCCGGTTGAAGGCGCATGGTGATTGCTGCGCCTGACTGGAGGCCCATGATGGCTGCTGCGCCTGACGGGAGACGCATGGTGACTGCTGCGCCTGACTGAGGGCGCATGGCGACTGCTGGCCGTAGACTTAGGATCTTTCCTTTGTAGAAGTTTTCCTTTGTACAGCCTTCTCTAGACATATAATAGACTTTTATGTGTGAATAAAAAGTTCTCTTTCCATGTCTATATTTGCTATCTTTGTTGTTTTGTCCGAGCTCTGACGTATAGATTGTCTATCGCATGGGTTTTCTGGTTGTGAATTTCCATACTTCTACAAGACCTCCTTCAAAGTTTTCAAAACTTTTTGGATAAGTTTTGGAATACTTTGAATAAGAAGCATGGAGGTCAGGGCACATGACTGTTTGGGGTGCATGCCTGTTCGAGCGTATGCTCCTCTCAGTTAATGATGATGATGCCTCGGTAACCGAAAAAGATTAATGATGATCTTTTGGTTTTGTTTGTTGTTATCTCTTCACAGAACCCGAGGCGACGGCTGAGATCACCCATCATCGGGTCACGCATGCGACCAAGCCCTATAAATAGGCAAGAGATGGAGTGAGAGAGTTCTTCTTTTCCTTGCTTTTGCTTTCTTTAGAGTTTTTCTTCAAAAACCCTAATTTCTTCCTGAGAGAATGGCTCCCAAGACACCTCGCGGTAGTGCCGGCAAAGGAAAGGAGAAAGGAAAGGAGCCTGTGACAGTTGTGGCGGCTGACGTCCCCCGTCGGCCTGTCGAAGTTCGGCCGGAGGTGGTTGGTGAGTCTCGTACACCAATGCACATAGACCTTGAGTCTTTGATGATGTGCCGTAATTTTTGCCCGCCGACGCACATGGGTTTGAACCCTGATGATGCGCCGAAGCACTGCCGCTGACGCGCGCATGGATTTAGACCCTGATGATGCGCCGAAGCACTTTTTTCAAACACATTATGTACTTCTGATGGGTCTTAGACTCTTTTGTTACTTCTAACATTTTCGAATCTTTGCTAGTGTCAATGACTATCCCGCCCTTGAATGAAGTGCTTTTGGAGGCTGCCCTCAGTCAGGCGGGGGTAGAATATGACGAGGAAGTGATAGACCCTGCTCAAGATGCTCTTATGCTGGATCAGCATCCCGAGAGAATGACTCAAATCCTGGAACAACAGTATGGGTTCCTCAAACGGATGATGGAGCGTGGAGTTTTGAAATCTGCCACATCTGATAAAGTGACCTTCTTGACATCTTGCTCATCGAATGTCGCCAAAAGCAGTATTGGTCGCGTATCTCATGGTTTGGCTTCGGGATTATGTCTTCCCGGGTGGATCCGGCTCTGTAGAGAGAGTGACCCGGCACTTGATCCTGCCAGCTGTGAAGTTGGTCTTTGGCCGGCGCCTGGCTCTGCTCCCCGCAATGGTATGTAATTTACTGCGAGGTTTACGCGAGTTCGCGGGAAATGTGATCCATGTCCGGGGTCGAAAGGATAACTTCCCGCGTACTGAACTACCGTTTTACTATTTGATGGGGTGGTTAATTTTACACCGTCCCTGTTTGTAGAAGGGTTTTATCCCATCTTCAGGGATGGGAGATCACCAAAGTTGGTCCGATCTTCTTGGGTTTTGAGGCCAATGAAGACTTGAGGGATTCAGGTGAAGACGCCACCGCCCTTCCTCCATGGGGATTCCGCTGGTTGTAAAGTATTCGGCCATCCCACCTGGTGTACCGGAACAGAAATCAGTGCTTCCTGGAACCGTATTTGCCGAGTCGCTTTGCACGTCAATTTGGTTATGCACAGCTGATGTTGGACAATCCCAGTATCACCCTGGGGTATTCTGGAAGTTTGCTGGATGGCGCACGAGCTTGGCATTACTATAATGCCGGATGTACCGGAGCTCACTTTACGCTGCCTGTCTAGGATCCGCGGCCGCCCATTCTTTACTCAACCGCCAAGTTTTACTGTGTTATGGCAGCCGCGCCTTCCGGATATGATAGGGAGACGAGTCTTGTTGCAGGCACCCCATTAGCGATAACTGGGCATGTATCGGCTAAGGCTCGACCACACCGTCCACCGGGAGTGGGTCAAGCTGCACCTTCGGTTGATCAACCGAGACGACGTGCAGATGCAGGGGCTGGATCACCTGCGTCAAAGAAGCTAAAGAAGGCATCGTCACCGACAGCGTCATCGGATTCAGCATCTGCAGAGGTAAGGATCCCCCGCATAGTCTGGTTTTGGGCTTGACATTTTACGTGATCAATGCTTCCCTTTTTGTACAGGAGCCGCTAAAAAGAAAGCCTCGTACTCCAAAATCTGGTGGGAGTAGGCCAAAGGAGATGGCGGGTTCGTCTGAAGTGCGCATCCCGCCAACTATGATGTCTCCTATGGAGGAGAATCCAGAGGACGCTGTTGTCGTGAAGATTCCAGCATCCCTGGATTATGTCAGGAGGGAAGCTGAGGATGCAGTAGCCTCCGAGATGATAAAGGTCGCGGCTGGGGCCTTGGATGCCGAGGGTCTAGCAGACACGAGGCTCCCTGGTGATGATGTGGGGTGGATTTCGTCGCCTTCCAACGACGTCCCTCCAGTGTTGCAAGAGTCTGTTGCGGGGGCAGCAGATATGGATGGAACAGAGGAGAGGGTTGATTCCCCTCCTTGTCATGATGAGGGGAGATCGGCTGTATCATTGCCGAGTCCTACCCCGGCCTCACCCGTAGAAGTTGAGGTGGCTACCGATCAGGCGGTAGCGACAGATCCTGTCCCTGCAGAGGGACTTGAGAAGGATGAGACTCATCTGCCAGTCCCGCCTCCCAGGGCGGGCTAGGAGATGAGTGTTGATCTCCCCATTCTTCAGGGGAGGTACTGACCGCTGATAGGACGTTGGGGGCAGAAGAGGTGGCCGTTGACGTCAGTGGTTCTTCCGATGTCACGACCCGCACCCTAGAGTAAGGGCACGAGACGTGAATACGTCCAGCCTACGCCGCAGTGTCGACGGTAGAACGCTGTCCTAGGTCACAACATCTAGCAATGTATATATCTAACAGTTTATACTCCCCGAACGGGGTAACATAGCAATAGAAACTCAATCACAACTAAGGAAGATATAGCACGATAAGAACAGAACTCAAGGAAATGAAATAGATAAAACAGTAGTCTAAGATAATCCCAGCAATACAAGGTCTCAGATAAAAGAATATATACAAAACTGATCTCCAAAAAAAGAGTCTAACTAGAACATGATCCAACTACATAAAGATAAAAGCCTAACTATCTAGTCTAGGCAGTCAGGGGAAGGTCCTCAGCTACTGCTGGATCCTCCTGAGGGTCCAGCTCACAGGTGTCATCTAGGGCTGCCCCGTAGTAGGTGTCCAGGCAGTCCTCCTCCTCGTCCTCTGTAATATTTCAACAGGTCCAGTCAGGACAGGAGCAAGCACAGTACATCTCAACAAATCATAGGAGGTTAGAAAATATAAACATGCAGTAGAGTAAAATACAGGATCTGAAGAAATACAGTATGTAAACAAGAGAGAGAACTGTAACATAAATATCTACTATAAATAGAGAACTAACAGTGGCTAGTGAGTCAGAGTACGAGATAGCACATGTGAACATGACAGATTTGCACAGGATATCGAGGTTGCACAGGAATCTACACTACAATAAAATTGTTCACACGACTACTAGCACTCCCCCGTATCCCTAATCAATACACAAGGATCTAAACATGTTATGTTATTGCACAGGATATCACATGGGGGCCCATATAGGGTGCACATGATAGTATACATGGGGGCTCCGTGAACATGAGAGTACAAGATTCACAGGAGTGCACATGTAATGAAAGCACAGGAGTACACGATGAAAGTGAAATACACATGACACAATGTACCCGATGCTCCCGAGGGGGATAACATCGCATGAGAAGATCCATATAGTACTAATCTGTGATAATGTCGTGACAGCATCAAGTATAGTAATCTAAAGCAGGAATATAATTCTAAGCAGGATATGAAATGATCAGAGAATGTACTCGCCTGTATCTGAGTGTCCGATATGAACGTACTGTCCAAGGAGTGGTGTCTGGCTCCTAATCAGAACAGCACAAGTCACAACAAGTCCAGAATAGTATAATGGAGTCCTACTATGCATTCTACATGATTCTAGGTCAATCTAGGCCAAAGTCAACTCTTGGTCAACTCTGGTCAACCCTAGAAGTCAAACTAGGTCAACCAAGTCTAGTTGAGTCTAAACTAGGCTATTCCAACCTATACTAGCTAGCACCATGCCTAGCAAGGCTAGGCAAGCCTATACAAATTACATCACAAAATAGCTTAGCTAAATTCTAGAACCCTTAGCTAGTCTACAACCTCACTATACCCATACATTAACACCACACAATAATATAGTACATAAACTAGGCTAAAAGTAAACCTACATCACTAGCTAACAAGGAAATATATATATAGATATATATACATTGGTACTCACACAAATACCCATATATACATATATATGCCTACAAAACCATGGCCTAAATGTAAACTTAGAATTTAGAGGATGTGAGAGTGTGCTAGTATGTAAAAAGATATAATGTGTTTGAATACTACCAAGTAGAATATTATGTGTGAGCCAAGTGTTCAGCCACTTAATCTAGAAAAACAGTGCAGTGTGTGTAATGGCTAATAAGTGTGCAGGAAAACATACTAGCCAACAGTGTAAGGTGTGCAGGAATTTACAGTGCAAAAGTGTGTGAACTGTACAGCAGGAATGTGACAGGAAAAGAGTAACATGTGTGTGTGATATGCAATGATAGTGTGCAGGAATGTAGATGTGGCAGTGAAAGAGAATACTGTGTGTGTGTATATGCTCATGAGAAACAGTGAAGGATAGTGTAGCATGTAAACAGGGATTTGCAAAACAGTGAGCAAGCCCAGGTTTTAATTAGGAACTGAAATGAATGGTTGACAGTGAACAAGAGGGTCACATAAAAAGTGCAGGAATATATGGCCAAATTCTCAGGTTTAAACAAACTTGAACTTAAGCTCATTTCTACAGAACAACCCAACAGTTCATATATCTCCATTAAAGAGGAATACTGAAATTAGTGTTTGACAGTAATATGTAGACAAGCAAGGATAAAACATGGAAATGCAATTCATGTACTCTAATCTCAGATTTTTACAAAACTAGAAATCAATCTCAGGTTTAACATAAAACAAATGAACTGAACCATAACATCATATATTTTATTTAAATCTTATCAAGAGCCAAAACTGGAATGGTTTACACTAAAACTTAGGTTATATAAAACTGAACTCAAACTCAATTTTGTAAATCTCAGATTTTACATTAAACCATATGACAGAACTCCTCAAGCCACACACATTTCAAGTATCTATTAATAGGAAAAAGGAATTTTATCAAAACAGCCTACACACATCATTTTAACACCAACTTATGACCATTGGCAAGACCATAAATATAGGAAACAGTTTAGAATCAAAAACTAAGTATTTTAACATCAACACAGGGGTTAAAAATCATTAAACAACATGAATTATAAACTGGAATTGACAGGAAACAGTTTACAGTATCAGAACATTTGTTCTATGAGGAAAACGAATAGCAAATTCATTAATCATGAATCTAATGATTTAGAAAAATGAACATAACCCTCGTGCACAACCCCACACATCATCTCGTGTCACCCATAGGCCGACACGGCGTGTCCACAGCAAGAAAACACAGAGTGATACACATACAGTGCACTGCCAGTGCACTGTCTCGTGTACACGTGCACTTGTGTCGTGTGCACGACACAGGACACGAATGGATCTCGTGGTGACACACATGGGTAGCCCACCTATAGGGCTACCTCATAGGCCCACTGTCCTGTGTACACGACATGTCAGTGCCGGACACGAGGCCCGTGTCAGTGGAGAAAACCCACAGTGCACTGTCTCGGCCAAAACACGTGCACAGCTAAAATCTACCTAGACACGACACGGGGACACATGGGGCTTGACACACGGGGTGTCAGTCATGGCCCCATGCCACGTGTCAAGTTTCGTGTCCAAACGACTCGTGTCGTGTCCGCTACAGGGCCCGATAGGCAGGGGATCCCTGTAGCAGCGCGCGACCGTGTGTGCGCGCGTGTCCACAACAAGAAAACGACACACCACGACACGAAATCTATGACACGAAGACACGAAACAGTAAGCAAGAACAAAACTCTATTTCCTATTCAAAAACAAAATCGAAATTAATACAAAATGCTCATTGAGGCATTTTGTCAAACACCTAGGACTAGTGATTGATACGTGTCCAGAATGGACACGAATCCATCGACACAGGACACGAACCTTATCCAGGCATTAGGGGGACCCTTAGGGCTTCCTATTGGTGAAGACTACATAAAATTTCATGGAGATTTGAAGAAATTACCTCCTTGTGAACTTTTAATGGAAAAAGCCTCTTCCTAGCTCTTTGCTTGGTATCCCAATCACTTCTAATCAATGCCAAACTGAACCAAAACATTCACAACAGCAAGAATGACAGATTTAGAAACTAATGCCACTAATTTGGGGATTTTAGGACCTATAATGGAATTATAATGAATTTATTAAGATAGAACTCACCTCCTTGAAAATAGGGCTCTTCCTAAAGAAAAGAGGCAACCCTAGATTTGGGAGGGGTTTTATATGGGGGAATCCCTATGTTGATCGTGGCCGGCCACTAGGGCTTTGGGTTAGGGTTTAGTCCAACTATTGGGCCTTGGGCCAAGCTACAAAGCTAAATGTAGATTAACTTAAACAAGGTTCTAAAACCACAAGTCATGACTTATGACTTCTAATCCTATTTGCTAAAATGACTTAAACCAAGTGCTAGGCTAGGTTAGACTAGAGTCACTTGACCTAACCATGGCCCACTAACTAGGGTTAGCTTCTAGGTAGGTCTACAAAGTCAACACTAGTCAAAAGTCAACATAGTAAAACAATTCCAAATAAATTCCTAAAAATTCCCATAAATTCTAATTAATTCTAATAAATTTAAAATACCCCAAAAATGACAAAAATACCCTCACACTAGAAATGTGGTAGTGACAAATCTACCCTCCTTAAAAGAATTTCGTCTTCGAAATTGAAAGGCGAAATGCAACTGATGAGAAGGATAGAAAGTATACCTCAAGGTCCAAAAAGATAGGGGTACCGCTCGCGCATCTCATCCTCCCGCTCCCAGGTAAACTCTCCTAAAGAATGATGCCTCCATGCGACGCGTACCAAAGGTATCACCTGGTTCCTCAGAACCTTCTCCCGTCGATCCAGAATCTCCACAGGCTGCTCTGGATAGCTGAGAGAAGGACCCACCTCAATCTCCGGATGATCGAGCACATGGCTAGGGTCAGCCACGTACCGTCTCAACTGTGATACATGAAATACGTTGTGGACCCCCACAAGTGCAGGCGGCAAGTCTAGCCTGTAAGCCACGTCACCGACTCTCCCGCTGATAACGAAAGGGCCGATGAAGCGCGGGCTAAGCTTTCCGCCTCCACCAAAACGTATCGTACCACGAGTCGAAGATATCCTCAAGAAAACCTGGTCTCCGACCTAATCACAAGCAAGGTCTCAATTAAAATAAATAACAAACATGATCAAAAATCACAAACAACAACCTAAATCTAATCCTACTCTAATCTGTACCTCAAACTCCAAGGGTCTCCGGTGGCTATCGGCCCAGTGCCGATGTCTGTCCTGCGCCACGCAAAGTCTGTCCCTGATGAGCTTCACCTTCTCGGCCGCATCCACAATCATCTCTGGCCCCAGTAAAGCTCGCTCACCAACATCATCCCAGGATAAGGGTGTACGGCACCTACGCCCGTACAGAGCCTCGAAAGGTGACATCTCGATGCTGGCCTGAAAACTATTGTTATAGGCAAACTCCACCAAATGAAGATGATCCTCCCAGGAACCTCCAAGTCCAGGACGCACGTCCGCAGCATATCCCCAAGGGTCTGAATAGTCCGCTCTGACTGTCCGTCCGTCTGGGGGTGGTATGCAGTACTAAACTTGAGCTGAGTGCCCAAGCTGGTCTGCAGACTCCTTCAGAAATGGGAAATAAAACGGCTATCCCGATCTGAGACGATGCTGACCGGAACTCCGTGGATCCTGACTATCTGCCGCATATACATCTCCGCCAGCCTCTCTATAGACGTACCCACCTTGAATGGCAAAAAGTAGGCCGATTTGGTCAACCTGTCCACGATGACCCAAATCGCATCTTTCCCTCCTGGAGTACGCGACAATCCTGATACGAAGTCCATCGTGATATGCTCCTATTTCTACTCGGAAATGGGCAGCGGCTGCAACAATCCACCGGGCCTCTGTCTCTCTGCCTTGACCTGCTGACAGACCAAGCACCTAGCCACGAAGTGGGACACCTTCCACTTCATTCCTGACCACCATACATGCTCCCGCAGATCTCGGTACATCTTGTTGGCACTCGGGTGTATAGAGTACTGAGATCTGTGAGCCTCCTGCATAATCTGCTATCTGAGCTCCCCGCTAGGCACACATAACCTGGCACCGTGCCTCAGGGCACCATCCTCCGCAAGTGAAAACTCAGGATTCCCCACTCCTATACTGATCTGCTCTCTGATACTCTGAAAAGCCACATCCTCGAACTGGGCCGCCTTGATCCTGTCTACCAAGTCTGACAGAATCTGCATCCCCCATAGCTGCATCTGCACTCCCGACACGATCACCTCAATCCCAAGGCTCTCCAAGTCGGCAAGCAAATGCCGATCCATGGTCAAACACATGGCTGTCGGATACCTACTCAAGGCATCGGCAACCACGTTGGCCTTCCCTGGATGATACTGCAGTGCAATGTCGAAGTCCTTCATCAACTCCAACCATCTGCGTTGTCTCATGTTCAACTCCTTCTGAGTGAACACATACTTAAGGCTCTTGTGATCTGTGAAGATCTCTACCCTCTCACCATACAGATAATGCTTTTACAGCTTCAAAGTAAAAATTACTGCTGCCAGCTCCAGGTCGTGGGTAGGGTAATTCTTCTCATGGGGCGTAACTGCCTGGAAGCATAGGCAATTACCTTCCCGTGCTGCTGCAACACACAACCCAGCCCCTTCCCCGAAGCATCACTATAAATAGTGAAACCACCCGATCCTGAAGGCAACGTCAGAATCAGAGCTGTCGTCAGCCGCTTCTTCAACTCATCAAAAGCTGCCTGACACTCCTCTGACCAAACATACTCAGCATCCTTCCGGGTCAACCGTGTCAACGGCTCTGCGATCCGGGAGAAATCCTGCACGAATCTCCGATAATACCCTGCCAGCCCCAGGAAGCTCCTGATCTCTACAACTGAAGTCGGCGCTGCCCATTCCTCAACTGCTACAATCTTCTTGGGGTCAACTGAGATACCATCTCCAGTCACCTCATGCCCCAAGAAATCCATCCGGTCTAGGAAGAACTCATATTTGGAGAGCTTCCCGTAAAGCTTCTCCTTCCTGAGAATCTCCAGCATTATCCTCAAATGCTCCTCGTGCTCCTCCTCAATCTTGGAATATATCAAGATATCATCAATAAACACCACAACAAACTGATCCAAATACTGATGGAACACCTTGTTCATAAGGTTCATAAATACTGCAGGTGCATTGGTTAGCCCAAACGGCATAACCAAAAACTCGAACTGTCCATACCGCGTCCTGAAAGCGGTCTTGGGAATATCCTCCCTCTTCACCTTCACCTGGTGATATCCCGACCTCAGATCAATCTTGGAAAATACCCGAGCTCCGCTCAACTGGTCAAATAGATCGTCGATCCTCGGCAGTAGGTATCTGTTCTTGATCGTGAGATTGTTGAGTGCCCTATAGTCAATACACATGCGTACTGACCCATCCTTCTTCGGCACGAACAACACTGGTGCACCCCATGGCGACGAACTCGAGCGGATGAAGCCCTTGTCCTGTAGCTCATCCACTTGCTTCTTCAGCTCCACCAGCTCGCTGTTGTTCACCCGATAGACATGCTGAGAGATGGGTTCCGCTCCTGGAACCAAGTCTATCGAGAACTCAATGTCCCTATCTGGTGGCAGTCCCGGCAACTCCTCTGGGAAAACATCCATATACTCTGCTATCAAGGGGTGTGGAATCGTCTGCTCCTCGACCGAGACTCCACAGAAGACTCCGCTGCTCTGCTCTGCCTGACGTCTGGAGTACTCGAACTCTGGCTCCCCCGGCGCTCTGAACAGATCTCTACCCCTTCTGTAATCGATGCTGGCGTGGTGCCTGCTCAACCAATCCATGCCTAGTACTATATCGTAGTTCGGCAATGGCATTACGAGCAGGCTCACCTCCAACTCACGGCCTCCCAAAACTACTCTCTGACCCTTACAAACATCACTCACGAGGATAATACCACCCCCGGTCGTGATCTTGTAAGTCCTAGGCAACGATTCAGTTATGATACCGTGTCTAATCGCAAAAGATACTGAAATAAAACTATGCGATGCACCGGAATCAAACAATGCAAATGCTGGACTGGAGTCGAGAAGAATCGAACCTGCAATCAGCTCTCCAGTCACCTCTGCCTCTCCAGCTGCCATGGCGAAAGCTCGCTCCTGCTGGCCTCCCCTGGCCTGCTGCTGGTGCTGGACAAACCTCTGCTGCTGAGTCGGTAGGGCTGGTCCCCGCTGCTGACCTGCTGGAGCTCTGGCTCCTCCTCCCTGAGCTGCTCGGCCCACAGACCTAGGATAATCCCTCATCTGGTGATCTGCTGCTCCGCAGAAAAGGCACTTCCCGAGCCTCTTCCTGCACTCATTCCATCCATGCCCTGGCTTCTTGCAGAAGGTGCAACTGACTGTCTGCCTGGGTGCCTGATGCTGAAACTGCTGCTGATGAGCCAGCCTCTGCTGAATCGGCTGCGGCTGAAACTGCCTCAGCTGCTGGTGCTGAACATGAGGCCTCTTGGCCTGGCCCCCGCTACTGCTACTGCCCCCAGCTGGGTCTCTCCCTCTCTTGAGCCTAAGCTCAAGATCATCCTCTGCTAGCAGGGCTCCCGTCAAGATCTTCTCAAATGTAGCATCTCTGTTCCCCTTGGTCAGGGACTTGACCTCCTTGACCAGACCCTTCCGGAACCTCTGGGCCTTCGCCGTCTCGCTCAAGCCCTCCACGAACCTGTCGAGACGACCAAACTCTCCAGCATACTTCTCTACTGAGAGGCTCCCCTGGACTAAGCTCTCAAACTGTGTCTCCAAGGCTCTGACTGCTGAATCTGGGAAGAACTTCTTCTTGAAGAAGCCCCTGAACTGATCCCAAGTCTGCCCTGGTACCCCCACCCTGGGGTCCAACTTATACCAGGTGCGAGCAAGATCTTGCATCCGGCTAGCTGCGGACTCGATCTGAAGGTCTGCTGGAATCCTGGCCAAGCGGAAGATCTCCTCCATATGCTCGATCCACTCGTCGGCATACAGGATCCCCTCTGTCCCCATGAAGTCTCTGGGGCTCATCTTCTGAAACTGCCCGATCCCTGGTGTCCTCTGCTGCTGCACCACTGGTCGAGCTGCGGCTGTCGTGACGGCCAACTCCATGCCTCTGTCCTGCCGAGCCTGCTGTCGGTCCATGAACTGCTGGAAGTATGCGAACATCTGAGCTGCGTCCACATGTCCTGGAGGCGGTGGTGGCTGGAAAGGATCCTCTGGAAAGTCCGGGTCCTGCCTCCCAGTCGGTGGATGCATACCCCCTGCTGCGGCTGCCGAGGTCTCAACACGAGCTGAGGTGACAAGAGCTGCAGTCCCCTGGCCTCGCTGTGCTGGCTGAGAGGTAGCAGTCCCCTCTATAGCATCCTCATGGACGGCACGCTACGATCGAGTCTCTACCATCCTGAAGATAGACAAACAAGAGTATCAATTTCTGAGAAAGAAGCGATATAACAAAGGCGGACAATTATAATTCAAAGGATCAGCTGACAAAAGGATTTAGATGGCAATAAAAGGAATTTTCCTAAAGTGATTGAGTATCTTAAAATTAATGTCCTATATCCTATAGCAGGCTGCAGTGATACTCTAGTTCGAGTACCACTACACTTCTAGTCTAGACCTGTATGGGCCACCACTAAAAACGTGTCACGACCCGCACCCTAGAGTAAGGGCACGAGACGTGAATACGTCCAGCCTACGCCGCAATATCGGCGGTAGAACGCTATCCTAGGTCACAACATCTAGCAATGTATATATCTAACAGTTTATACTCCCCGAACGGGGTAACATAGCAATTGAAACTCAATCACAACTAAGGAAGATATAGCACAATAAGAACAGAACTCAAGGAAATGAAATAGATAAAACAGTAGTCTAAGATAATCCCAGCAATACAAGGTCTCAGATAAAAGAATATATACAAAACTGATCTCCAAAAAAAAGAGTCTAACTAGAACATGATCCAACTACATAAAGATAAAAGCCTAACTATCTAGTCTAGGCAGTCGGGGGAAGGTCCTCAGCTTCTGCTGGATCCTCCTGAGGGTCCAGCTCACAGGTGTCATCTAGGGCTGCCCTGTAGTAGGTGTCCAGGCAGTCCTCCTCCTCGTCCTCTGTAATATTTCAACAGGTCCAGTCAGGACAGGAGCGAGCACAGTACATCTCAACAAATTATAGCAAGTTAGAAAATATAAACTTGCAGTAGAGTAAAATACAGGATCTGAAGAAATACAGTATGTAAACAAGAGAGAGAACTGTAACATAAATATCTACTATAAATAGAGAACTAACAGTGGCTAGTGAGTCAGAGTACGAGGTAGCACATGTGAACAAGACAGATTTGCACAGGATATCGAGGTTGCACAGGAATCTACACTACAATGGAATTGTTCACACGACTACTAGCACTCCCCCGTATCCCCAATCAATACACAAGGATCTAAACAGGTTATGTTATTGCACAGGATATCACATGGGGGCCCATATAGGGTGCACATGATAGTATACATGGAGGCTCCGTGAATATGAGAGTACAAGATTCACAGGAGTGCACATGTAATAAAAGTACAGGAGTACACGATGAAAGTGAAACGCACATGACACAATGTACCCGATGCTCCCGAGGGGGATAACATCGCATGAGAAGATCCATATAGTACTAATCCGTGATAATGTCGTGACAGCATCAAGTATAGTAATCTAAAGCAGGAATATAATTCTAAGCAGGATATGAAATGATCAGAGAATGTACTCGCCTGTATCTGAGTGTCCGATATGAACGTACTGTCCAAGGAGTGGTGTCTGGCTCCTAATCAGAACAGCACAAGTCACAACAAGTCCAGAATAGTATAATGGAGTCCTACTATGCATTCTACATGATTCTAGGTCAATCTAGGCCAAAGTCAACTCTTGGTCAACTCTGGTCAACCCTAGAAGTCAAACTAGGTCAACCAAGTCTAGTTAAGTCTAAACTAGGCTATTCCAACCTATACTAGCTAGCACCATGCCTAGCAAGGCTAGGCAAGCCTATACAAATTACATCACAAAATAGCTTAGCTAAATTCTAGAACCCTTAGCTAGTCTACAACCTCACTATACCCATACATTAACACCACACAATAATATAGTACATAAACTAGGCTAAAAGTAAACCTACATCACTAGCTAACAAGGAAATATATATATAGATATATATACATTGGCACTCACACAAATACCCACATATACATATATATGCCTACAAAACCATGGCCTAAATGTAAACTTAGAATTTAGAGGATGAGAGAGTGTGCTAGTGTGTAAAATGATATAATGTGTGTGAATACTACCAAGTAGAATATTATGTGTGAGCCAAGTGTTCAGCCACTTAATCTAGAAAAATAGTACAGTGTGTGTAATGGCTAATAAGTGTGCAGGAAAACATACTAGCCAACAGTGTAAGGTGTGCAGGAATTTACAGTGCAAAAGTGTGTGAATTGTACAGCAGGAATGTGACAGAAAAAGAGTAACATGTATGTGTGATATGCAATGATAGTGTGCAGGAATGTAGATGTGGCAGTGAAAGAGAATACTGTGTGTGTGTATATGCTCATGAGAAACAGTGAAGGATAGTGTAGCATGTAAACAGGGATTTGCAAAACAGTGAGCAAGCCCAGGTTTTAATTAGGAACTGAAATGAATGGTTGACAGTGAACAAGAGGGTCACATGAAAAGTGCAGGAATACATGGCCAAATTCTCAGGTTTAAACAAACTTGAACTTAAGCTCATTTCTGCAGAACAACCCAACAGTTCATATATCTCCATTAAAGAGGAATGCTGAAATTAGTGTTTGACAGTAATATGTAGACAAGCAAGGATAAAACATGGCAATGCAATTCATATACTCTAATCTCAGATTTTTACAAAACTGGAAATCAATCTCAGGTTTAACATAAAACAAATGAACTGAACCATAACATCATATATTTTATTTAAATCTTATCAAGAGCCAAAACTGGAATGGTTTACACTAAAACTTAGGTTATATAAAACTGAACTCAAACTCAGTTTTGTAAATCTCAGATTTCACATTAAACCATATGACAGAACTCCTCAAGCCACACACATTTCAAGTATCTATTAATAGGAAAACGGAATTTTATCAAAACAGCCTACACACATCATTTTAACACCAACTTATGACCATTGGCAAGACCATAAATATAGGGAACAGTTTAGAATCAAAAACTAAGTATTTTAACATCAACACAGGGGTTAAAAATTATTAAACAACATGAATTATAAATTGGAATTGATAGGAAACAGTTTACAGTATCAGAACATTTGTTCTATGAGGAAAACGAATAGCAAATTCATTAATCATGAATCTAATGCTTTAGAAAAATGAACATAACCCTCGTACACAACCCCACACATCATCTCGTGTCACCCATAGGCCGACACGGCGTGTCCACAGCAAGAAAACACAGAGTGATACACATACAGTGCACTGCCAGTGCACTGTCTCGTGCACACGTGCACTTGTGTCGTGTGCACGACACAGGACACGAATGGATCTCGTGGTGACACACATGGGTAGCCACCTATAGGGCTACCTCATAGGCCCACTGTCCTGTGTGCACGACGTGTCAGTGCCGGACACGAGGCCCGTGTCAGTGGGGAAAACCTACAGTGTACTGTCTCGGCCAAAACACGTGCACAGCTAAAATCTAGACACGACACGGGGACACATGGGGCTTGACACACGGGGTGTCAGTCATGGCCCCATGCCATGTGTCAAGTTTCGTGTCCAAACGACTCGTGTCATGTCCGCTACAGGGCCCGATAGGCAGGGGATCCCTGTAGCAGCGTGCGACCGTTTGTGCGCGCGTGTCCACAACAAGAAAATGACATACCACGACACGAAATCTATGACACGAAGACACGAAATAGTAAACAAGAACAAAACTCTATTTCCTATTCAAAAACAAAATCGAAATTAATACAAAATGCTCATTGAGGCATTTTGTCAAACACCTAGGACTAGTGATTGATACGTGTCCAGAATGGACACGAATCCATCGACACAGGACACGAACCTTATCCAGGCATTAGGGGGACCCTTAGGGCTTCCTATTGGTGAAGACTACATGAAATTTTATGGAGATTTGAAGAAATTACCTCCTTGTGAACTTTCAATGGAAAAAGCCTCTTCCTAGCTCTTTGCTTGGTATCCCAATCACTTCTAATCAATGCCAAACTGAACCAAAACATTCACAACAGCAAGAATGACAGATTTAGAAACTAATGCAACTAATTTGGGGATTTTAGGACCTATAATGGAATTATAATAAATTTATTAAGATAGAACTCACCTCCTTGAAAATAGGGCTCTTCCTAAAGAAAATAGGCAACCCTAGATTTGGGAGGGGTTTTATATGGGGGGAATCCCTATGTTGATAGTGGCCGGCCACTAGGGCTTTGGGTTAGGGTTTAGTCCAACTATTGGGCCTTGGGCCAAGCTACAAAGCTAAATGTAGATTAACTTAAACAAGGTTCTAAAACCACAAGTCATGACTTATGACTTCTAATCCTATTTGCTAAAATGACTTAAACCAAGTGCTAGACTAGGTTAGACTAGAGTCACTTGACCTAACCATGGCCTACTAACTAGGGTTAGCTTCTAGGTAGGTCTACAAAGTCAACACTAGTCAAAAGTCAACATAGTCAAACAATTCCAAATAAATTCCTAAAATTCCCATAAATTCTAATTAATTCTAATAAATTTAAAATACCCCAAAAATGACAAAAATACCCTCACACTAGAAATGTGGTAGTGACATCCGAACTCGAGAAGGGTAAGGGTGTGGAATCCTCCGTTGCCCCTCCTACTTGGGGTACTATCTCGACGCCTGTGCCGGCTTCCTCTGTTCCTTCGGCTCCTCGGGCTAGCAGTCCGGCCCATGTTGATGAAGAGCCTATTGATGCCGAGATTCCAGTCTCACAGGTTGAGGTTGGCGGATCTTCTTCCGGTCAGCTAACTACAGCAGCCCCTCCAACTCCTGCTATGACGCCGCAGGTGCTGGCGGACGCAGATGAATATGTGAAATTCATCGTTGAAGGGGTGTATAAAATGCTGCATAGGGGTGTATCTGCGGTGATGGATGCCAACGGGAGTTTTACGACGGTAAGAACTCTGGCAATGCCTTATATCGAGCGGATCCACGTTCACCAAGGCCATGACCATATGGCTGAGATTCTGGAGGCTTCGGTGATTGAGCTGGACCAGCGGCTCACAAAACTTCAGTACATCTAGCGAAATGACCTTTCCATCTTGATAGATGCGAAGAAGGAGAAGTTGATCGCTGAGATTGAGTCTTCCTACCAGGCCACTGTGAGCATCTGGAAGCACGAGGTGGCTGAGACTGAGGCTGCGGTGGGGCAGTTGTCTCAGTCCATGAAGGAGACAATGGAAATGCGAGTTGCGTTGGACGCTAATATCGCGGAGATCAACGCCCAGATGCGCCGCCTTGAGGACCAACGGGCCCGACTCCAGTTAGATGCCGAACGTGTCCAGGCTGAACACGTAGCTTTCAAGAAGGAGGAAGCAACCTTCACTCACCGGGCTCTTGCCCTGGCTCGGCAGCGACAACAGCTTGATGAGAAGCATGAGAATGATACTTCCGTTGAGGCCGTTGAATTGATGCGTCAAGAAGCTGAGCGTCGAGTCCTGACGACTGTGGAGGCTCATGCAGCCGACTTGAGACGTCGAGTTAGAGAGCTTTCAACCAACCCTGGAGACATTTAGGGACTGTAGCGTCTCCTTTTTATGTTTTTGGAACTCTTGCTGGGGGATAGTGTAGTTCTGTACTCCCTTTTTTTTTAAAATAAAGAAGTACGCAACTTTTCTGTCATGTGTTCATTTTTTTTTGTTCATGAACTTGATGATTTGTGTGGACCTATCATCTTTTGCGCACCTTGGCTTTTAGGTACAGATAATAAGTTTGAAGGAACCCACATGTTTGCTCAGAGGTAATGTGGACGTGGCAATCACTAGGGTTCAAATGATAGAATCTTCCTAATCAGAGGTATTATGGACGTGGTAGGAATGATCCTGGGGGATACGTTGAACAACTCAGAGGTGATGTGGACGTGGAAGTTCTGCGATAAATGTACGACAACGCAAGGGTTGTTTGTACGAGATGTTTACTCAGAGGTAATGTGGACGTGGTAAACATGAAGGATAGCGTAGGCTTACGAAGTGTAAGATTCCACTTTGTAGGGTGTAGAGGGACAACTCAGCGGTGATGTGGACGTGGTTGTCTTTCTACTGGAGTATGCTACGGAACAGCTGGGTTCCGGAAGCGCATGGTTTTGTTGGAAGGGAATTGTCTGTGAATCCTGATGATTGGGTCCATATATCCCCTTGTAGAAGCACATATCTGAAAGATGTCAAGAGTAGTACTTCTTCAGGAACTTGCCGTTGATGGGCATCATGAACAAGTCCCCATTGGGTTTGGCGAGGCGGTAAGCACCATTTGAGTATACCGTCTCAATGATAAAAGGTCATTCCCACTTGGGCTCGAACTTTCCTGGTGTCTTGTGAGTTAACACCATCGGCCTCCTGACTGCCAGAACCAGGTTACCCACTTGAAAAGTTCTTTGTTTGACCTTCTTGTTGAAAGCCTGTGATATACGGGCTTGGTAGAGTTCGATACGTTGTTGAGCTAGGAGACGCTTTTCGTCAAGTGCCTCCAGCTCCTGCAGACGACGACGTTGATTGTCCTCTTCTGTGAGTTTGTTTGTAATTGCTACGCGGAGTGAGGGTATCTGGATCTCGAGAGGCAGTACCGCTTCACTCCCGTAGACCAGGGAGAATGGTGTGTTGCCTGTTGGGGTTCGTACCGTTGTGCGGTAGGCCCAAAGACATTCGCCCAGCTTTTCGTCCCAGTCACGTTTTTTGGATGACACGACCTTTTTGAGCAGCCTAACGATAGTTTTGTTGAACGCCTCGGCCAATCCGTTTGCTACCGGATTGTAGGCGGTTGATGCCACGTTTTGAATGCGATTCTTGTCACAGAATCTGCTGAAAACATGGCTGATGAACTGAGGACCATTATCGTGGATAATCCTCCGGGGTACTTCGAAGCGGTAGATGACATGGTGTTTGATGAAGCTGACCACCCTGGAGCTCTTTACTTCCGCCAACGGGATTGCCTCTGCCCACTTGGAGAAGTAATCGGTAATGGCCAGGATGAAGCGGTGCCTCCTTGATGAAGGAGGGGTGATCGGTCCTACAATGTCCATGCCCCAGGCTTCGAAGGGCCAGGAGGCGACTGTAGGATGTAGTGGTTCTGACGGCGTATGAATGAAGTCTGCGTAAAGTTGGCACGCATGGCACTTCTTAGCATAGTCGACAGCATCAGCAGCCATGGTTGGCCAATAGTAGCCCATACGTCGCAGTGATCCTGCAACTTAGGACCAGGTTGATGAGCTCCACAAGTTCCGTCATGAGCTTCTCGAAGAGCTTCGGTCGCCTCTTCGTTGGACAGGCATCGAAGGAGGAGCCCATCATAGGAGCATCGGTACAGCATTTTAGTGGCTGTATCATAGTAGAATCGAAGAGAACGTCTCCTGACTGAGACGGCTTCCTTCGAGTCCTCTGGGAGAATTCCGTAGACGGCGTAGTCGATGAACGAGAACCTCCAGTCTCGGACAATAACACCAGTACCTGTCGGCATGGCGTGGTCCACTCGTAAGCATGGGTTGTTTTTAGGACAAACCAGGTCTCGGCCAACCACCGTGACATAGTGTTGAGTCCTAAGAGGTGCTGCTAATGAGGCCGCGAGGCCAGCCAGAGCATCAGCCTCCAGGTTTTATAGATGAGGTACGTGTTCGATGAAGAACCCAATGAAGGTTGAAATGATGTTCAATGTAACTTCATGGTAAGGGATCAGATCTTCATGGCGAACTTCGTATTGCCCTCGGATCTGGTTTACGACGAGTTTTGAGTCGCCATAGGCTTCCAGATGATCCACCCCCAGCTGTTGTGCCAGCTGGAGTCCCATAATGAGCGCGTTGTACTCGGCCACGTTGTTGGAGCACGGCTTCGAAAGAGAGTAAGCACGCTGGATGACTAGATGATCGGGGGAGACTAAGACTACCCCCACTCCTGCGACGATCTGGCCTTTGGGGCCTGTTCTTGAAGCGCCATCGAAAAACATCCGCCAAACGGAGCTTCCTTCGGTGACGTTTGATTCTTGAACCTCATCCGGGATGTCTTCATAGAGTCTTGAGGACTCCGGGATGGGGTGTGCAGCTAAAAAGTCGGCCAGGGCCTGACCCTTAACGACTTTTTGTGACACAAACACCATGTTGTATGGTGTTAGCAGGATCGCCCATGTAGCTAGTCGGGAGTTTAATGACCCTAGCTTCGTCATGAGGACTCTGAGTGGATTGACTCGGAAGATGACATGAATTGTCTGGCCCGAGACATAGTGGCGAGTCTTCTGGATGGAAAACACCAAGGCCAAGCACTCCTTTTCAACGGGGTTGTACCGGTGTTCAGCCCCGATGAGTGTTCGACTGAGGTAGTAGATCGCTTGCTCGTAGCCTGTATCGCTGTTTTGAGCCAGCAGAGCGCCCAGGGAATGATCTATGGCACGGACGTAGAGGAGAAATGGTTTGCCGACGACAGGTGCTACCAGGACTGGCGGGCTTGTCAAGTAAGCCTTGATGTCGTCGAAAGCCTTTTGGCACTCTTCTGTCCAGACGTAAGAGACTCCCTTCTTCATGAGCTGAGTAAAGGGTTGACATTTACCAGAAAGATTTGCTATGAAGCTTCGGATGTACGCCATACGTCCCTGTAGGCCTCGAAGTTCTCGAAGATTCTTCAGAGGGTCCATGTTGAGAATAGCTTTGGTTTTCTCGGGATCGACATGAATGCCTTTTGCCGTAATGACAAAGCCCAAGAATTTTTTGCTAGAAACCCCTAGGAAGGATTTAGCGGGGTTCATCTTGAGTTGATGTGCTCGCATGAGATCAAAGACTGTCTTCAGGTCCTGTAGGTGATCTCTTTTAAAGCGGCTCTTGACTGCGATGTCGTCAACATAGCATTCGACTGTCTTGCGAAGATGTTGATGGAAGATGGTGCTCATAGCTCGTTGGTATGTCGCACCGGCATTCTTCAAGCCGAAGGGCATTACTGTGTAGCAGAAAATACCCTTTGGAGTCCTGAATGACGTATGTTTTGCGTCATCGGGGAACATCTTGATTTGATTGTAGCCTGAATACCCGTCCATAAAAGACATGCGTTCGAAGCCACACGTGTTGTCGATCATCACATCAGTGATTGGAAGTAGGAATTCATCCTTCGGGCAAGCAGAGTTGAGGTCTCTGAAGTCGATACAGACTCGTATCTTCCTATTCTTTTTGGTAATAGGTACGACGTTGGCTACCCAATCTGGGTGTTGCTCTTCACGGATGAAGCCACTAGTCAAGAGTTTATCCACCTCAAGATCGATGGCGTTCATGATGTCCGGACGGAAGCGCCGCTGTTGTTGCTTGATAGGCTTGGCATCAGGCAAGATATTCAACCTATGCATCACAATCTGGGGATCAAGTCCCGGCATGTCTTCGTAGCTCCAGGCGAAGACGTCGATATACTCCTTAGCCAGTTGGATTAAAGATTCTCGGTCTTCTCCTTCTAGGCTTTTGCTAACGAAGATGGGTTTGGAAAAAGGCCCGTCTCCAAGGTCGATCTGCTCGACTTCATCCTCGGTGGGAGGTTCACGTAATTCGAAACGGGACTCCCATTGTTGTCCCAGGCGTTGAGCCCAGGGTTCTTCTTCGAAGGGTTCCGACGCTTGGTCTTCGCCTTCATCTTTTTGAGGCTGTGCTGATGTCATGTTAGCTGACAGCACTTTCCTGAAGACTAATCCAATACGGGTATCGGAATCCCAAGTCGATACTTCGGACGAGTGGGAATTTTCTACGTCTTCTGCGTCTGAACCCTCCGGAGTTGATGGCGGCGTGACATAGCCTACCCCCCGTCGAGCTTTGTTGTAGTAGTCCTGCGGCTTTCCTTTGGGTGTTGGAAGCCGAAGAGGGAGACGTTGACCTTTGTCGTAGGTCAGGCCTTTGTCGCTTTTTAGGTCGTAGCCCATCTTTTGGATAAGGTACTTTGCCTTATCCGTGTACCGATAGAGTTGTATTCTGCCGGCATCTGGTTCTGGCTCGAGTGGCGGGAGGTCTTGACGACGCTTGCCTTTACCAAGGATGATGGATCCTTCGTCTCGACTTCGTGGAGGGACTATGTAGCAGACTCCTTGAGACGGGACTACTCGATTTACATTATGGACGGTCGTTATTTGTGTTTACAACGACCGTATAGCGTTATCTAATGTATACATGGCATTCCAATGTGGAAGACAAGAATAATTGAAAGACACTCTATTATTGATAAAATACGAGATTTTATCTCGTAGGATTACATTGTCTAAGGAGGGTGCATCTACATCAGCAGAGATATATTCGCCAAGCTCCTCATCTGTAAGCACTGGGGTTGGATCAGGAGAGTCCACCACAGCTTTGATTTTGGGGTCCGAGAGGGTTATGTGAGCCCTCCCTGGCGTCTTGGATGACTGCGGGGGCTTGCCCTTGAGACGCACCTTCAGTGGTGCCTCAGCTGCGCCTCCAGTGATTGGTGCCTTCCCCTGTAATTTTACCACCAGGGGAGCCGATGTTTGAGGCGGCTTCCCTTTGAGGCGTATCTTCAGGGGAGCTTCAGGAGTTGGTGCTTTTCCTGATAGCTTGATGCTCATTGGAGGTACCTTCTGGGGTGGTTTGCCCTTGAGTCGGATCTTCAGAGGGGCATCGGGAGTCATCTCAGGCTCCATGTCCGGCTCGACTGCCGTCTCTGCCTCGTCATCAGCATCATTGGCTTCCTCCTCGTCAAGTGATTTGTACAAGTCGGAATCGGTGAAGTAGGCTTCAATCCCTTTGAAAGTATCGATGTCTGCGAACTCCGTCCTGATAACGCCGTTGGTGGATACATATTTCATGCATTGGTGGAGCGTGGATGGCACCACCATGTACTCATGTAGCCATGGTCGACCGAGCAGGATGTTGTAATTGACCTCGGCATCCACCACGTAGCAGGTTACCTCAGTTTTGAGGTTACCGATGTGACACTTCAGTCGAATTTTGCCCAGTGGCTCGCTTTTGCTAGCGTTAAAGCCGCTGATGGTTGTGTTGGAGGGCGCCAGCCGGTACATTGGGATCCCCAGTGTTGATAACAGCGCCTTCGGAATGATGCTGAGAGAAGACCCCGGATCGATCTGAATCCGGTTCACCTTGACTGAACCGACATACCCTGTATAATACAGCGGTCGGTTATGTCGGTGGTGCTTGAGCAGCATGTCTTGTTGGGTGAAAGTTATGTTTGGGATAACTTCATCCGTACAATAACAGTGCGCACAAGTAGTTGGGAGGTCTTCAGGCTGCTTGACCTGACTGAGAAAGGATTCGGCATCCTTCAGAGCT
Organism: Iris pallida; assembly: GCA_029216955.1. Taxonomy (NCBI): domain Eukaryota; kingdom Viridiplantae; phylum Streptophyta; class Magnoliopsida; order Asparagales; family Iridaceae; genus Iris; species Iris pallida. Next base: position 2,701,805 of record JANAVB010024799.1, read on the forward strand.
TCACAGAGAGCTTCTCGGGAGTCTTTGGAAAGACGCAGGAGCTCGAACAAAGATAAGCGGGCAGGAGTACTGGCCAGTTGTGCCAGTATGTCGAAGTTGTGGGGCTTGGCTAGCCCCGAAGCATTCTCCTTTCGTAGAGGCCTGTCGAAACGAACCTCCACCTGCTTCTGCTTATTGGCTATTGAGGGCTTAGGCGGGCCCTCTTCCTAGATAGCAGGGACGGTACAAGGAAGCACCACCTCGGCGGCAGCTTCGTCGGGTTGGGCATTTTGTTGTGCACGCGTCTGTACAGGAAGTGCCTCTTTTGTTGAAGAAGAGACCATGCGGCAAGACTTGATCTTCCTGCCTTTGGATTTGGAGGTAGGACGTACCTCTGGTTGAGTCACCTCGGAGATGAGGTCGGGGTGGACCCATAGGACCTCTCCTCGAGATATGGTGAGTGGGATGAGTCCACTCACATTGTCACGGGTAGGTGGTAAGTTAACCACCTCCATTGTCGCCTTAGGGATGGGGACGACGCCATCTTGTGTGGTAGTCGGCGACAAGGTGCCGAATTGGAGTGACACCACATTGGCTAACACCGTCTTCTCTTCGTAGTCGACGGAGATTACATCCGCATTGATCATGCGCTGGATGTAATTTTTGAGGACATAACAGTCCTTGGTTGGGTGTCCGACAAACCGATGGTAGTGACAGTACCTCGGGTTATCCACTTTCCCAACTTCATCGGGCCGCTTTGGGTCCGGTAGCTTGATCTTGTCACCCTGCTTCAGTATTTCAAAAAGTCGCAAGGTGTCTTCGTCGTTGAACGAATAAACCTCCTTGGGCCTTGGTGCAAGTGGAGGCTTCTGAGTAGGCGCAGATGCGCCTTTTGAGGCATTAACAGTCAATGCCTGCTTCCCCTTTGTCTCACGTTCGAGGTTGTTGGCTGCAGACCTTTTCCCCTTGTCATCAAAGGCAGGGAAGCTGACCCCCAGGAGACGTGCATTGGCCGTCTTCTTTTCTGCAGCTTCTGCTTCGATGATCAGGGAGCTCCAGTCGGGGGGAGGAGTAGAGTTGAGCCAGAGTTTGACTGCAGGCAGCATGTTCATGCTGCAAGAGGAGAGGAGCGCATGTTCCGGCATGCCTGGAGGTAATCTGAAGCAGGCCTGTCGGAAGCGTTTGATGAACACCCGAACCTTTTCCTTTTCCTTCTGGTGTATCTCTATGAGGGATGCCATCGTCATATCCTTCCGCCGTCGTAGAAGCGGTCGAGGAAGAGGCACGTCAGATCGCCGAAGGATGATATAGAATTGTCGGAGAGGCTACAGTACCAGTCATACGCCACTCCCTTCAATGCTCCGACAAATATGCTAGTGAGGAGCGCGTCCTCCTTCGGAAGATGTCCCGTTTGGGACTGGAAGTATGTCAGGTAACGACGCGGAGAGTCCTTCCCGTCGTATGGCGTCAGTATTTGTGGTTTATACTTTGGAGGATAAACCACCTTGTTCCACTCGAGGGGATAGGGTTGGGGGATGCCCATCTTCTGGCGCTCCTCTTGCCTATTCTTGGATTCAAAGAGCTCCCATAAATCCTTGATCATTTCGACCACGTCCTCCGTGGAGCTGGGACTTGGGGAAGGTGGTACCACCTGAAGTTGGGCGTTTGAAGGCTCAGACGTCCGGGGTACTTCTCGGCGGTCTGTGTCTGAGGGTACCCGTTGAAGGGGTACACTCGACTCCCCATTGTCCCCTGGGTCGGGACCCGTCGAAGGTGCTTGGGTCAAGGCTGACCGTATTTCAAACACCGCCTGAGTCAGTGTTTGCATGGAAGAAGAGAGGGTTTTGAGTCCTCCTTCTAATGTGTCTATGCGCTGGACGATGTCCTGCGGCGGCGCATCAGACTCGGAATCATCTCCAGCCATGTATACTGTCACGACATGGCCGGGAGTAGATGGATTGGTGGAGGCTTCGCTCTCGGCCTCACTCTCATGTAGGGGAGTCGCCTCTCCTGGAGCTTCATCTTGGCCACCCCCAGCCACGTTCTGGAGGTCGTTTTCGACGGGCGCATCTGCAAGGGTCTGATTACCCTCAGCTCCGTCTTGAAGGGCCTCTTCGTCTCCGGACCTACCCCCAGTTGTGTTCTGGGGGACATCCTCGTCTTGAGGGGCTTCTGGGAGGCTGACTTCGCCTCGAAGATGAAGATCCGCCGCAGCTGTGCTTTGGACATCTTCGTCTCCGAAAACAAGGGTCTGACTACCCCCAGCTTCCTCCAAGAACTTCTTCCTCGACCGAGTGCTTTCGAACACTCCGGAGGACGAGACAGCTGCCTTGGTTTTCCTCGGCTGGTTTTTGGATGAGGACGAGGAATTATCGGTCGTTTTTCGGACTGACGAGGAGTTGGAGATCACATTGCATGAAGCAACCCTTGGCTCCTCTTCTGTCGACACCTTCCTCCCAAGGCGATGTCGGAGGGGTGTCGATGACTGCAGCCGCTGAAAGACTGACTGCCTTGGTGGTACTGTCGCCTTGCGACAGCAGTTGATGGTGACCACCGCACAAGTATGCCCCGTGAGAGGCGTATCATTCTTGTTGGTCGACTCTCCTGACCGGCGTTTGTGAGTGATCACGTTACGCAGGTCGTTGGAGGAGAGTGCTACTTTCATACCCCCTTCAAGCGCATAGCAAGGCCAAGCGTTGGGGTGGTCAAGTGAGTGCTGCGCCCCCTAATCTGATACCAAACAGACATCCCGATCAGTAGTGGAGGAACCACAACATTTGTTTGTCTTGTTCGACTTGGTTGTGCACGCAGTAGATGCGCCCAAGTGAGACAAGGGTTCTGAAGGTCGGCTCGTTCTCGGCGCCGCAGCACTCGAGCCGACCTTGTACAACTTACCATCAGCAGCACGCATGATTGTGAGCGCATGCTTCTGGCTTGTTGCTGGCATAGCACGTTTGGGACGCATGGCCCGTGCTGCCTTGGACTTCTTTGTACCAGGCCGCTGGGACGCGTAGTACTCAGAATCCAAATTCTCCTCACCACTGCAGTGAGTGAGTCTGTCAAAGACAGAGATCCTCTGTGGCGTATCAGAGACGATGCGCGGGGCATTGGCTGCGCCCCTGCTCCGTCGATGCATCTTCCTCGCCTGAGAGGGAGATGGCTGGGGAATGTGGTTAGCCACACGTTTCCCCGAGAGATGCGCTGCATCAGCGGGCGCATCTTGGTTGCTGAGGACGTCAGCAGAAAGGAAGGGCTGGATTGGCGCATCCCCTTCGGTGGTGGTGCCCGAGGCGTCGACATTGTGCACCCAGACTCGGCGGGTCTTCTTCGGCTTCGGCAGCCGCTTCGAAGGACTCGCACTGCCTTCAGATATAAACTCCTCATACGCCTGTTGATTGAGGCGTATGACCAGCGTCTTGTGAGAGGAGCCCACCTTCACGTCGTCGGCTTGCGACACAACTTTCTCGGTGGAGGAGAAAGAGGTCCCCAGCAGAGTCGCCAGCTTGTTTGCCATTAAAATTCTTTGATTGTAAATTTTAATACAAATAGAACAGTGTTACAATATAGGACTTAGATGTAGCCCTAGAAGTACACTTTTGTTTAATCTGGGTCCCTTGTGCCGATGGAGCGAGTGGTAATGCATTGACTCCGTTGACGAGCTGACGATGGTTATCGGTTCTCTGAAGGTTTAGATTGCTCTGGGTGCTGGAGCTTGCTGAGAGGAGGAAGACGTTGAGTGTCTGTATCTGCCTCTCTGGTGGTATATTCGTTCGTATCTGTCTGTGTATGTGTCCGCCTGGAAGAAGGAAATGATTCCTCTATTTATAGCTGGGCAGGTTGGCTGCTCATGCGCGCATATGTAGGATGCGCCGGTGCGTAGGGATGCCACGTGTTGATTGCTGATGGAGGCTCATGGGTGATGCACCCTGATCGAGGGGTTGACTTCTTCATACTGCTGTTATGAGCCAGCACGTAGCAGAGGAGAAGATCTTTTCGTTGCTGAGATCTTGGATGAGTTGAGTCAAAGGACATGTGTCATAGACCCGTGGCTCAGGGATCTCAGATTTAGTGGGGAATGATCTAGTAGAATGTGCCTAGGATTGGGCGCATGAGGAGACTTTAGCTCGTAACCTTTAGGAGTCACGAACCATTCTGGGTGCATGGCTTTTGAGGCGCATGCAGGCGACTTTCCTTCTGTCTTTTGGGATCAGAGAGCAGTCTGGGGCGCATGGCTTTTGAGGCACATGCGGAGCTTCAGATGGAGACTTTTCTTCTGTCTTTTGGGATCAGAGAGCAGTCTGGGGCGCATGGCTTTTGAGGCACATGCAGGTTTGGGCGCATGGCCGCGGAGGCACATGCGGATGGTTGAGTGGACACGTGGCAGTAGCCGTCGGAGTAAAGTCATGATGATGCTGACGTTGCCGACGCTTTATCTTCTGAAAAAGCTGCCAACTGTTCAGACTTTGGGAGGCGTGCTACCATCTCTGTCAGTTCAGCATTTAATGTTTGTGACATTCGATGGACAGCTGAGGGGGCGCGTCGATTGGTGTTCCACTGGGTATGGGGGCGCATCCTCTGTGATGCGCTTGGTTCTGAAGGGCGCATCTGTGTGATGCGCCTGAAGTCGAAGGGCGCGTGCGGCTGTTTCGTTCCTCGAGTGTAGCCGTTTGGCTGAATTTGAGGCGTCCGGTTCATCCATTAAATGCAAGTTCATTGCTCAGAATTCGGAGAGCCATCCACTTGGCGCGTGGGTTTGATCTGCCCGGCCTATAAATAGTGGCATGGAGAGAGGGTTTGCTTCTTGTTCTCTCACGTACTTCCAACCATGAACTTGGGTACTCGAGTGTATTCTGTTGACGAAATGCTCCCGAGGGTGAAGATGAGACGCCATGTCGTCGTTGCTGCACTTGAAGGTGACTGTTACATCCAAAAGACGGATTCGAGGGCTTCCGAGGCAGACGGAAGGTGCCTGTTGCATCCAAAGATAGGGATGCTCGGGCCTCGTCTCCGTTGTTCCGGAAGAGCCATAGATCGGAATGGCGGTGCCCTGACCGTCTTCCTTTGGCTTTGGAGGCTCTTTCTCTGGATGGGGTGTTAATTGCTACCCTCATCCTGCTCGGCCAGGTGAGCCTGGCTGGAAGAGCAGCACATAACTGGGCTACTGAAGGGATGCACATAACTGGGGATGCACATAACTGAGCTGCTGAAGGAATGCGCCTTGCTGAGGGCGCATTGTGGGATACGCCCGGTTGAAGGCGCATGGTGATTGCTGCGCCTGACTGGAGGCGCATGATGGCTGTTGCGCCTGATGGGAGACGCATGGTGACTGCTGCGCCTGACTGAGGGCGCATGGCGACTGCTGGCCGTAGACTTAGGATCTTTCCTTTGTAGAAGTTTTCCTTTGTACAGCCTTCTCTAGACATGTAATAGACTTTTATGTGTGAATAAAAAGTTCTCTTTCCATGTCTATATTTGCTACCTTTGTTATTTTGTCCGAGCTCTGACGTATAGATTGTCTGTCGCATGGGTTTTCTGGTTGTGAATTTCCATGCTTCTACAAGTACATTCTCTGATCATTTTATATCCTGCTTAGAATTATTTTCCTGCTTTAAACTACTTTACTTGATACTGTCACGTTGGTCACACAGATTAGTACTATATGGATCCCTTCTTGAGATGTTATCCCCTCAGGGAGCATCAGATACTTCATGTTCTGTGCGTTTCACTTACATGGTGTATCACTATGTTTCATGGTTCATTGAATCACTTGTGACATATACTCTCATGATCACATAGTCTTCCTTGAATCCCTCCATTTATTGGGCTTCCTAGAATCCTTATTTTTGGGACTATCATGTACCTCCCTTCGGGGGCCGTTACATGAATCATAACATAACCTGGCTGGATCCTTGTGTATTGATTGGGGTACGGGGGAGTAGAAATGGACATGTGAATAATATCCAAGTAGTGTAGCATCAGAATCATTCCATAGTGTAGCATCAGAATCATCCTATGCATTTACATGTCTATATTGTACTCTGACTCACTAGCCACTGTTAGTTCTCTATTTATAGTAGATATTTCTATTACAGTTCTCTCTCTGTTTACATACTGTATTTCCTTTAGTACATGTATCTTACTTTACTGCATGATTATATCTTCTAACTTGCTATGATCTGTTGAGATGTATTGTGCTCGCTCCTGTCCTGACTGGACCTGTTGAAATTATTACAGAGGACGAGGAGGAGGCCTGTGTGGATACCTTCTACGGGGCAGCCCTAGACGACACTTGTGAGCTGGACTCTCAGGAGGACCCAGCTCTAGCTGATGACATTACCCCTATTGCCTAGACTAGCTTAGTTAGGCCTTATCTTACTTATGTTGTCTTGAGACTGGTTTAGCTAGACTTTATTTCTGTCTTTGAGATCTGGGTTATATATATTCTTTTATATTTAGTAGCTGAGACTTGTATTCTGGATATTTGCTGAAATGTTATCTTAGACTCTTCTGATCATCTGTATTTTCTTTGAGTTCTATATCATATCGTGCTTCTTCTTCCTTAGTTGTGATTGAGTTTACATTTCTGCTATGTCACCCCCATTCGGAGAGTATAAACTGCTTAGCATTATATTATTAGATGTTGTGACCTTGGACAGCGTTCTACCATCGACACTGCGGCGTAGGCTGGACGTACCCACGTCTCGTGCCCTTACTCTAGGGTGCGGGTCGTGACATAAACCCCCAATATTTTCTAATTATTTTAGTGCTTTAAAAATTAATTTTTGCTATATTATTTTAGAATTAAAGAGGTAGTTGGTATATATGTGTGTATTTATAAATATATATATATAATATGTATGATGGTGTGCATGATATTTTAAGTGCTACTAAATATAGTCTACAATTATTATAAAAAATTTTGTTGTACTTAATTGTAATTTATAGGATTTTAATGTGATTATATACATATATACATATATATATATATATATATATATATATATATATATATATATATATATATATATATATATATATATATATATATATATATATATATATATATATATAATTTATTGAGGTGGTCGGCCCAAGGGGGGACCGACCACAGTACACCGCACCCTTGGATTAATAAGAGAGAAAGAACAAAGAAAAGAAAAAGAAAAGAAAAAAATAAATATAACCAACCAACCCACTTAATATGGGCGTGCCCCACCCGACTCTTAGCTTGCTGCGTGCAGCAGCAAGCTCACGAAGCAAAGCCAAACCGTGGGATCCCCTAAATCCGAAACCCATTAGTATTAGGTTTGGCTACAACTTGTTATATATGTAACTTTTTCCACAAACCTCAAAACCCTAAACTTTCAAAACGAAAGTTGCGGCTGATCATACCCTCTTCGCCTACGAGTTCGTTTCACCAGCGACGGAGCTTTATGCACGACGAACGGAGCATCGAAAGCCAGCCCCTCGTCACCCACGGAGTAGTTTTCCCACTCAAGGTATCCTACTTCCCTACGACGTAACTTTTTACTCATAGCACCGATTTTTGATCCATAAGATTTTCTGGAAAGTAGACTTGAACCTCTTCGGATCCTCCAGGTGGATTTCAAAAATAACCCATCACTTGCTCGAAAAATCGAGACAAATTTGAAGAAAAATCTGTTTTCTGTAATACTAAAAACTATTTTAAAACGACAACTTGTCGGCCAATTTTCTTGTTGTGCAGTAAAGAATTGTAGAAACTAATTAAAAAAGTAAAAGACAACATAGCCGAGATCGCAACGCATCTTCTGGATCGTCGTTTCGATTAACGTGTAAAAAGTAAACGATATTGAAATTGGAGAAAAAAACCTGTGTTAATTTATATAAAATTTAGAATTCTGTCCGATACGGCGTGCGCCCCGACAAATCGGGCGACGTGGTCGTGCGCTATATACATCGAAAGGTGCGTATGGACGTTGCCGACGTGTGGAAAATGATGGAATTCAGTTTCGTCGTGTGTACGCGACGAAATCAGTCTGTATCCGTCAAGATACTCCCGTATCGCTAATTTGCAAACTTTGCCCCAACTTCGTGTACAGTCATCGATTTGAGACGAAACTTGCGCCAACAGGTCTGGATCAAAATTCTGGTCCAGTGTGCCAAGTTTGGTTCGATTCTGAGAAGGTTGAATCGGAACCCCTTTTTGGCGGCCCGCGACCCACTCAAACGGGCAATTTTGTACACGACTCATCGGAATAAAAAACTGGACATACCGTTGAGTTCCTCTCCTCAAACTGAATTTGTAGACATATAGTTCGACGAGTTTAGAGACCATAGACTTTGGCACGCGTTTCGGTGCAAAGTGGGTCCTACGGTAGATATCGTTTTGACCCAAAATTATGATTTTGCCCCTGCTCCAGAATTAGACTTTTGGACAGGCGTTTCCTAGGTATATTTTTTACACCGAGTGTGTTTTTTATGTTGGTTTCAGCGTTCGGAGTTGTTTGGAGATTGTGACATTTCTTGGCTGATATTGTGATTTCCTGGACTTGCCATTTTGCACCTTCATGCAAGATACCTTGCCACTTTACTCTGTGATTATTATATTCTTATTTTTAGTTGTTATTTTTAGCATTTCTTATTTGTTGATATTATAAAACTGTGCGTCCAAGTCACACTTGGGTGCAAGCGATTCTATCGATCGTTTTCTCGCTTTATTTATTTCTCTTGCATTGACTTAGTCTAGTGACCACCCATTGATGTTGAGGTATTGATATATCTCATACGGCCTTGACACTTGCTTTACCACGTGATGTGAGTCACATATAGGACATGTATCCGCATAGTCAGCTGGCCACCGATACGTATGGAGCGTGCGACGGATAGGAGTAACTGCCAATAGAATTGCATGCTAGAAGACTTGGCGGTTACTAGAGGTTCATGAGTCATGGATGTGACCCTACTAGGCATTGGGTGAGGAGAACGGTTTCCTTAATGTATGGGTCCTTATGCACTTCCTATTACTGATCGTGCTGGCCTCTAACATTCGAGGAATATTATGCTTTGAGGTCCCTAGTATCCTGATGGAGCCATACCTGAGTTACTGCAACTGAGCCAGATACCCATGCGTTGAAGGTCCGTTCTTAAACTGCATTATCACTGTAGAACTGGTAGGCACCCTATTGCAGGCATCCCTTTTCTTTCTATTATATTATTACAGTTTATATGGCATGGTGTTTTCTTGTATCTTGCTACGTCCCTCTGAGGACCTGGTTATCTCTCCAGGATTAGACGACTTCCCACAGGAGTACATAGCGGCTCTGGATCCATCTTACATCGATGATGAGGCAGTCACTACTGATTTCTAGTCTATTCTATATTTGAGACTTTAGTGGACATTATTTTTACATCTCTTTCTTTCTATTTTGTTGAGGTTGGACTCCGATCTTGTGAGACTATTTTTTATAGTTGTTTGGAGTGAGCATGTTCACCCGGCTATCTTTTGAGATACTTATTTGTTTATTTGGACTCTATTATCTTCTGTGTTGAGCTGTGATAAAATTAGATTATATATTTCTGGCCTGTGATTATTTTATTTTATAGCTTATGTGCATATATGAGAATTCCATATATTGGAGTATTCTTCGTATATGTGCAGCTGGCATATTTATGTACTTGGTCCTACATATTTTGGGACTGGGGCGTTACAAATTAGGCTAGGGGCAACACCCAAACATGTCAATTTAGGGTTTCCCTAAATTTGGCACAAAACCTAGGCCAAAAGTCCCAAATTGAGTCCAATGGGTTCCAAACCTCTTCTAATGGGTTATCCTACACCTCGAGCATCCTCTAATATGAAAATATCACTAATTAGAAGTAATCACAAAGGTTAGAGTGAGGGTTTACCTCTAGCGAGTTGGAATCCCAAGAAAAAGCCCCAAAATCATTTCTTTTTAGGTTAAAGTCCAAAATCTATGCTTCCACCACCACCAAGCTTGATCTACCTAGATCAAAACTACAAATGAAAGATAACCAAGGGTTAGCACCAAGATTAGAGAGAGATCTAGAGAATTAGAAGAGATTTACTTACCTTTTGAGCTTAAATGTAAAGGAAAAAGAAAGAGATTTTGTGGAATAAAATAAAAGAAAGAGAGAGAGGGTTTCTTGCAAATGAGAGCATGAAAGGGGTGTGTGCTGCTGGCCGGCCACACTTTAGAGGGTTGGAGGTATTTGGCAATTTACCAAAATGCTCTCCAAGTCAATGAAATGAGTGGTTTTGAGTTGGGGTCAAAATGGTAACTTAAAAACTCCTAATTCCAAGTTCTAAATCTAATTCTAATTCCTAATCCCACTAAAATCAAATAGGATTAGTCAAATATAAATATCTGGATTTGGTCATGACAAGTTGGTCGGGTCCAGTTGGGTCCAAAATGGACCCGGGTCACTAGAACAAGTCGAAATGAGACAAAACTCAAATCCCATCAAATAAAACCCCAAAATACAATATTAATAAATAAATATTCACAAAAATATTAGAATATTGAAAATAACAAATTTGCCCTCAATTTTGAAAGCTAGAGGTGACATGTAGGTAATGAGGATTGCCTATTTTCTTAAGGAAGGAATTATATGTATGTGAGAGTGTCTCGAATATGAGTGTTCAGTGAAGCTTGTGTCAGTGGATAGGTGGATATGAGTGTCAAATGCAGTTATGAGAGTGAGCATCCCATTTGACTGTCCTAGTATCCTAGGTATCGATTAGCAAGTGTGTTAGTGTCTCTAAGTGTCATAGAGGGTATCTAACTCTCTCTCTCTCTCTCTCTCTCTCTCTCTCTCTCTATATATATATATATATATATATATATATATATATACAAAAATTTTCGTCCAAAGGGACGAAATTATCCAAATTTGCATGCAGAGGGAGTAGTTTGGCATATTTCCAAAAAAAGGGAAGCAACTCCACTAGAGTTGGCGGCACCGGTGCGGACAGGCTGACGAATTTTTTTTTTTTTTATGGTGGTGCCGCCAACTCTAGTGGAGGCATGTTTTTTATTTTATTTTTTATTTTTTTCTCTAGCTGTTGCCTCCATTGTCTTTGGCGGCATGCTTTTTTTTTGGTTTTTTTTCTTTTTTTTCCTTTCTTTTTCTTTCTTTCTTTTTTCTTTATTTGTTATTTATTTATTTTCTTTTTCCTTTTGTTTTTTTTCCTTGTCTTTTTCTTCTTGTTCTTTGTTTGGCCCATTGTTTTAGGTTTGGGAGGAGGGTTTTGCTGCTTGTTTTTTCAAAACAGCGGCTGTCTCTGCTCTATATAATTCTCATCCGTTCCTCCTCTTCTTCACATTCTAACTCATTTCTTCTTCTTTTTTCAGAGTTCCAACCTAGCTCTTCTCCTTTTTTTCACAATCATAGTAAATGTCTAACGATGGTCGTATTCCTGGTGGACCGACTACGGAGTTGATTAGGAAGCAACGTAAAAATCATATATCCGATAAAATATTTACCGGACAGGTAATTTGTTTATCTCAATAATTTTTTTATCTCAACGTGAAAATCGCCATTTTATTTAGTATATATCTAATATATTTTAAATGTTATTTTTTTAAAATATTTAATAGTTATTCGATCATGATCTGAAAGTACGTCTCCGAGAACATGGAAGTTGGCGAAAAGAGAGAAAATATAACACGTGGGTATTAAATGACGCGCAAAAGGCCTTGGTCCGTTCTTTCGGGTTTCAATATTTAGACCAAATTAAATTTCTCACACACGACGTCCATCTTATTTTAAGTCTTGCCGAACGTTGGTGGCCCGAACGCAATACTTTTCAACTTCCAGTTGGGGAGATGACGATCACGCTATGTGATGTCGCAAACATATTGGGATTGCCTATCACAGGAGACCCAATATATTTCAACCAACAGTCTACTCCATCTGATCTGATTACTACCTATCTCGGAATTATGCCTCCATCAGATCTGCGAGGTAACAGTTGTGTCACTTTTTCATGGCTTCGTGGAAACTTCATGGATTTAAACCACACCATGGACAACGAGGCGGTTGAAGTAGATGATATACGGGTATGTATTTTAAGTAGTAATATTTGTAAGGATTGATTTAGTATTTAGTAAAATGTTTGCTTTTTTCTCTTTCAGATTATTCAGTGTACTAGAGCATACTTGCTTACTTTATGTGGTGCTATTCTCTTTCCCGACGCAAATGGAAATAAGGTTAATGTGCGACTTCTACCATTTTTAGCTGATTTGACCAAACCCACTAGTCATGCGTGGGGAGCTGCTGCTTTATCATTTCTCTACGCAATGCTGACTGAATTTGCTAATATGAAAACGACCCAGAGTATTTGTGGATGTATGTCACTAGTTCAGGTAAGGAAAATTTTATTTGTGTTTCATTGTATTTACTTTGTACTGAATTTTTCAACTATATTTGTTGTAGGTCTGGTCGTACGAGCACTTCTATATTGGTAGACCGGTTACCAGCGTAGCTAGTAATTTTGGAGTCTTTCCTATTGCTATGCGCTGGTCAACGGATGTTGTAGATCAACAACATTGTCAATACAAGGCTGTCTCACTTTATCGTGAACAATTTGATACATTGGAGCATAGTGAGGTAATAATTTAATTATTTGATGAATGACTTTAAATTATTGTACTTATTCGTACATTATCGTTGAACAGGTGGCATGGGTACCGTATACAATTACAGATAATGATCTAGAAATTAAAAGATTGTCATATTGGTTTAGTATGCATAGATCGTATATTATATACGATCGGTATACAATGTATCATCCGGGAGATCGTGTTCTTCGACAATTCGGTAGGAGACAGATAATTCCGGATGATCCGCCCTCAATCAGTTACGCTCCATCGAATACAGTAAGTAGAATCAATGCTACAATTGGTAAATGGAATAGTAGATTTGACAATTACAGCGTGAGGGACATATCTCCAATAATCCAATCTCCGGATGATTGTAAGTAAATTTTTAGTCCAATTATGATTACTCAATTTCGTCTAATTTTGCTAACTTAGTTGTCCTACATTACGCAGACATGGGTGACTACACTTATAGAGAATGGTGGGGATTTCCTCGTATGGGAAACCAATTCTATAAATATGAGGAACCCAGATTCAAATGCAGAGCAGTCGACGATGCTAGTTTACGTGCTTTTGTTGATGGGATATCTGATTTGGTATGATTAAACCATAAGTTAGATATTAATAACTACAAATACAATCAATTCTTATACTGCTCTTATATTTCAGACTATTGAATACATACATTCTTTCGAACAACCAGAGTCCCTAGAATGTTTGCGGCATAGTCGAGGGCTTATGCAGGAATTAGTAAACCGTGTTATTCGCCTAGGCCTTGGACGGGACCCCGACATGCCACCAATACTTTCTCATCTTCCGTCAAATTATCCAAGGGGCGTTGTACCACAGAGACACTCATGTCGTAGGAGGGATGTTGCCGGAGAGGTCGATGCTGCTCAGCAAGAGGAAATTATTGGAGAGGAACCTACTCAGTACTATCCTGGAGAGTCATCAAGTCAGCTGCCTCCAGTAGCAGCTGAGTTTCCAGGTATGGAGATGTACAGCCAACTTTTTAATACTCCATCAGCACCGGTACCTACTCAGACTCAGGCAGAGCAGGATGCTGATGATAACCAGGAGGAGGAGGAGGTGAGAGTGGAAGATACTACAGGCAGAAGGAGGAGTATAAGCCTAAGCAATGTTGCAAGACAAGCTTTTCGTAGAATCACTCGAAAATCTAAATAGATTGCAAACAAGTTGTACTAAAATTACAATATCCTGTCTTTAAGTAGTAGTTATAGTAAAATGAACTCTTGAACTCTTGTCTTTGAGTAGTAGTAGATCACTTTATTTGCATCACTCTCTTGGCTGGCTGGTACATCTTCTTCGGTTGTGTCCCATTGCGCCACAGTTGCTACAACGAAGTTCTCGTGTCGATTCTTCCCGGGATTTTATGCGATTCTTCTTTGGTCTGCCGGCTTTGCGTCGTATGGCTGGTACTCCAATTTCTCCTCTTACCAATGGTGCTTGAATCTGGTACGGTACTGGAATTGGTTCCATTTTTGCTTCATATACATTTCGTAAGTTCGCAGTTGAAAATAGTGAATGATAAAATCTTTCAATATTAAAATTACAATATCTACACACAAAACATACATGTATACATGGAATATAAGTATGATACCATCTACCACATGTACAAGAACCATCGTCTAACCGTACAACATATGTTCTACTTGTTGCACGATCCATTACTTTATATGTATTACCATCAAATGCTAATATCTCTAAGTGATTTCTCTCTTTGATAATATGAGCCATAGTTTTCAACATTCTCGGACAAAAAGATGTTTCTATCTTTTCAGCAGCATTTCTATTCTTGTCATGAAGTGTTATAATCTTGGCTCTAATACCATCGAGAAGTGTCGTTATTGGTTTATCGCGTAACTTCTTAATCCAATTGTTAAAACATTCAGCGAGATTAGAAGTGTTAATATCTAATCTGGGACAAGGAGCATACGCTGTAATCCAATGTTCAAAACGACGATTTTCATCGTTCACACCAATAAGCCAATCATACAATGTCATGTTCTCGGCTTTAATTATATCAAATAAATGTTCTGCATCTGTCGGATTGTACGATCTAGCAAGCGAGTCTAATAGGTTTTGAAAAGTTTTTTCTTTCGCAACTTGTTTCATATTTTGTTTGAAATGTTGAATACAAAAAAAATGGGGTGATTCTGGAAAAACAACACGCATCGCATTTATTAAACCTTTTTGCTTATCAGAAATAAAAGAAATCCTATTCCATTCAATAGAAGAACTTTCAAAAGAAATTCTTACCGCATTTAAAAACCAAGACCAAGAATCACTGTTTTCACCTTCAGCAACAGCATATGCAATTGGATATAACTGGTAGTTTGGATCATGTGCACAAGCAATAAATAAAATACCTTGATATTTAGATGAAAGAAACGTAGCATCAGTACTAATAACCGGTAAACAACCTCTTAAAAAACCGTCAATGCACGCCTTAAAACAAATATATACTCTTTGGAAGCTATTGTTTTCTGCTGTTTTTAGAAAAAATCTACTACCAGGATTTGTCTCCATAATTCTAAATCCGTATTCCTCAAGACTACCATAAGCCTCAACATAACTTCCATTTATTTCGGCTAAGGACATCTCTCGGGCTCTCCATGCTTTGGAATAAGTAATATGTACACGATGTTCTCTATATATATCTTTAACTATCTGTGATGCGCTATACGATTGATTATCTCTAATTATATCAATTATCCTGCTCTTAATCCATGCAGCGCTAGCTAGTCGATGACGTCCGATTGTGAGCGCACTAAAACAAGAATGACGACTTTCTAATGTACTTATTTTTACTATGTTTCCATTTCCAATGGATCTGGCATATACTCTCCAATTACAGTTCGGTTGATCACAAGTATATATAATTCCACGAGAATTGTTCATAGTACTGGCTGAACAACTAAAATTATGTTCAATTGCAACATTACTTACAAAACTTCTAAATTCAGAACGAGAAGAAAACTCTTGACCGATAACTAATTCACGGGTGGAAGCATTATCTATATTATCATCTAAGTCATATTCCATATTTTCAACTAAATCATCACTATTTCCGTCGTCTTCATCATCATTATCATCGTCGGATTCATCTGATGATTGATTTTGTTGAAAAGATGGAACAATTTGATGGGAAGAACTACCACCCGCAAAATATGGACTACTTCTGTTATCAAAAGTTGTGGCTATTTGAATAACAAAAATATTTACATAGCGTGATTGAGAATTAATTTCAAAAATATAATTGCATGCTTCATCACTATCTATTAAAAAACATCTACAATTATAAACAGACTTCAAAATAAATTCGTAACGAATATAACAACGTTGAATAATAAGATTACGTAAATTTTCATAAGTAATGCGTTCATAAGTTGAAAATATTTGAGTTTCTCCTCCTTCGTAATCTAACCCATTTAGGTTACCTCCGTGCGAACATATTAATCTTACGGTACGATCCATAATCGAAGGAGGCAACTGCTAGAGATTGATCAGAAGAAGTTTCTGCTGGAGAACTTGATGAATAGAGAACTTATCAACTTGCGCCGGTGAGTAACAGGAAGAAGAGTGATAATAAGAAGTGAGTTGTAAAAATTGAATGCTTCCATATGCTTTTTATAGATGAATTTAGAATATAGCCGTTAGAAATAACTAGCCGTTGTAGAAAAATGAGAAGAAGAAATGAAAAAAAAAAAAATAGCCGTTAGGTCCCAAACCGAAGAAGAAAAAAGAAAAAAAAATAGCCGTTAAACAGGAGAAAGAAGGAAAAAGAAAAAGAAAAGGAAAAAGAAAAGAAAAAGAAAAAGAAAAAGAAAAGAAAAGGAAAGGAAAGAAAATGGTGGGCCAACCCTATGCCTCCATTAGAGATGGCGGCACCCTTCAAAAAAAAAAAAAAAAATTAAAAAATTCGTGAGGACCCGGTGCCGCCAACTCTAGTGGAGTTGCGTCCCTTTTTTTGAAAATATGCCAAACTACTCCCTCTACATACAAATTTGGATAATTTCGTCCCTTTGGACGAAAATTTCTGATATATATAGTGTGATGTATATACATATATGGGATGTGTATATGTTAGGTGTTGTGAGTAACGTATATAAGTATATATATACATATATATATATATATATATATAGGCCCCTCCCCCTCCGGCTCGGGCTGCGCCCCCCTCCCTCGGGCACTGGTCGAGCCCCCTCCCTCCGGCTCTTCCAGGCGGCTCCCCCCTCCGCCGTGGCTCCCCTCCCCTCCCCGACGCCGAGGTAAAGCTCCTGCTCCCCCCCCCCCCCCCCCCCCCCCCCCCCTCCCCCCCGGGGTCGACCCCTTCCCCCTCCGGCTCACTCGGATCGGTGGCCCCCTCCCTCTCCCTCCTCGCCTCTCCCAGGCGGCTCCCCCCTCCGCCGTGGCCCCCCCACTCCCTCCCCGGGGTCGAGCCCCTCCCCCATCAGGCTCCTCCGGTTTCGAGGCCCCCTCTCCCTCCCTCCTCGGCTCCCCCCTCGGGGTCGAGCCCCTCGTCGTGGCTCCTCCTTCCCCCTCGCTGCGGCTCCTCCCCCTCCCCTCCCCTCGCCTCCTCCAGGCGGCTCACCCCCTCCTCTTCTGCGGAATCCATCGCGGCCGCCTACCCCTCCACCCAGGCGGCACCCCCCTCCCCTCGTCGTAGCTTCCCCCCTCGGGTTGAGCCCCCGTCGTGGCTCCTCCTCGTCGTGGCTCCCCCCTCGGGGTCAAGCACCTCCGTCGTGGCTCCCCCTTCCCCTCGCCGTGGTGAGCTCCAGCTACCCCCTCGGGGTCGAGCCCCTCCCTCCTGCTCTCCCGGGTCCGAACCCCCCCTCTCCCTCCTCTTCGCCTCTTCCAGGCGGTCCCCGACGGCTCCCCGAGTCGAGTTCCCCCTCCCTCTCCTCCAAGGCGGCTCCCTCCTTCCCTCGTCATGGCTCCCCCCTCGGGTCGAGCCCCAGCCGTGGCTCCTCCTCGCCGTGGCTCCCCCTCGGGGTCGAGCCCCTCCGTCGTGGCTCCACCTCTCCCTCGCCGTGGTGAGCTCCAGCTCCCCCCTCGGGGTCGAGCCCGTCCCTCCTGCTCCCCCGGGTACGAACCCCCCTCTCCTCCCCTCCTCGCCTCTTCCAGGCGGTTCCTCGGGTCGAGCCTCCCCCTACGCCGTGGCTTCCCCCACCGCCTCCCCACCTGGGTGGAGCCCCACCCCTTTGGCTCCCCCGCGGCCGACCCCCCTCCCACCTATTGTAATATATTTGAACAAATACTATTTTCTTCTTCTCATTATTTGATATGCAGGGAGGAAGCTTCCAGAGTTTCCAGCTGAAGAGCAAGAGGTTCTAGTACTTCTCGAGCGGGTGTCGGATGCCAAACGAATGGCTCAAATGGTATTATACATTTGCCTCCTTTCTTTTGTTAGTTATATTAAATGTGTTTTTGCATTTGAAGGAATTTATGTAGACATCTCAATCTTGGTCCTTCCTAAATTAATCGGAATAAATCCTAATCCTTACCTGTTAAACCTAGTGTTTTATTGGCATATGAGAAAAGGGGAGAAGAGGGCTTTACATTGACAATGACTTCCTAGGATTCGTTGCCAAGAAATTCAGTTGATACAGTAGTTAAAGAATTATTCAACTCATCTTTTCCAGTTGAGAGAATCCATCAACTTGATTTTGTAACAAATAGATGGTCGTCGTTGTCAAGATAATGATAAATATTATGCATGCAAGTTAATATTGTTACATGCAAGTTCTAAATGCCCTTCCCGAATGACTCGCTAATAAGTTCATCAATTGATAAGAACTCATCTCTTAGCTACTCTTGTGACAAGCAAATTGATAATCCACCTCAACTGTTTTCTCCTGATGTTACTAGTTTTGGTTCGCTTGTGTGATATGAGTACGTAGTACACAGAATGCAACTTTATCTGGTATGCGGTACGAGGGGCAGGCTTAACCAAAGAGCCGGTAATTTGTGCGCGCGTGTGTGTGTATATATGTTTTGTGTATGTTTATATACATTTGCGTCTGGAGGGGGGAAGAATTGATGTTGAATCCTATGAAGACCTATATTCTTCATTTTGACATTTGATTGATGTTGTTGAATAATATAAATATTCTCTCTGAACCCTCACCAACACTCTAGAGTTTTGGTGCCAATGACAGAGACTTTAACATAGTATCAGAGCAATCCATGTTCAAACTAAGCGGATTAAAAAAAAATACTGTTGCGTGAATCCAGTTCTCTGTTCAAAATAGACCTTTGACCTGCAAGATGTGTTGAATATAAATCTCTTAACCCTCACCAACACTCTTAGAGTTTTGGTGCCAGCGACATGGACTTTAACAGATTTTGTCATCTTTTCCTGTTGCCGTTAGATTGATATTTCATCTTGTAGGATCTTGATAATCCTATTTCTCACTTTTGGTATTTTTTGTTGAGAAGCCACCTCCTTTGGGGTTGTGGGATACGAAACACTGTTCCAAGGGGTGGTGGGAACGGTAATTGTGGATGTCAATATTTAATCTGAATTGGCAACTTGACTATCACAAATTCACAATAGGGGAGGAATCAATCAAGAGAGCAACACAAAAAACTATTGCATGCAACAAACTCTTGTAACAAAATCATTTCACATTAGTATGGCCCATGTACGACATTTCAGCTTCTCGACTTTCCACGAAGAGCGATTCTTATGTTTACTATGATGCCAATTTTTCTCCAAAAATATACAGTAACCAGTTGAGACTTTTTTTTTAACTACATGATGGAGATCTCAATCTGTAGCTTTAGAAGCCTATTAGCTCTTTAGTAGCAAGAGAGCAAACCAAGGTTCTAAAAAGCTACCGGTAATGATACGTATAAATCGATCTGGAACTGTTTTGAGCATACCCGATCCGGAAACAAGCTGAATTTGTCGAGCCACTAACGTATCTGATCCCATTTCTTGGTTTCAATCCAGTATAAGTTGTTCTTTTGAAAGTAAAAGCTGGGCTGTAGGACTGCCCCATAGTTGCAGTATTCATTGCAAAATTTGCTAGATTTGAAATCTCTAAACTTTCCTGGCCTTGGACTATTTTCTTGCCATCAGTTCTTATCATTCCCCCCCCCCCCCCCCCCCCCTTATTTGGAAGCTTAAATTACTATTGATTGATGAATGCAGAAGGTCAAGGAGAGTAACGGCAACAAGAAGAGATCAAGGAAGGGGGACGATGATGACAATGAAGACGAAGTTAACAAGTACCTAGGCAGAAAGAATGCCAATGGAAACAAGAAATCAAAGAGGGGACGGGCAGAAAAGTAGCTGAGATGTTGTACAAGGATAC
This sequence comes from Iris pallida, assembly GCA_029216955.1. NCBI lineage: Eukaryota > Viridiplantae > Streptophyta > Magnoliopsida > Asparagales > Iridaceae > Iris > Iris pallida. Next base: position 2,721,732 of record JANAVB010024799.1, read on the forward strand.
ATTCGGAGTTCTCCTTTCGTCACTGTTCAGGTCTTGATTGTTTATGAGGCATGCTTGCGAAGGAATTCTGCAGCCGCAATTTTGTATCTTTGAAAGGAACCCCAGAGAGTTCAATATTTATTGTAACCATCTATTTAATTGTACAGGCCTATCTGAGTATTTCACACTACAATTTCTTAAGTTTACAGTCTCAACCCCTCTCGGAAGTTTTAGCAAAATGCATGGATAATTCTTCGAGAACAATATCGCTCATGTTTTCAGTTACAGTTACCTTAAGTAGACTGGTTAGGAGCATGGAAATAGTGTTTCATTTTTTTCTTCCACAAAATGGATTTTGTTCAAGCAATTCTGCACATGAAAGTCGAGGAAAGGAATGGAACTATAAATTGTCTTTTGTCCAATTTGGTAGACTTGCTCATGTTTGTTAGTTGGAAAATGCTAAGTTTGCTACCAAATATTACAACCCACACCCACCCCCCTGCTAACATGATCCCATCTGGTCCCACTCGGTCTCCCCTCTCCCCCAATCAATGGATGCCATGTAGGCGGTTGTAAGCATAGCATTTCCCGGAATGCTATAGTTTCAGATCCGTTGTAGCAATTGTTGGATTTTTGGTTTTTCCTTTAGAAATGTTTAGTCCCACATCGAAAAAAACAAATGGTTTGTATCTCTATATATTAGCTTTGCTATTATTGGAGATGCACATGTGGTGTGGAGGTGCACATGGGTTTACCATGTGGGATTATTTTTCTAATAGGAAAAAGGCTAAAATCAACAATTAAAGCATTCATGCTTTTTGCTCTTGGGAAATTTATTTTCATAGGAGCTAAGCCCCGTTGGGGCTTAGCGACTCGGACTCGGACTCGGACTCGGACTCGGGCTCGGACTCGAGCTCATGAGGCGTAATGTGGCGTTTTGTTGGCGCACTTTGCACTTACCACTTGTGCGACCACGTTGCGCGGCCCGTTACGCGAGCCCAGTTACGCAGCCCAGTACGTAGCCCAGTACGCGCAGTGTGTGCAGCGTACGCAGCGTGCGTAGAGTGCGCAGTGTGCGCAACGTACGCAGTGTGCGTAGGGTGCGTAAAAGGGGCTGTGTGCGTAAAGTGTAAATTACGCTGGTGGCACAACTTCCAGCAGAACGTGTCCTTGCATGTTCTGAGTGGTCGCTCCATGTTCGGGGTGGTTACTACCACGTCCCTAACATTGTGCTAACCGGACAGTTGTTGCAGGGGCTTATATAAGGCCTCCTCCTCCTCTCTCACAGGTTACAGAACAGAACAGAAAGAGAAGCCACCAGAAAGTTTACGAAGTGTTCTTTAGCACAAGTAAACAGAGATTTCAGACGTGTTCTTTAACACAGTTCTGATCTGCAGCCTTCGAGAGAGAGAGAGGAAAGGCGTCGCACCAGCATTGCTCTTGCACGGGAGTTCGTGTCCATCCGAGGAGTCAGAAGAGCAGGAGTGTTCCAAGTTCTCCGACGAACTTGCTGGTTCCTGGAAGCTGTTCGCGTAGGACGAATAAAGCTTTGAGCAACGGTGATCATTCACCCTAGCAGGAGTTCTTCCATCTATCGCCAGTCACCTTCTTCGTTGCTGCCAGTAACTCTGATTGTATCTTCTTTTTAGAAGTACTACGATCTGATTGCTGTGATTACGAAATCTTTTTAGATTCTCGTAATATCATAACGATATCTTTTTAGATCTTCGTTATACTTGCGCAACCTTTCTAGAAGTGTTGTTTTGGAACATTGTTTTTACAATTGTTTCATATTCTCAGTTTTCCATCGAAAAAATTGTGCCCCGACAATAACAATCTCAAAGCTTTATTGCTACGATGGAAAACATTAATGCTTCACTCCTAAACACTGACTTCTGTAAGTTAGAGAAGTTTGATGGAGGGCATTATCAAATCTGGAAGAGGAAGGTTTATCTCACTCTTCAACTCAGAGACATTGATCACGTGCTGCTTGAAGAGGAACCTATTGTTCCAGATACAGGGTCTGCTGCCGCCATTACTGCGGCTACTAAACTTCAGGCCAAGTGGAGAAGGGAGAATAGCATTTGCAGGTTGCTTATCCTGAATGCTATGGAGGATTCCCTAGCAGAATCCTATTCTAAGAAGAATATCGCTAGAGACATATGGGAGTCTCTAGAAAAACTGTACGAAGAAGACAAGAACCGCAGTAAAATATTTGTGGTTGAAAAATATCACAAGTGGTTCTTTGAGGACGAAAAATCTATGCTGTCGCAGGTGAAGGAGTTCCTGAAACTGCGACAGAAGCTGGAAGACGAGGCGATGCTCCTCTCCGACAAGTTTGTTGTTGGAGGGATTGTCTCAAAGCTCCCCGCTGGGTGGAGCAAGTTCTATGCAAACATGCATAGGAAGAAGTTGGAGATCACCCTTGAAGATCTCCTACAGGAAATCTATGTTGAGGACCAGATGCGGGCTCAACTGAAGGTTGACACACTGTCCAAGCAATTGGCTAACGCCAATCTGGTTCAGACCAAGGAACCAAAGAAAAAGCAGACGGCTTTCCACAGCAAGAAGAAGAACCCTGACAATCTAAAAGTCAAGGAAACTTCTATCAAGAAAAAGAAGCTAAAGTCAGAAATGCCTTGCTTCAAGTGTGGCAAGAAGGGCCACTTTAAGAATGAGTGCAAAGCAAAGACCAAGCAAGGAGAGCCTAGTAAGGTATCTATGATCACTGACGTAGTTGCTATGATTGCACAGGTTGATGCAGTAAGGACTGGCTCTGACTGGTGGGTAGACACTGGAGCCTCCTGCCATGTCTGCTCCAGTAAGGAGTGGTTCACCACCTATACACCTACTTCTGAAGTGGTTATGATGACGAACCAGGCACAAGCTGAAGTGCTCGGGATCGGGATGGTGGTGTTGAAGCTGACTTCGGGGAAGTCTCTGACGCTTCAAGGCGTGAAGCACGTACCTGCTATCGCCAAGAACCTGATCTCAGGATGCCTACTCTGCAAAGCAGGCCTCAGGATGGACATCAATGCTGGCCAGATGGTGATGTCTATCAAGAGAACATATTTCGGGAAAGCTTTTTATACCGAAAGAATGTTCAAAATTCAGCTTGTAAATCAGTCCCATGTAATTAATGTGATTAATGAAGTCACTCATTCTGCTTATACTCTTGAGTTGTGGCATAATAGGCTAGGACATGTTCATTGTAAACGAATAAACATAATGTCTAGTCTAGGACTTATCTCCAAATGTGGGGGTAAGGTAGAGAAATGTGAAGTTTGTGCTCAAACAAAGATCACAAGGAAACCCTTTCCTCGGGTTAATCGAAGTACAGATCTTCTGGAGTTGGTTCACTCCGATATCTGTGACTTCAAACAGTTCTCTACAAAGGCCGGGATGAAGTATTTCATAACCTTCATCGATGACTTCTCAAAGTATGCGTTCGTCTACTTGCTGAAGGCTAAAGACGAAGCATTCGAGAAGTTCAGGGAGTTTAGAGCCGAAGCTGAGCGGCAGACTGGACAACAACTCAAAAGGATAAGAAGTGATCGAGGTGGGGAGTACAGGTCTCATGAATTCGCATCGTTCTGCAAAGAACATGGAATTGTCAATGAGACTACGGCTCCGTACTCTCCTCAATCAAACGGAGTAGCAGAGAGGAAGAACAGAACGTTAACAGAAATGATTAACTCAATGTTGTTGACTGCTGGTCTTCCTAAGTGCTACTGGGGAGAAGCTGCATTGACGGCCACTTTTATTCTAAATAGAGTGCCTCATGCAACTTCAGACGTTACTCCTCATGAACTCTGGTTCAAGGTCAGACCTAACTTGAATGTCATTCGAGTGTGGGGGTGTTTGGCGTATGTCAAGCTTCCAGATCTAAAGATTCGGAAGCTTGGGACAAGGACTACAAAGACGATCTTCTTGGGGTATGCCGAGAAGAGTGATGCTCGGAGATTTCTTGATATTGAGTCAAATCATATCATTGAATCTCACGACGCAGAATATTTTGAAGACAAATTTGCAAGGCACAAGAATATTATTCTTGCGGATGTTCCGGAGAACAATGAGGGTGCGCAAGAAACTTAAGTCTTCAATGAAGATGTGGTCCAAGAAGATGTTGTTGTTGAAACAACGGTTGAACCAGAACAAGCTGAGCCGTCAGCTAAGCGTGTGAGGAGGCCGAAGGACTTCGGAAGTGCCTTTGTCACCTATCATGTGGAAGCAGATCCGCTTACCTATGATGAGGCGATGAAGACCAGAGACGCGGTTTTCTGGAAGGAGGCGATTAACAATGTGATTGATTCCATCATCTCAAATAACACTTGGGTGTTGGTTGATCTTCCTGAAGGAGCGAAACCCATCGGATGCAAATGGATCATTAAGAAGAAGATGAAAGCAGACGGAACTATTGACAAGTTCAAGGCTAGGTTGGTAGCCAAGGGATTTTCTCAGAAGCAGGGGATTGACTATTTTGACACGTATACTCCAGTAGCCCGGATGACCACCATCAGAATGTTGATTGCTCTCCCAGCAATACATAAGATGGTGATACATCAGATGGATGTGAATACGGCTTTCCTAAATGGCGAGCTGACCGAAGAGATTTACATGCAATAACCAGAGGGATTTGTCATCAGGGGTCTTGAAGACAAAGTCTGCAAGTTGGTAAAATCTTTGTACGGTCTTAAACAAGCTCCCAAGATGTGGCATGAAAAATTTGACAAAGTTATAAGGTCAAATGGCTACATGGTCAGCGATACGGACAAGTGTGTTTACACAAAGTTCGCTGATGGAAGAGGTGTTATCGTTTGTCTGTACGTGGACGACATGCTTATCCTGGGTACGGATATTGGATGTGTCATGGAGACAAAGAAATTCATCTCAAGCAAGTTCAGTATAAAGGACATGGGGGAAGCTGATGTGATCTTAGGGATCAAGATCATCCGGACAGACACTGGACTAGCGCTGTCACAGTCTCATTATATTGAGAAAATGATCAGTCGTTATGGGTATCGGGATCTTCCAGGGATCGATACGCCGTACAGGTGTGATCTGAAGCTGAAGCCTAATTCAGGGGAAAGCATCAGGCAGCTGGAGTATGCAAGCGTAATGGAAAGTTTGATGTATGCTACTACTGCCACAAGGCCTGACATAGCTTTTGCCGTGGGAATGCTGAGTCGTTTCACGAGCAACCCAGGTGCTGAACACTGGAAAGCTGTGAAACGGGTTATGAGATATCTCAAAAAGACTCAGACATATGCACTGTACTACAGCGGAGATCCGTCGGTAGTGGAAGGCTTCAGTGATGCCAGTTGGTGCTCAGAGGTGGAGAGCGAGAGGTCCACAGGTGGATACATTTTCACAATGGGTGGATCTGCTATATCGTGGAAGTCGAAGAAGCAGACTATGCTCTCGCGGTCATCCATGGAATCTGAGTTCTTTGCACTTGATACCGCAGCCGAGGAAGCAGAATGGCTTCGGAAGCTCATGTATGATCTTCCATTGGTTGGGGCGCAAATACCGGCGATACCGATATACTGTGACAACCAGGCGACTGCGGCGGTGGCATCAAATGACCTCTTCAACGGGAAGAAGAGGACTGTGCGGTTGAAGCACAGGGCAGTACACGATCTAATCAAGAGAGGTGTTATTGCAGTGATTGATGTTCGGAGTCAGGAGAACCTGGTGGATCCGTTCACCAAGGGCCTCAAGCGCCAGCTGGTCAATGACACAGCTTGTAAAATGGGCTTGAAGGCATTCTGATATTGAATTATTGTATTTCTACCATAAAGTTTTATGCTAATAGTTCAAAGATTTATCTACTAGGCATCTAGCTTTTGGTTCAAGGGAGGACCACTAATCGGAAGAATATCAGGAACGGTGGGTACATGTTCTATTGGGCATGGAGAGGTTACGGACCTATAACCACTGTTGTCTACTATTATTTTCTACGAAAAACGGTTCCTGTGGGAAGGTTGGCTTAATTGCCTTAATGAGTTCTCAGGCAGAGTGAATACCTGGAGTGCTTTACAGGAAGCACGGTAGAGAAGCACTACAAGGAGTGAAACTCCATGCTACAGTGGGGTGTCTCTACAATAAGGTTCCTATATGTGGGGTGCTGTCCAGGAATAGGATAAAGCCTCGGCTTTGCAGGCCAAGTCACAGCGGCGTAGCACCGCAAATAGGCAGTTAGCCTAATGTTGTATGTTAAATATAAAGAGGGGTGTAGTCAGCACTACAAAGAGGAGGAGTTGCTCATGTTACAGTGGCACGACACCACCATGAGGTACCCGGTTAGGGATAAATTCTCGGCCTTGCAAGCCATGCCGTTGCGGCGTAACACCGCAAGGGAGCCTAAGGCTTCATGCTGGGTAGTTTGGCACTACAAAGAGGCGGTTGCCTCATGCTAGTGTAGTATGACACTACGATGAGGTTCCTGGTACGGGGTAAGGCCTCGGCTTTAAGCCATGTCATAGCGGCGTAGCACCGCAAGGGAAGCGCAAAGCGTTTCATGCCATGTCTCTTTATAATGAACTCACCTATAGTGTATGACAGAGATATCAGGCCGTCTCTTGAGGGTAAACTTGTAGACACCCAAAATTATACACTGAAACCAGGCTGGCACAGGGCCTTTAATGTGTAGCCAGAAGCACATGTAACTATATTATGTGAGTGGAAAGAATTTCAGCTATGATGCAGAATTCAAGGCTTAGTCCATTCTTGTATTATAGTTTGATTTTTGACCCATACGGGAAGATTCAAGTCGTAAGCGACATCTCTCCTAATGCATGATGGACAGTTACTGTAGGGAACACTTATATCCATATATAGAGATATGTGGGGGATTGTTGGGTTTTTGGTTTTTCCTTTAGAAAGGTTTAGTCCCACATCGAAAAAAACAAATGGTTTGTATCTCTATATATTAGCTTTGCTATTATTGGAGATGCACATGTGGTGTGGATGTGCACATGGGTTTGCCATGTGGGATTATTTTTCTAATGGGAAAAAGGCTAAAATCAACAATTAAAGCATTCATGCTTTTTGCTCTTGGGAAATTTATTTTCATAGGAGCTAAGCCCCGTTGGGGCTTAGCGACTCGGACTCGGACTCGGACTCGGACTCGGACTCGGGCTCGGACTCGGGCTCAAGGGCTCATGAGACGTAATATGGCATTTTGTTGGCGCACTTTGCACTTAGCATGTCAGCATCGTCGCTAGGCGTATAGTGCGCTTAAGTTGCGCTCGTTGCGCGAGCCACTTGCGCGACCACATTGCGCGGCCCGTTACGCGAGCCCAGTTATGCTGGCCCAGTTACGCAGCCCAGTACGCCTAGTATGCGCAGTGTGCACAGCGTACGCATCGTGCGTAGAGTGCGCAGTGTAGCAGTGTGCGTAGAGTGCGTAGTGTGCGTAGGGTGCGTAAAAGGGGCTGTGTGCGTAAAAGGGGCTGTGTGCGTAAAGTGTAAATTATGCTGGTGGCACAACTTCCAGCAGAACGTGTCCTTACATGTTCTGAGCGGTTGCTCCATGTTCGGGGTGGTTACTACTACGTCCCTAACATTGTGCTAACCGGGCAGTTGTTGCAGGGGCTTACATAAGGCCTCCTTCTCCTCTCTCACAGGTTACAGAACAGAACAGAAAGAGAAGCCACCAGAAAGTTTACGAAGTGTTCATTAGCACAAGTAAACAGAGATTTCAGACGTGTTCTTTAACACAGTTCTGATCTGCAGCCTTCGAGAGAGAGAGGAAAGGCGTCGCACCAGCGTTGCACTTGCACGGGAGTTCGTGTCCGTCCGAGGATTCAGAAGAGCAGGAGTGTTCCAAGTTCTCCGACGAACTTGCTGGTTCCTGGAAGCTGTTCGCGTAGGGCGAATAAAGCTTTGAGCAACGGTGATCATTCACCCCAGCAGGAGTTCTTCCATCTATCGCCAGTCACCTTCTTCGTTGCTGCCAGTAACTCTGATTGTATCTTCTTTTTAGAAGTACTACGATCTGATTGCTGTGATTACGAAATCTTTTTAGATTCTCATAAAATCATAACGATATCTTTTTAGATCTTCGTTATACTTGGACAACCTTCCTAGAAGTGTTGCTTTGGAACATTATTTTTACAATTGTTTCATATTCTCAGTTTTCCATCGAAAAAATTGTGCCCCGGCAATAACAGCAATTAATGGGTGACACCATTCACAGGTTCATGATCTACATCTATTAATTGAAAGATCCGAATGGATGATCAACCCTACAATCAGTTGTTAGAATCAGTAGGTGTTCAAATTTAGTACAGCATTGATTCACATAGATACATCAGACTTTGATTCAAATAGATATATCATACTGAGTAGATACATCAGACTCTTGAGTTTCCGTCCATTATATTATTTTTTCTTAACATGATATTTTAACTCCACACAACTATAGTCCACTCTTCGATTTTTGAAACACATTTCGTCAATTTATTGCACAATTAGACTATTTCAAAAGAATATATGACAATATAAATATTTAAATTGCGCTTATGTACTACAAGATATGCTTCAATAAAAGAATATCGGATTGTGTTGTGCCAGAATGAAACCAATTAGTTTAAAAATAAATGAATAGCACAAGTCCCAATTTTATTTTATTTTAATAGATAAGACCGACTTAATTTTAATATAGATACAGAATGAGTCTGACCAACTGTACTGAATATTCTGTCAGATGGATAGGAGCAAGGGCTAATTACTTCTCGAGTGTGATATGTACAACTCATTTCGAGATTATGCTAATGTCATACTAGTTTTATGAATCACTGTGTCTCGACTCACTGTCGTGTTGAGAGTCATTTAGCAAATCTGTTCATAATTAATTAGTATCACTAATCAAAAAGTTAAACTACTACCACTACTTACTACACCAGGGAGAAGAGGAAGTGGGTATGTATTCGAATTTCAGTTCGGACAAAATAAAAATGGAAAGAGAAGAAGTTGGTGCTAGTAGTCCATGACGTGGATGGTCATTAACCTGTGCAACATTAGCCTTGAAAAAACTACCCCCACCAGCCAGAAGTGCATGCAACCATCCGTGTGTTGTGCGCCCCGATGCGAAGCCCTCCTCCTCTCTCCATCCATCCAGCCATCCTCCCTGGTATGTCAATGGAAACCAAAACTTTTGTTAGGGATTTGGAAACATATGGAGCCTTACTATTGACACTCTCAGTGTTGCTGCCAAAGCTTCATAGTTGATTAATTATGTTGGGTGGATGTACCATCAGCATAAAATAGATTAAAACATTTGCTTGCAATAATAATCCAAGTTATACTGTCGATAAGACTAACAAGAAGAAGAAAATGCACATACCACAAAATGTAACATAACACAAAACATGAGCATTCAAATCGAGGTGACACTACATTGTTCCAAACACAAATGTCCAATGTATATATAGGCATCAAATAACATAGGCAACAAATGGGTTTATGTGAAAACTGTAAATTTCGCCCTTATCATTAAAGTGAAGCCAATAAAGTGTTGTGTCTAGCAAAAAGAATATAGCTAGGAACAAATTGAATATTCACATTTTGCCTACTCCTCGTGTCCGTGTCCAAGTGATGCACAAAGTAAGTGATAAATGTCTGTATGTAGTGGTCTGTCTATAAGGTATATGCATCCTAAATTCATGACTTTCTCTGGAAATGATAACATAGTTATAAATTTCATTTTTGACCAAGACGCTACAATTGATTAGCTATGTGAGAAACGTCAGATTTGCAGACTTAAGGAATTTGTAAATTGCAATCATTTATGGTGGTCCAACACTTAGGAAGTTATTGCAGCATTCTTCTTGTAAAAATCAATTGAGCCGTAAAAAGAGATTATAGTGAGTCGTAAATCGGTCTTGAAGTCGACCGATGAGGAAGAAGAACCAAGATGAAAACCTTTGTCATCTTCGAAGGTCATAATCAAGGGAATATAAGATCAGCACAACAAATATGGGTGTCCAACTCTTGTGGCAAGCGATCAAATACGCCAAAGCATCGGATCGAAGTAAAACAACTTCAAAGACGAGAGAACAAAGCAAGCACAAAACCAAGCAAATAATGCAGATGGCGTCGAGGGACCATAGAGATCAGGGAGGGCTGAGAGGTAGGTTTCTAGAAGAAGCCATTAAGGACATCTAGGCTAAGAAGGGTCTTGAAAGAACTATTGCAGCTTCGTCGGACGGGTCGGTTGTAACCTCACCGTAGGCTTTCGTAGTAACCTCGTTGTAAGTGGACGTGTTAGTCTTATATACCTCATTAACCTTCTCAAAACATATAGAAGTGGGGTGGAACTTCTCATCTAATATTTGTTTAATCATTTTGTTTGTAATAATGTTAACTAATTAACTACTAATACTTAATACAAAGTAAATAATTAGTAACATTTAATTAACATTTGAGTAATTCTTAATTAGCGTGTAATAACTAAGATAATTAATTAATATCGAAATAAAATCCATAAATTGATAACAAGTAGTAGGTAAAGTTTTAGACATAATTAATATTTTTCATTATTTTTTTAATAAATAATAATTTTACGTAATATGTTATCATATTGGACATGGTTAATTATTAGCAAAAAAAGTGATTAACATAGTTAAATAATACTCAATAGCTAATGCTTAATTATGAAGTCCAGTAATTATATATTAAAAATTATATATCAATTTAGTTACCTATTAATAATATCAAAAATAATGCACTTTAACATTTTTATGATTTTATCACTTCCTTACATAATGGCTATCGAAACACATTTTGGAAGGAGTGGACAAGAAAGTACAATAAAGTCCCCAAAAAAAGCTACGTTATACCTTCCACTTTCTCATTTCCAAAGAGTCATTCCTATCCAAACAACCCCAAAGAATCCAGATTCAATCTCTTTGGAAAGATTTTTAAGTTGATTTTGCGAAAAAAAAATTATATGAGCATCAATCTAACTCTCAACCCATAAAAGTAAATCTTCAATCTATTTGGGGGCATATTGAATAATACAAAAATATAACCCTTGCCAACATATGTTTTGCTGTAGAGGCATGAAATTTAATACAAAGAAATCAAAAAATAAAAATAGAGAAAGAGAACGATAGTCAACTACCTCTATATATACATGTCAATTGAAATATTTTGTTTCTTTGATTCATTCAACAATGCACAATATTATTTCATTCAAAATTAATATGAAAATATAACATAAATAAAACATAAATATACGACTCTATGTATCAAATTTATCTGTTTTTATTTATAATTTTGGTTTTCCCACACCAAAACTCGAAAAGTACGATATGAAACAACTGATACCAAAACCCCTAAGGAGAGTCCTACAAGTTATAATGATCCATAAACTGATACGAACTTTGAAATAAAAAAAAAACTTGCTCTATCGACATCTTGAAAATGTATTCCATTTTAGCTTGATCTTATGTTCAAAGGCATGATAAAAATATCATAATATTGTTCTTACAACTATTTTTGACGTACACGTGGGCAATGACAAACTGTCACGTCCCAGTTCCAAAAATACGGAACCGAGCCACAAGGCAATGGCCAGCGAGTACCACTCCAATGGTTTTACCCCAATTTAATGGAACCATTAGGATAGCACTTAAGCTGTAAAGTACAACAGTAAAAATGTCCAAAAATCTCAGGTAAACTAATCTCATCTACAGAAACAAAGCAAGAACACATAGATAAAAGTCCACTAAATGTGCTGAAATAAACAGTCTGAATGTAACATAATACAATACGGAATAGAAAGTCTTGCAGAAACAATTCCGCTAGTACAATACTGAATGAAAGAAACAGTAAGATAAGTAGATCTGAAGACTGCCTAACTAGATAATAGTATCAGGTCAATGAAGGAGCTTTACCACTAGTCAAGCTACTCTGCTGGAGAACCTTGTCCTCAGATGCTGATCCAGCTCCTAAATCAATACCGGACCCGTAAACCTCTGGGTAGTCCTCTTCGTCTAAGCCTGGAAGAGAAAACCATATCCTCAGCGGGACGTACCAAGGTACATAATATGCAAGCCAAAGTAAAACAGTGCCATAAATATATGTATGTAAACTGCAGTCAAGGTAGGGTGAATCTAGTAACATCTGTACTATGTGATATGCAATATTGAGGGCAATATTCGATACGTGGGCTTTCTAAACATAAAATTCGTAGCTCCGATAATAGTCTCCTGGGATACAGGACAGTAGTTCCGAGAATAGAGTCTCACGGTGAATATGAATACATAGTGTGTGCGTATAGCCCAAGCATCTAGTAGCTGTCCTCCCCTCCCCATGAGACCGTACGAGCCGAAACCACGATTCACTTGATCTGATCCTCTAATAGTAACAGTCGGGTCATACATAGAAAAGTAAATGCAATCTAATCGAGATCATATAGTCAACACAGGTTCTGGTCTTTCTACTGATCTGGCAAGATGATAGTGTATAACAGTGTCCTATGGTACTGATGTATCCAGATTTGTACAACCACGATATCGAGAGCAATTTCTAATAACCGATACTAGACGTTACTAACGTAAGCCTGCACCCGAATCTGTCTCGGACGTGAAGTATCGATCAACGGTCCTATGGCGGTACGATTACCATAAACAGAACAAATATTTAAGAATCAAATATGGAACTGAAGTACAAAAATGGCAAGGTACACTTGTCATTGCATCCCTTCCTTGCATCTATTTCCTTCCTTGCAGCCTTTCTCTTGTATGTATGCTCCTATTCACTTTGCACATCTTTTGATTTGTTTCTTAGCAATGAGCAATCTTACACAGGTTAATCTCGTGCAGTCACATAGTTCCTACATGAAACTACACATCCAAACAAATATTCATATGTGCTTAGCAGTTACTCTTATCTCCCCTATTTCACACAGATGAACCCGGCCGTTTGTTCTATATTTCTACACTCATCCAATGACTGCCCATGCTAAACCTCCATGCACTGCCATGTGTCTGTCCTTGATTAATCACTACCCAAGAATAAATCCTAACCCATACAAAGTAGGATTCCCCTGTGCACCTGGCCATTAGAGAAATCAAAGAGAAGGCCTACTGTTGTTCTCATGACATGTATTTTTCCTATTAAGATTCAAACCTATGTACTGCTAAATTAATTTCCTATTTCCTATTACATGAATCCTTAATGCCCGTTCTCTGGAAGAAAGAAAACAAAGTGTTGAGCATATGTATTGAAAGGAACGTAGCACTCGAGGAGCCCTCACATATGAGTTTTTCCACCTGTGCCTTTCACCCATTCCCTCACAGTTCAAGAGAACCACATCTTACAACGCTGCTACTTGGCCCACCGTCAGCTGCCCCCCCCCCCCCTCCATTGGCAGGTCAATCGGCATGGGACCCATGCCTATAGGGGGGTTCTGCCATCTGGTGTGTGGTCTGGCCCACTTGCGGGCAAGGGCGGAGCCATGAAAAAAAATTAAGGGGGGTTTGAAAAAGAAAAAAAATCATATGATAACTCGATAAATGAAATAACTATAAAATGTACACAAGAAAACGACACACACAGGATTCGAACCCTAGATTTCTAATTAATGAAGCAGCTACTCAACCAACTAAGCTAAGGCTTATATGTGATAGAAATTGGTAGCTCCTTGTATATAAGAAAAAACAAAATCATTAGCTCCTTGTATATAAAGATAAAACAAAATCATATGATAACTCAATAATGAAATAACTACAAAATCTACACAACAAAACAACACTCACAGGATTCGAAACCTGGATTTCTACTAAATGAACCAACTACTCAACCAACTAAGCTAAGGATTATATGTAATAGAAATCGGTAGCTACTTGTATATATTTTCGAAGTCCGGGCTACAGCCAGGGAGAGCCCAGCTTATGCTCCGCCACTGCTTGCGGGCCCGATAGCATTTTCCTACATCTTATGACTCCCATCTCCAAACACACATATAACATATTTCTATTTACTCACATATTTTCCATCTATGATTTACTACGGGTATCCCCATTTAATGCTTGCAGCCAACTTTAATACTACATATGCATATGCATACATTGTCATGACGAAGTATTTCTCTAGCAGGAATAGGAGTTACCAGTGGGACGATGAGAGAACAATCTCAGGAAAATGGCATCGAGAGCTTTGCGGCTAGGATTTTAGATGGGGGAGGAGATGATGAACATGATTATATATATAGAGGGGGGTAGGGTTTCCTATGAGATGCAAAAGAGAGGAGGGAAGCCTGGTTGCTGCGTGCTCTGCCGTGCAGGGCTACAATGTTACTATTGGTAGAGAGAGGAGATTCAAATCTTCTCATAATGGATCGGGTTTGATAAATGTCTACTCGCCAGTTATTAGGAGTAAGCCTCAATAAGGCTGTGCAACCTATTCCTACATGGGCCTGGTCCTAGGTGGTGGGGGGCGGCTACAAGTTTGGTTGCTAAGAAGGAAGAAAAGAAAAGAAAAAAGAAGAAGGAAATTTGGAGTTGGGACATGAAAGTTGGCCGTCCTAGTAAACTTGTTGTTTGTTCTATGGAAATTTGTTTATACTAAGCCCAAATGCATTAAAAGATAAATAATTAAGGCTTGAATTAATTTAATATAATAACTCACCCTCTTACACATCTATATGTCAGTCCAAATTCATACAATTAATAGGGCTCTGAAAATCTTAGGTTAACACTAATAATAGATTAAAAATATTAACTAAGACAATTACTTAAAATAAATAAAAGGAAAATAAATTTTTTGTGTGTGTGTGTGTGTGTGTGGGGGGGGGGGGGGGGGGGGGGGGGGGGGGGGGGGTCACACAAACCATACACTAAATTGAGAAGCGAAGAAAACCTAAAAAGGTGTGCCACTTATTTGTAACCAGTCTGATGTATATATAACCAATCAATAATGCAAGTTAAACAGAAAAATCAAATTAAATCAATTGAATAAGAGCATTGTTGAATATAATAAAGCAATAAGATTAACCAAGAAATCATACCAGATTCGAGAATTGTATGCAATGCCTTTCAAGTGAAAAACTTTATATGACCTCCACTTTGGTGTTTACCCAGAAATTTTATGTATCAATGATGATGTCGACGAGTCGATGTTAATCTCACTACTCTTTGCACAATGTTGAGAAAAATCAGGAAGCATTTTCATATAATGATGACACTGTCCATCCTTTGAGAGTAGATCCACTATGGATGATGCAGTAGATGCCTCAGGGATAAATTTTCTTTTATCCATTTCTGCAAGAAACCCCATAGCTTTGTTTACTTCACCGTTCTCCAACAATCCCTTAACAATAGCATTAAGCATACCAGAATCTGAAGAGTAACCATATTTCTTCATTGACAAAAACAACTCATCAAATTCATCCAACAATCCTTCTTTAATAAGGCCTTTCATCATTATGGTGTATGTTAGAACATCTGGGGGCACTTCGTCATTTGCAAGAATAGAGTTAAAGAGATCCCTTGCTACATTAACCTTACCAACTTGAAACATTCCTTGAATTAAAATATTGAAGGTCCTAGCTTCCAGTTTTTCCTTCTGACATGATATGGTGTTGAACAGATTCATGGCCTCATCAACGTGGTGATTTTTACAAAGTCCATGTAATATTATATGATAGGTGTGGAGTTCGAGGGAAGTTCCAGAAGCAATCATTTTATCTTGAATTTCTTTTGCTTCAACAACTCTTCCAGCTTGGTATAATCCATCTAACATAATATTGTGTATAGCAAGTGTTTGTTGCAATCCCTTACAAGGCATCTCATCAAAAAGGTTTCTAGCTCTATCAACCTTTCCACACATACAAAAGCCATTGATCAAGATGTGGTAAGTAACTGTACTTGGTTTATGACCTCGTGAGAGCATTAGCTCAAAAACTTTAAATGCTTTACTTGTTTCTTGTATCAGGCAATATCCAACCATTAATGTACTGTATGTTACTACATCGGGCTCCAAACCTCTTTGAAACATCACATCTAATAATTTATAACCTTTTCCGACCATCCCTTCTTTACATAGAGCATCCATTATAGTGTTGAATGTCACAACATTAAGCTCGATCCCTTGATCCTTCATTTCCTCGAGCAATCTAGAAGTTGCTTCCCATTTTCCTAATTTTAGAAGTCCCGAAATCAAACTGGTATAAGTGATAATATTAGGAGAGAGATCTTGAGTTACCATTTGACGGAAGAGATTTTCAGCTTCTACCACTTTTTCGATCTTGCAAAGTCCATCAACCAAAGTGTTATAAGTGATAATATTAGGAGAGAGACCTTGAGTTACCATTTGACGGAAGAGGTATTTAGCTTCCTCCACTTTTCCGATCTTGCAAAGTCCATCCATCAAAGTGGTATAAGTGATAATATCAGGGGAGGGACCTTGAGTTACCATTTGACGGAAGAGATCTTCAGCTTCCTCCACTCTTCCGATCTTGCAAAGTCCATCTAATAAAATATTGTAAGTAAAAGTGTCCGGCTGCACTCCTTCTTGTCGCATTTTCTTGAACACATCCATAGCCTCATCTACCTTCTGGTTCTTACTGTACCCATCAATCAAAACATTGTAACTACGGACGTCGTGCCTTAGACCCTCACGAGTCATAGAACTGAGTAACTCGTCCGCCTTCTCGAACCTGCCTTCGAGACAGTATCTGTGCAGTAGTACGTTATACGTGATTTTAGTGGGTTTCTCACCTCTTTCAACCATCAAATTGAGTAGCTTATGTGCTTCGACCGTTTTCCCCTGCTTGCAAAGATAATCCATCAACGTGCTGAATGTTACAGCATCTGGTGTGAGTCCTCTATCGACCATCTCTTTAAAGATTCTGCTGGCCTCTCTCCATCGACCAAGAACCAAATGGCCTCTAATAATGGTATTGTACGTAACGACATTCGGCTGGATTCCCATGCTGACCATCTCCTCGAACAGCTCAGAAGCGCTACTCATATTTCCTTGTCTGCAGCGAGCGTTGATGACTGTACTGTAAGTGAACACATCGGGTTTGGCATCCATTTTCCTGATTACATCGATTGCCAAGTCCGTGTTTCCGCTCTCGCAGTGACCCTTTATGACAGTATTGTAAGATACGACGTCTGGCACAAAACCCAACTGAGGCATTTTGTCGAGCAGCTGGGCTGCGGCGCTGTAACTCTTCTTGACACAGAGTCCTCTGAGCAGAGAGTTGAGGATGATGATGTTGGGACTCCAACCGCGTCTGAGCATGCATGAGAAGACGGAGAAGGCGAGGTCAACATTGTTGGACCGGCCGCAGAAGTCGATGAAGATGGCGTAGGTGATGGTGTTGGGAGAGGTGCCGGCACGGTTGAGCTTGTCGAGCAAGGAGAAGATGGTCGGGAAGAAGTCGGAGGAGGATGTTGTAGGTGGGTTTTTCTTACGAGTGACGGAGGTGAAGAGGATATTGTAGGTGGAGACGTCGGGGAAGGGGTGCTTGGAAGCAGTCAATTTGTCGAACAGATAGAGTGCGTCTTTCATGGGGAGGTGCTTCTCCGAGCGACAGCGTTCTCTGACGAGACGCTCTACATTACCACCACGAAGAAAGTATGACGTTGATGCAGTGGGTTTCTTCTTCATTTCCTTCTTCAGAGGTGGGTGTTAATGGAACCTTCTGTTGTGTTAATGGAACAACGCTCTGTTAGTTACATGGGAAACCTTGTATTGTGTTCAATATGACTGTTCACACTCCTTCTTGTCATTCAACAATGCTTTGTTTCCAAAATCATATTATGTTCATCTCTCATTTAACAAGAAATAAATCTCATATTTTTCTTCCTTATTTTGTTATCTTAGAATTTACTTGCCTCCAAATTGTTCATTTATGCTTGATCTTTAATTCGCAATTGTCGAGAAAATTCTTGAAAAAGAAAATCCTGACATGCATGGTCTATGGGAGATAAGATTTAGATTTTTATAGACATTAAATTCAATTCCTAATGGCTTCATGATGTTATATTTGTTCGATCATAAAGAATTAGCAAATGTTTAAAAACTTTTATATTCCTGATGTTTAATTTACCTATGTTATTATGATTATTCCAGAAGCAATTCTTGGTGCTAAGTAGGAAGGGTGACATAAAATATTACTGTAACAGCTGCTCCAGCTAAACATGCATATTAAACAAACTTGGTTGTGCCCAAAAGTTGAAGTTGTCTACATTATTGTAGTTCTTTGGAGAGATAATCTTACTAGGGTTGCCACTTGCCACCGTCTTTGAAAGCGTCACACTTCAATCACATTCTTCCCGTGATAGATTGAACCAGCTTACAGCTTACGTGCATCATGACTAGGTCCACTTGTTGAAGTGGTTAAATTAGATGTACACATGAGACTCGAACAAACGATGGAGAATGTAACCACATGATCCTTAGAGGAAGACACGTAAGGTGATTCTGTTGTTTTTGGAGCTTATAAATGCAAAATCAAAATTTTTTGGAGAGAATGGCTTCTCTATGACAATTCATCCTATTGCCCAGACAAGAGGGAGTAGACATCATGAATACATGGATCTCCTTGGCAAGCATCATGAAAGACTTGATTCAATTTGTACTCATGGATAGCTCTGTTTAGACATACATGTGATTAAGAGAGAACTCCTACTAACTAGATTGGACTCAATTCTTCTCAACTAAAAAAAAAAACAACCGAAGGAGTTGAACCATTTGACAACATGTTCCACAATCTTTCTCAACACTATTAAGTGTTAGACAACAACAACACAACAATTTTCTAAGCTCAACTTATAAATGAACTACATTGAGATAGAAGCTTATAGTACCAATAAAGCTTTGGGGACCAAGTACAAACCATATATTGTACAATAGTATCAAATACTTGTCAATTCCTTGGGCTAAAATACTAGAGTAAAGACTGACAACTCAAGGCACTCAAGAGATGATGCACTTAGAATTAGCTAATTGTCCAAGTATCTAGCATCCATCGCTCCATCAAATTTGAAACTTGCACACCTAACAACATACGGAAGAAGAAAAACATATACTTCAAAATAACAACCGTTTGGCCAGTTAGTGAAGAAGTTTTGACAATAAAACACGTATGCCTTTAATGCAGACGAAGCAGCTGAACAATGGGCCTGCACCCAAACAAAAACGCAAGCTTTCAAACATTAAATCCAGTAGGAAAATAGGCCAAACTAAGTATGAGAAAAGAGTAACATAAGAGAAAGGAGTAAGCCAAACATTAGTGTGAAAGAGAGCAAATACAGTAGAAAACAACCCAAGATAATATGAAAGGGGAGCCATCCAAAGTGCAAACGGAAGCTCCAAAAGTCATATTATAAATAAGGAAAAAATTTAAAAATAAATAAAGGTAATGACCGTAATAAAGACATACTTATGAATAAGTGTAAGTATCATATAATTATACAACCAGAATAGATTAACAACCTTAAAAATCCATACAAGAAAAAAGAAACGATCAGAGGAGATAAACACAAACTTTGTGGGCTTTATCTTTGCTTACCCAAACTTAAAGGCTCATAAGATTTATCATCTCACAGTGAACTCCATTGAAGAACTTTCCTTCACAAGTTAAATTCTCATCTAACAAATCCAATCACAAGTACTCTTTGGCCTGCAACAAACTTTTCTAACAAAAGGTCTCGTGTATGGCTCAGGTATGCATCAACATAGCCAAAAACACAAATTACCAAGAACGTAGATAGTCCCATGTATCGAGTGCCACTTGCCACCAAACCCACGTAACCAAGGTCATTCCACATGTATAACAAAGGATAATGAGAATAACATAACCAATTATTACAAAGTTTAGCTTAGAGGATTGGTCCACATATTTGTACTTCACAATCACTTCAAATACCTAAGGTTAGGAGGATACAGTAGCATAGTATCCAAAACCTGGATATAGGAGTCAATCCCATCACTCGCTCCAACCGAACAACTATTTGGACTCCCCCTCACAAAGTTGCACCAAAACTGCTGTCACCATGTGAAGCAACCAGTTAGTTGATTTGGCCATGGCCATGGCCATGATATGAAGATACAAAGTAAGAAAAACTAAAGCTGGTACGTGCAATGGTGAGTGAGTGCAGGCTAGTTGTGCCATGTGGATGTGGTCAATCTCTGAGTCGTCCAATCGCATCGCATCCAGATCGACCACGTCCTTGTAGGTCCTTTTGACTCGAATTGCTCAAACTCATTACATGTGTTTGATCGATGCATCCTAGGCACTAGGTGGCAAAGATCGATGGACACACACCAGTCTTCCCAACTTGGTCTACAACTGAGACATTTTCGGTTTCCTGACTCTCGTCTTCCTAACTAAAGCAGAGGACGACCTAACTAAACCACCTGTAGACTGGCTCGACTCGAGTCTACTACCTCCATCAAGATCACCAATTCTCAATACTCGAGCATCAACGCTTGGCTAAACCAGACCATTACTATTGCTATACCATTAGAATGAAATTTGACAAATTACCAGTAGAACTGTAACTCTGTATTACTCTTGCTATACCATTAGAATGAAATTTGACAAATTACCAGTAGAATTGTAACTCAGGATCCTACATCTAAAGGGGACTTCACTGCTGCAACTTCACCTCCAAAAAAAACCCTAATAATGCCATCCTGAGAATAGTACTAATGGAAGATATCATGTCCACAACAGATCCTTCATGCTTGCAGCTAAGAAACATCCCTCCAACTCTAGGACTAGGAGGACACATGACATCGAAGCAAGGACTCTACTGGTTTTACCTATGTATATATATATATATATATATATATATATATATATATATCTTCCTTAACTGAGATTTTTATGTTTGCACGCCTCTGAATGAACACAGAGAGGTCACATCACATGCTGTGCTATGCACACCCACACACATTGCAGTTGAGTTGAAGACAACCTAACATTCAACACCAGGCCGCCTCCTCTTGAAATGACACTCACAAAGCTCTCTTTTCTCTCATTTCCTTTCCAATAGGCAGAGACATGCATGGTACCTTCAAGTCCTTGTGGGAGATGCCCCTTCCTGGCCAAGCATATAGTGAACTACTAAACTAATGGTTGTGTGAAGCTATACTATAACCAGGAGGAAGAGGCAAAGTGTGGCAAATGTACAAGGTGTTAGCTCTTTTGCGGTAAAGGAGAACTGTTAAATCATATGAATACAGGAACTTTTCGGCAAAATGGAGAGAACAAGACATAAGCTCAGCTACTACTGGAAAAGAAAAGGGCGAAATGACTTTCCGATAAACATCACTTTCAACACTTTTCCCCTCATTTCAAAGAAAGCTTCGAAAAGATGTAATCATGTAAATATAATGAATCTGGTAACCAGTCTAAGCAGTAAGGATGTTCTATTTAAGAAGAAATAACAGTTCCACATCAAGGAAAAAAAGAGAGTATATTGGTGTATCTACAACATAATCACAAAATATTTAATCCTCACAAGAGAACTGGAGGTTTCGTATGCAAATATGAATTGTTGGTAGGAAATCAAGCGAGTACTAAGCAAATTGAATCAAGGATTATGTAACAAACACCTATCCCAACTAACTAGAGTTATAAGCCTAGCTGATTTCAAACCTCCCAAGAAAACGATGCTCCAACTGAAATGTTCAACTTGGTATTTGTCTCAGTCAGACCAATCTTTCCTGTCAGAAAACAAATGTCTGATGATCAATATATACTCGATAAGCAAAAAGGAAAACAATAATCTTATTCATATCAGGGGAGCTTCAAAATGTAGGCCACAATGATAGGCTACTTCAACTTCAATTATATGATAAGACAACCGACTTGAGATTCCAAAAATAGTACTCATCTACAAATTTTATAACAACCAGAAACCAAAAATCAAGGCTTATTATCTGCATGCATTAGGGAGATCAAAGAATGAATGTCCTAGTATACAACTGGTACGTCATCCACTATATTTGGTCAGCGCCAAGTGGCATCGAGATTCATGTTCAAAATAAGCATAGTGGAATATCTAGACTTTCACTTTATAGGTAAAAAATCTTACAACAATCTACTTATGGGTTAAACTATTCACTATATGATACCAAAACCCACAAGGAGAGTCTGACAAGTTATAACGACCCCTAAACTAATACTAACTTTGAAATAATCAAGAAAGCTTGCTCTAACAACATCTTGAAAACATATTCCATTTGAGCTTGATCTTATGTTTAAATGCATGAAAAAATATATCATAATATGGTTTTTACAACTATTTTTGACATACATGTGGGCAATGACAAACCATATACTTAATTGCGAAGTTAAGAAACTCTAAAAACGTGTGCCACTTATTTGTAGCCAACCCAATGTATATATAACCAATCAATAATGTAATTTAAACGAAAACATCAAATTAAATCAATTGAATAAGAGCATTGCTGAATATAATAAAGCAATAAGTTTAACCAAGAAATCTTACCAAGTAATTATGGTAAATATTGAATAGTCCCATTAGATGACATGTCGAGATCAGATGGTAAGCAATCCCTTTCAAGTGAGAAACATTATATGACCTCCATGTTGGTGTTTACCCAGAAATTTTATGTATCAATGATGATGTCGACGAGTCGATGTTAATCTCACTACTCTTTGCACAATGTTGAGAAAAATCAGGAAGCATTTTCATATAATGATGACACTGTCCATCCTTTGAGAGTAGATCCACTATGGATGATGCAGTAGATGCCTCAGGGATAAATTTTCTTTTATCCATTTCTGCAAGAAACCCCATAGCTCTGTTTACTTCACCGTTCTCCAACAATCCCTTAACAATAGCATTAAGCATACCAGAATCTGAAGAGTAACCATATTTCTTCATTGACAAAAACAACTCATCAAATTCATCCAACAATCCTTCTTTAATAAGGCCTTTCATCATTATGGTGTATGTTAGAACATCTGGGGTCACTTCATCATTTACAAGAATAGAGTTAAAGAGATCCCTTGCTGCATTAACTTTACCAGCCTGAAACATTCCTTGAATTAAAATATTGAAGGTCCTAGCTTCCAGTTTTTCCTTCTGACATGATATGGTGTTGAACATATTCATGGCCTCATCAACGTGGTGATTTTTACAAAGTCCATGTAATATTATATGATAGGTGTGGAGTTCGAGGGAAGTTCCAGAAGCAATCATTTTATCTTGAATTTCTTTTGCTTCAACAACTCTTCCAGCTTGGTATAATCCATCTAACATAATATTGTGTATAGCAAGTGTTTGTTGCAATCCCTTACAAGGCATCTCATCAAAAAGGTGTCGAGCTCTATCAACCTTTCCCCACTTACAAAAGTCGTTGATCAAGATGTGGTAAGTAAATGTATCTGGTTTATGACCTCGTGAGAGCATTAGCTCAAAAACCTTAAATGCTTTACTTGTTTCTTGTATCAGGCAATATCCATCCATTAAGGTAGCATATGTTACTACATTGGGCTCCAAACCTCTTTGAATCATGACATCTAATAATTTATAACCTTTTTCGACCATTCCTTCTTTACACAAAGCATCCATTATCATGGTGAATGTCACAATATCGAGTTCAATCCCTTGATTCTTCATTTCCTCGATCAATCTAGAAGTTACTTCCCATTTTCCTAATTTTAGAAGTCCCGAAACCATAGTGGTATAAGCGATTATATCAGGAGATAGACCTTGAGTGACCATTTGACGGAAGAGGTCTTCAGCTTCCTCCACTTTTCCGATTTGGCAAAGTCCATCAATCAAAGTGTTATAAGTGATAATATTAGGAGAGAGACCTTGAGTTACCATTTGACGGAAGAGGTCTTCAGCTTCCTCCACTTTTTCGATCTTGCAAAGTCCATCGATCAAAGTGGTACAAGTGATAATATCAGGGGAGAGACCTTGAGTCACCATTTGACGGAAGAAGTCTTCAGCTTCCTTCACTTTTCCGATCTTGCAAAGTCCATATAATAAAATACTGTAAGTAATAGTGTCCGGCTGCACTCCTTCTTGTTGCATTTTCTTGAACACATCCATAGCCTCATCTACCTTCTGGCTCTTATAATACCCATCAATCATAACAGTGTAACTACGGATGTCGTGCCTTAGGCCCTCACGAGACACAGAACTGAGTAACTCATCCACCTTCTCGAACCTGCCTTCGAGACAGTATCCATGCAATAGTACAGTATACGTGATTTTAGTGGGTTTCTCACCTCTTTCAACCATCAAATTGAGTAGCTTATGTGCTTCGACCGTTTTCCCCTGCTTGCACAGATAATCCATCAACGTGCTGAATGTTACAGCATCTGGTGCGAGTCCTCTATCGACCATCTCTTTAAAGATTCTGCTGGCCTCTCTCCATCGACCAAGAACCAAATGGCCTCTAATAATGGTATTGTACGTAACGACATTCGGCTAGATTCCCATGCTGACCATCTCCTCGAACAACTCAGAAGCGCTACTCATATTTCCTTGTCTGCAACGAGCGTTGATGACTGTACTGTAAGTGAACACATCGGGTGTGGTATCCATTTTCCTGAGTACGTCGATTGCTAAGTCCGTGTTTCCGCTCTCGCAGTGACCCTTTATGACGGTATTGTAAGATATAACGTTTGGCACAAAACCCAACTGAGGCATTTTGTCAAGCAACTGGGCTGCGACGTTGTAACTCTTCTTGACACAGAGTCCGTTGAGCAGAGAGTTGAGGATGATGATGTCGGGACTCTAGTCGCGTCTGAGCATGCATGAGAAGACGGCGAAGGCAAGGTGTACGTTGTTGGACCGGCCGCAGAAGTCGATGAAGATGCCATAGGTGATGGTGTCGGGAGTGGTGCCGGAACGGTTGAGCTTGTTGAGCAAGGAGAAGATGGTCGGGAAGAAGTTGGAGGAGGAGGATGCTTGGTGGTGGTTCTTATGAGTGACGGAGGTGAAAAGGATGTTGTAGGTGGAGACGTCGGGGATGGGGTGCATGGCAGCAGTCAATTTGTCGAACAGGTGGAGTGCCTCTTCCACGGAGAGGTACTTCTCCGAGCGACAGCGCTCTCTGACCAGACGCTCTACATTACTAAGAAAGTATCTTGCATTGGAAAGCGAGGGGGAAGACGACGATGCGGTGGGATTCTTCATTAGGGATGGCAACGGGGCGGGTTGGGGCCGGGGACCATATCCCCCATCCTCATCCCCGATTAGTATTTGAATCCCCATCCCCATTCCCGTTTTCCGGCGGATTTTATTTTTTTACCCCCATCCCCGTCACCGCTAAACAATGCATTCCCCGTCCCCATCCCCATCCCCGTCCTAGCCTCGTTAACACTTTCGAGACCAAATTTTCTCGTCTCCGTCTTCCGTCCGTTAACAATTTTTTATGTACATTATAAGCTAAAAAAATTATTTTCGTTCCAAAAAAAAGTACAAGGTATGTTAATAAAATATGGTTTTCCTAAAATATATACTAGATAGATCATGAATCATACCATTTCCAATGGGTTGCACATATGGATATGTATAAGTAATCGGGGTCGGGGATTTACCGGGGCGGGGAGTACTATACCCATACCCGTCCCCGAATCCGACCAGAGAATTATTTTAATCCCTATCCCCGCCCCCATCTCTGTTTTTAAATCCCCAAACCCGCCCCCATCGGATAAAAAAATTGGGTCCCCGTCGGATTCGGGGGGACATTGCCATCCCTATTCTTCATTGCTTCCTCAGAGGTTAGGGTTAGGGTCTGTCCGTTTGGTGGAAGAGAGGTAGGTGCATAGGCATCTTATTGTGAGAAGTAGTCTCATATGTATCAAGGTGTGATATGGGCCGGGCGGCCCGGAACCCGGCCCGGGCATGCCCGAGCCCGCTGCCATTGAAGCCCGACCAGGCCCGCCTGCTAGCCCGGCCATTTACCAAAATGCTCCCACTATTTGACCGTTTTATGATCTTTTTTGGGGTACTTTGGTCATTTTGTTAAAAATGACCAAAAAAAACTTTTACAACAACTCTATTTGGAGGGTAGGGGTGGGGGGTGGGGGGGAGTGGGGGTAATTTTGCTTCAAAAAATTCCTATAAATAGGCCATAAATCACAATTTTCAAACACAAACCATTCATTTCATCCAAAAAAATTCAAGCTCACAAGAAGGTTTCAAGAAAATTTTTCAAGCAATTCCGGCACTCTACGACTTCCCGATCAAGCTCCCAACCCCGATCCAATTCTTTTTTTCTTTTCTTCCTCTTTCTAATTGTTTTTCTTTATTTTACATTTACAAAATAGTTTTCTTTCCTCCATCTCTCTCTTTTTTGAGAAAAAAATAATTTTTGGTTTATTTTATTTTCGGTATCCTTCCTCTTTGTAATTGTTTCTCTATTTTTATTTGTCTTTTAAAAATGGTCGGACAAGGTTCAAACCAACCTACTGACGCTGTCAGACATACTTATGAATATTATAATACTTTTTTTTAAGGAAAATTCTATTCCTGAGGATTTAATTGGTTCACCTCATGAAGCTGCTAACACTTCCCAAAATGATGTAAAGAAGAAGAAGAAGAAAAAAAAATCAAAGTATTGAATTTTTTTGTTATTCTTAATGAAACTAAACATGATGGCTCACTTGTTTTATATCAGAAAGGAGAACCAATTCCGTACATGGCACAATGCAAGAAATGTTCCAACATATACAAATGGAAGAGGGGAGGTGGCACGGGTACCATATCAAGACACCACGAAACCTGCTATGGCCCGGGCTCAATTCCGGCGACCCAAACTCAGATAAGTTTTGGAGGTGCCGCGGGTTCTTCAATAAGTACGTTTTCCTATTCATCTGCTCGTTATAAAACTGAATTGACTAAATATATTATTGTTGATGAACTTCCATTCACTTCGGGTGAAAGTGAATCTTTATTTGATTATGCCACAAACTCTTTAAATCCATGTTTTAGTAAAGTTACTAGAGGCACTGATAGAAAGAGGCTAAGAGAATTTTTACTGAAATGAAAGTTGCTTTAAAAGAAAGTTTGTCGCATGTTAGTAAAATAGCTATTACTTTTGATGTTTGGACAAGTAAGCAAATTTATGCTTATATTTGTATCACAGCACACTACAAATATTCACAATGGATGTTGCAAAAGCACATTATCTGTCTAAATTTTTTGGAATTTCCACACACGGGCTCTGTAATTGCAGGCGTTATTTCAAAACACGTGTGTGAATTTGATATTCACCATAAAAATATTATTTGTATCTTTTGATAATGCTAGTAATAATAATTCTTCTATATCTTCATTGTCTCTACTATTTCAGCCCATTTTAGAAGGTCGATCATTGTATGTTAGGTATGCTTGCCACATTATTAACTTAGTTGTAAAAGAATGTCTCAAATTTTTTTAGTACACATTTAGAGACTCTTAGACATTGTTTACACAGCTTGAACACGTCTCCAAGTAGGCAACAAGCTTTTAAATCCACATGTGCATATTTTAGTATTTGTTTTAGAAGATTTGTTAAGGATGTACCACATAGATGGAATTCGACATATTTAATGTTGAAATCCGTAATTTCCTTTAAGGATGCTATTACATATGGGTCACAATTTTGAATATCATGTAACTGAAGATGATTGGATAGTTACTTCTTCTATTTGTAAATTTTTAAAAACTTTTTACAATGTTACATTACTCTTTCTGGTGTTTATTATTCCACTTCTTGTTTAGCTTTACGGGAACTTTGTAACATGTCTTACTTATTTTCTAAATATAGAAATGTTCCTAATTTTGAATATGTTGTAAAAAGAATGGAAGCTAAATTCAATAAATATTGGGGTGATGTACCTCTTTTTATATTGTTTGGCTTCCATTTTTATCCTACGATTAATTTAGGGGGCGTAGAAGCTTTGTTAGATGACTATACAGAAAATATGGATGTTGATGTTACTGACTTGAAAGTAGAACTGAAGCTATAGATTAGTAATACTTTATGAAGACAAAATTGTGTCGACCCGACCAACTCAAGTGGGTACTAGTAGTAGCTCTGGCTTGGTCGACCACGCCAATCGTATACTAAAAAGGAAGAAACAAAAATACTCTTCCCAACCCACTCAAGAGTTTTCTTTATATCTAAGTTCTTATGAAGAAGAAGATGAATCTCACTACTAAAATCTGTCAAATCAGCGACGCCAGAGGATGTCGCTAAAAAGGGAAAAATACGTCGCTAAATCTAATTGGCGACGTATTTAGCGACGTTTCGACGTAGTCGCGATTTGCCTAGTCGCTAAACACCAGGACATCGTAATACGTCGCTATTGCGACAACAGTTAGCGACGCAGTCATGTCCCTAATTCAGCGACTACAAGCGACGTACAACGACTCCGTTTGCCGACGTCATCTAGCGACGTTTAGCGACGTTACATACGTCGATGCTGACCTGGCATGTCAGCAAAATGGCGGCGTTCTACGACGTTTATACATCGCTATATTGCCGACACATAGCGACGTTGTAGCGACGTCGTATTTAGCGACGTTTAGTGACGATCAGCAACGGGGTGAATCATATTTAGCGACGTTCCGATACTTACTTAGCGACGTGCATGTTCGTCGCTGTACATCGCTAAACGTCGCTAAATTTGGTAAAAAAAATAAAAAATATATACAGCATTTGCAGCAGCGCCTACAACAGCATTTGCAGCAAACAATATGAAACACAATCAACACCTACAGCAACATTTCCCTGGGTTCGCTGACCCCTTCGGTGGAACACTACTCAACACCGGCTGATCAGGAGGTGCATCACGAACACAAAGTATCAAACAATATGAAACACAATCACGAACACGTATGAAACACAATCACATCACTCAACGCAGATATATAAAAATTTTCAACAACAGTGTCAAACATAATGAAACACAATAAAAATGTATGTAGAAACACATAAAAGACCCAACAATGGGCCATCACACAACAATATATATATATATATATATATATATATATATATATATATATATATATATATATATATATATATATGTCGACTACGGCTGATCAGGAGGAGCTTCACCGCTCCTGGAAAGAAGGTAAGCATACTGCTCATGTAAGCCCCCTGAATTTCAGGGTTTATTTTTAATTTTCTGAATGAATTATTTTTGATAAATATATTATTATTTAAATTATTTTGATCATTAATGTTCCTTCCCGTGACTTTGACTTCTGGAGCGTCAGGGATACCAATCTCTGTAAACTCTCTTTACGAGTTTTGTAGTAGACAAGATTATCTTCGTTTTGATATATCATGTCCCACTTAAACTCGTTCCCTTGTGCTCTTTTTGTATCGCGCAACTTCGGGTCAACTTAGACCAATTAATCGTTGAATAATTATTCCCACTTTTATCTTTGATCTTCGTTTGCACGTCACTGTGATTTTTAATTTAGGAGCACCAGACCAGTCGTTTTCTCAGAACCAACTTCTCATTAATGATCTACTTGAGGCGCTCTTCACCCATGACCTTCGTGTCCCACTCAGACACTCCATTTTGTGCTTCATTTTCTTCGCACAACTTTCGGATCAATTTAGTCCAATTAATTATCTACCGTAAAACCTGATTTAATTTCCAATTTAATTTCGGAATCCGACATCGATCCAACCTAGTCGACCCAAAGTTTAGACGTGGCCCACATGAAGCCTACTACCCACATGACGCTTGTGTCCCATTTATTGGAGTCCCCGTATATTATTTATTTACCCGTGATCATAAATATGTATTTAATTCCATTATTGCACCCTGTCCGATTTTGACCCGACCCGGCTCGACCGAACCCGAACCGGCTCGACCGAACCCGAACCCAAGCTCCATGTTGTCCTCCCATGACTGCCCAAAAACCCCACTTAATTTTCCTCTTTTTCCTATTTAAAATATCTCCTCTCTCTTTACAAATATCCCATATATATATATATATATATATATATATATATATATATATATATATACATATATTTAAATAAATATCTTACTCTCTCTCCTATAACAAACACACACACACACACACACCTCACCCCTCCACCTCACAGCAAGAACACCCCCTCCTTTGGAACGACCTCTCTCTCTCATTCTCATTCAAATATCTCTCACTCTCTTTCTATTATATACACTCACTCATATAATATACAACTCTCTCTCACTCTATTATTAACACACACACCAACTTCCCTCTCCCTCACCAGCATCTCCTTTACGAGCAGCCACCCTCTCCTCCTCCTACTCTCCACCACTTCATCACCATCAGCATCATCAAGTTCATCGCCATCACCATTACCATCATCATCATCCACAACACCACCACCACAACTAAACATCACCACCACCGTACGCCTCCGCCACCACGGCCGCCGCCGCCTGGACGTCGTACCCCGGCCTAACCTGCCCCTGCACCACTATGCACTACCATGCAGCAGTAGCTGCAAACGTAGCACTGCAGCAGCGGCCATGTGCGCACAGCCGCGCGCGCCGTCGGCCACGCGCCATCGTGCGGCCACCGGCCACCGGCGAGACCCCCCACTGGCGCGCGAGCCCTAGGCGACCTCCCCCAGGCCACCGCCACCTTCCTCGACGAGCCAAATAGGCTATTTGTGCATTTACGTCAAATCTCGCCGGACGCGCGATTTCAACTTCAGAATTCGAGTCTCGGGACAGCGACTTCGCGCAGATTTTCTGGTCAATCCGGCCGTTGGATCGGCGATCTCTTTGCTCCATCGCAATCTCGGTATATAGCACTTCACTCTCCTCAATTTTTGTCCGTTAATTTCGTCGTTTGATACCTCAAAACTGGCCACCAAGTTGATGTTTTAAATTGAACTGTTTTTGGACAGTTTTATGACGCCAACTTCGTCGACTCATAACTCCGCCGTCGCAGCTCCGGTTGGCGTGCTACCAGTTCCTGTACGCAACTGGTATAACCATCTTCCTGCCTCCTTTAAGTTTCGTTTCATTTTAAGCACGTTTGATTGGTCGAATTCGACGCCAAAGTTGGCCGTCCGAATTCTTTAATTTGCACTTGTTAAATTACATTTTTGAATCCGGGACTCCGAATTCAATTTCTGACATGACCATTAAACTCGTGGCATCGTTCTAGCATATTTTCATATAAAGTTTGCTTGATTTGGAGAACGTGGGCCCTGACACGCATTTCGGTGCAAAGCGGGTCCTACTTTTCGAGTCAATGGGTTATTTTGAGATCGGCTCATCGGAATCCAATTTCGGATATACCGTTGAGTTCATATCGTCATTCTAGACTCGTTGACATATAATTTGCTGAGTTTTGAAGACGTTTGCTCCGACACGCGTTTCGGTGCAAATTAGATTCCAAGTGTCCGCGTCAACGTGTCATTTTGAGATCCGCTCATCGGAATTCCATTTTGGACATACCATTGGGTTCGTATCATCATTCTGGATTTGTGGACATATAATTTGCTAGGTTTTTTAGACTTCTATTCTGACACATTTTTCGGTGCGAAGTGTGTCCAACGACGGACACCATTTTAACCCAAAATTATCGTTTTGCCCCTGTGTCTAAATTGGACTTATGGGTAGGCTATCCTAGCTAATTTGACCGTTCTGGACACGTTGGTGATATTTATTTTATCATCCGACAACATCTGTAGATTTTGCTTGTGTATCATCCTTAATTTGTAATTAATTATTTTTTCCAGAAATTATTACTTTCTGTTTTTGAATTTTTATATATATTTTAGTTTCTGTAAAAATCTGGGAAAAATAGTATTTAAATACTATGTTAATTTAGCAAATTTATTATAATTTTTCCAGAATTTAATAAGTACTTTTGGTATTTTATAAAAATAGGAAAACAGAACTCATTTTCAGGATACATGTGTTTGTTGATTTTTAATAAATATTTATGAGGGTTTATAAATTCTAGAAAAATTATTATAAATTTCTATAATTAACAAGGACCATTTTGGTACTTTATTTCATGTATAATTGAGCTTTTTGTCTATCTCAAAAATTGTTGGAACATAGTGTACAGTTTGATTTATTTATTGAATAATTACGACCTTCAATATTTTGTGTTGTTTTGAGTTATAGACATATTGGACCTCACCCTACACTAGTGTAATGACTCTAGAAAGTTAGTTTGGATATAGTGTCACTCCATATTAGACTTTTATGCTAGGTCAGTGTCCAGTTAGGAGTCGTGTCTCACCACTAGTGTAAAATCTTGAACATAGCTTAGAACTGAGTTTGTATATCATTATTGACAGGACACCGGACATCTATATCTTCGTACTAGTATTATTGCTTTGCTCGAGGCAAGTACATCTACAAACTCATTTACTGTCTTTTAATGCTAGAACATGTATTAACCATGTTAAAATACTGATCCTTGAGGTAGCAAGTTAAATCTTCACATGTTGTATTACTTTCAGTACCTGCCATGCTTAGGAAAGTTCTTATATCTTCACATACTTCCTACTGGTTCTCAGTACATGTTTTACTATGCTTTATACTGCTATCAGTACCTACCGTGCTTTATACCGATCCCAGTATCTCTCACATGTTCTATATCGTTCTCGTATCTCTCACATGTTTTTACTGTTCTCGTATCTCTCACATGTTTAAATAACGAGTTAAGGGGAAACTGTTAGTAGTGTACATGATCATGACCCCCTTCTCCGTATGTATTTACCGCGCTCGGTAACATTCTATATGTGACCTTGCCGTATGTTCTGATCTCGCGTTTGTGTATAGATATACACCGATGCCGTTCGTTCACGTATGTGCATGCCAGAAAACTTGATATATGCCGTTGTACATCCTATTCACTTATTGACCGATTCACGTACATGCTACGGTTTTAAATTTTTTAAAATATATGTTGTCATTTCTAAAACGAACCAATTAAACCATGATTTTCCATGTTCCCTATGTTACTATGATACTGTGATCCCAGTTGTACCATGAGGCCATGTTTCCAGTATTTCCTGTTTTATAGACTTATCATACCATGTTTCTTGTTGTACATCTCTTTCATTATATATTCAGTACTTTAGTTGTAGAGGTTGTACTTGCTCCCGTCCTGACAGGATAACGTTGTAGGTTCACTTTTCGAGAAGGAAATGCTATGTGATTCATATTATGGCACTAATTTTGAGGACCTGGCCTTAGCTCCAGAAGAGGCCCCAACGGAGAACCTTGCTTAGTTATCTTTTTTGTGTTTTGAGACTTAGACTTTGTCTATACTTATATTTGGATACTGGACTTTGTCTCCAGTTAGATACTTTGGAAGTGTATTATTAAGTCTGTACTTGTTTACCTTCGCTTATAGATGCTGTGTTGTGATGAAATTTAAATGTGATTTTAGAACTGTTAGTAGCTTAGATCCTTTATTGTCTATTCTTAGAACAGCTTACTACGCTTTAACAAGCGTAGGCTGGACATGGCTCGGCCCGGCCCAACAATTTGGGTAACGGGTCGTGACAGCTCAGGTGTAAGAACCACCGACAACGATGAAGGAGGAGGCAATGCAACTGCTGTAGAAGGAGGCAGTATAATCACTGGAGAAGGAGAAAGTGTAACCGCTGGAGATGGGTGCGTCCGCGTCTCCTCTAGGGCTAGCAGTCTGGCGCTGCATTGCTCCATGCAAGCCGCTATCCTAGTAACGGTGCCGTGAATGGACTCTTGCGTCCCCTGTACGTCCCTCACGGTGCGCTCGAGCTCGTCAAAGCGTGCGGTGACCGACGCAGCGTTTCCTTGAGCCTGAGACCCTGGCTGCTCAGAAATCCTCCTCAGTATATCGTCACGCAGCTCAACAATCTGGCAGGCAATGGTATCCTCGACTCGGGATGACTCGGCCTGTGAAGGCTGTGAATGCGCACTGGCAGAGGAAGCCCTGGATGCCTGCGTCACAACAAATACGCCATAGGACCTCGTATCGTAGTACGTACCTCTATGAAGACCACCAACGGTGGTCTTCCAGAGCTCATCCTCCGACTGAGACGGAGAGGGCTGCGATGTACCAACCCCTCCCTCTGCCGGTGTACTAACACTCGCACGCTCACGTAGCCTAACAAACTCGTCCTAGAAATTATTGTGCATCTTTATAAATCAGTACTTACCTAAATTAGCCTAATAAACGTCTAAAGTATTTAATTATTATTAACTATATGGTTATCTGTATATTCTTCAACTTATGTTAAAAATTAACGAAATCTAAATTAGTACTTACATATCTCTGAGTAGCCCGGTCGTCGATGAGCTTCATGTCCTTCTGATGGATGGTCAGGAGGACGGTCACCATGTTTACGTCCTCACCCCTCTGTACCTGCATGTTTATTATATTTTATTCTTTAGTAAAATAGAAAATTATATACTTATACTATCAATAAAATCTTATCTGTTGCAATAAATTACATACCAGACGACAGAAATGCTCCGTCATAGGAATCGATCCACCACACCACTTTCCGGCCCTCATCCTAGCCGCCTTCGCCTTCTCCGACCGCTCTCTGTACCGGGGCTCCTCAAATTGAGCCCTCATCGTGGTCCACTGGTCAGGCGTGATCCAACCAACAATCAGCTTTTCGGAGCGCTGACGAGCTTTCTGATCGTCAATTGCATCACTGATCAGCTTGGCGGCGACAGCAGGAAACTGCCTCTCAATCTGCTTGGCCCGGTGTGGTGGATAAAAATAAGTCCTCTACAAGAATTACTGTCACGCCCTGACCCAAAATCACCCGAATCATCATCCTCGCGGGGGGCATAATGTCGCACGAGCCTGGAGTTATGCTCGTGCAAGGCAAGATGACAAGTTCTCAAATGGTTATCTTTGAGTTGAACATTAACAACGAAACGAAAACAGAGTATACGAAACCATTCTCTTTATTGATATTCAAAATACGATTACAAAGGCTTTCGATAGCCCAACGAAATTTGCCAGATTGGCTATAACACTCAGGTTCTCTCTTGTCCACAAAGGATTTCACCGTTCCATACATCATGCCTTCTATATCTCGACCGCATCAATCCTGTTGCAAGTTCGAGCGTCAAGCGATCGTACGCTTCAATACGCTTCGGCATTCCATGCATCAACGCGTTCAAGCGAAGCTCCGTCGCGAGCAGACCAATCCCTGAATCTGCTAGCAAACTAGTGGGGGATTAGTACTTTCGTCCTCGCTGTACTGATCAAAGACCCACTTAACAAACCGACATTTAGTATTGTATTGATTCATGCAAACATACAATTTACTTCTCTTTCTATGTTCTTCCTTAGGATGAGTTCATGGCATATTTGAAGACTATAAAGCATGTTATTCAATTCGCGTAAGTAAACAGGCAAGCAATCTCGTGTTTCTTTTGTGGCATGACTTAGCAATATCAACGCACCCGCCCTTGCAACCGACGCAAGGTGAATACGCCTATCCGTTTTTCCTGTCATGTTATAAGTGCCCTCTATTCAGGATCCATCCATGCAGGATATATGCATACCTTGCACTTCCAAACCCATCGCCCTTAACTATATAAAGGTCGCTAGCTTTCTAGGCTAGAATGGACTTCTATTTATCGAATCGAATATGTAAGACGACAATCACTCAGTTGCGGTTGCTAACCATAATCAGGGGACCCCCGAAGTACTCGTATAAGTGGCTTATCACATTCACTAGAAAGTCGCTACCGGTCTAGTCGAAGTGCACCAACAATACCAATTTTATCGCAGTCCCTCCTAGGCCAAACGGTCCCAGCGCCCTGGTGATCAACGTTCGAAGGAAGATAACACCCGTGCACGGGCAAAGTCTTTAAGTCCATTTGACCATGCGACGCATCTTATCTTTCATACAACCAAGCAAGTTCGCTTATCTCTATTTCGATTGGCACAACGCCCAAATGTTCTCATCGAATGCCCCGAAGGCCATAGACATTTCGAAGGCACCATGCCGCATTATCATCTCGTATTTCTTCCGTTAACTTTCGTTAACTTTCTATGTTCTTATGTTTTATACTTCGTTTCAATGTTCAATGATATTATGTCTCAACTCAATGTTCATCAACCGAACGACCCGAAGGTCCCGAACACCTTTCGAGGCATTATGTCATATCCGAAAGTTCTGCCACATTCATGCCACAACTGTATTCGTTCGCAACGAAGCCATCTTTTATTATCTATCTTTCGCGTCGTACACTTGCTGCACGCGTCGAAGCTGTATTTTTATGCTTTAGTATTCAATGTCTGTGGCTTGCGCGCTAGGGCGCTCGTCGAGTACAGTTATCCCATGTTCTTGCGGCTTGCGCACCAAGGCGCTCGTCCTTGCGATATTCAATGTTCTGAAGCGACTCGTACACTTGCCGTACGATTCATTTCAATTGTTCTATCTTAGTGTTCGACACGCACTATATTTATCTCTCTATCGAGCCACGCCCGCGGCGTTGATAGGTTAACACAGCATACAATGATATATGTTTTACTTATGCATGACGGAGTAGGAAAGAGAGTCAATGTCCCCCCACCTTGAATCGATATCCTTGTCGTTTCGCCGAGCCGTTGCGGCTCGATTTCGTAACTTCGTTACACGGGCAACTCTCCTGACTTAGCCATTCGAGCACTTCGAGCTTCATTGAATTATACATCCGTTTTGGCTTACCGTGCCAACGCTTCAGTCCGTCGCAAGGCGACGATTTGCTTTCGCGGACCCTTACTAAATATGGCAAAAGATTGACCTCTCATATTTTTGCGTCAACGTATAACCTGCACACGAAACCAACTAAAATCAATACTTGCATCGATTCGGACTTGCGCCTTGGTCGATTCGATTTCTTAGAATCTTCGAGCCGTCTCAACGCACTTATCCTTCGAGGCAACGCTGCGCTTCGCATCAATTCACTCGATGCATTCTTTGGGACAAGACAACTCTTCGCATCGACTTAGTTCGATGTATTGCTTGGGACAACTTAACACTTTGTATCGATTCACATCGATATGTAATCGGGTCAACGCAACTCTTCGAGTCAAC
This sequence comes from Iris pallida, assembly GCA_029216955.1. Classification (NCBI taxonomy): domain Eukaryota; kingdom Viridiplantae; phylum Streptophyta; class Magnoliopsida; order Asparagales; family Iridaceae; genus Iris; species Iris pallida. The sequence continues at coordinate 2,758,737 of JANAVB010024799.1, forward strand.
GACTCAGTATAATGCACCGTGCGGAGCGGGGAATTACATAATATACCACTCAAAACAAGGTTCGTCCTCGAACCGAAACCAATACAAAATTTCCAAGGGTTTCACTAGATCGTTCCACGATCTCGTCTCACTATCGTTTGGATCATACAACTTAGTTTGGAATCATACACATATTTTAGGCGTCCCACCAATATATGCATTTCAGACAAGCTTAGTTGTAGGATATCGGAACAACGCTAACATGTAACTTCTTATTCTCAATTACTTGCCATCTCGTACTCTCGATCGGACTTGGACTCTAGTGCTTGTTCTCGCAATTTCATTGCATATGCATATTGATACACACGCGATCATCCAACAAAAATCAAGGCACACGATGCGATTCAAAATCGTATTTCTCATTTCGTATGTTTCATCGAAACTATCAATTCTATGTGTCGTGTCGAGCCGTCGTGCATCCGATCGCAATGATCCTTCACAACGCCTTGCGTTCGAAGTCACCATCCAACTATTTCCGAAGTTTGGCTATGCAATTTATCTCATACGATTTCTTTATCAACATTCGGGACTACGCCCGCTAGGTGACTTACCTAGCACCGTGCTTAACTTCTTCCGGCGTAACTTTAAATTGACATTGCACAAAGGCCATAATCTATCCGAAACAAGGTTTAATTCAAGGCGACGATGCTCAAGACAACGATCGCCTTGACACGAAGGTCTTTACGATGCGTCTTAGATTCGATTCCTATCGAGTAGGAATTTACTAGCCAAATTTCTAACTTATCCGTCTCGCAACATCGAATGTAAGTTCGATTCACTCAAACTCAATTGTAAGGTGAATCAAATCTATCAACATAACTTGTAAGTCATTCCCTTATCGTCCTCTCTTGTGCATAGCACGACTCTCACAATCGTCTATCCGAATCACCATGTCCGTTGGTGAATTTCTAGTTCGACCGTCGACCAACATAACCGTTCAAGCATTCATCCGACGAATACTCAAAATCTAATTATATCATTCTCAATCGAAAGTTGTTCCAACAATTCTCGATCGCCTAGACTTATCGTCAACATGCATCGCGTTAATTTGTTATCGATGCAATCTCACATAAGATATCGCATGGGTCATCTTACGGTCTGCAACATTTAATTTGATTCGGCGGTCAAGTCTTCTAGGGTTAGCTGCCCCGAAGCTACGCTCGATAATTGTGGATCATCACCGAAGGACAGTGTACTACGAACCATGCTATATCTTATTTCAGAGCCAAATCACGTTCCGATGATTTCTATATGACTACCCAATCCGTACATAACCATTTCTATCGGCGCAACTATCCTCCAAGTAGAGTCATGCACTATCGTCGATGATTTCGCAATTTACGACGCATCTACTCGCATCGATTCGAGTCTATCTTATTTTGCGGGTCGACACACGAGATGCTATACGCATCGAGCAATCGTCGATGACTTATAGTCTCGTTTTGAATAATTACAAAGTTCATGATCAACCAGTTCGTTCCTTCTCGTTTTGTTACTTACAAAATTTTGATAACACGAGGCGCACTCCATTTTGTATTCTCACATCGTGCTTACGTTTCCTTACGTATCGATCTCGATATGCCGTATCAATTTCGATATCGTAAGGGCCAACTTTGAAACCGTTTCAATGTCAACTTAACTCGCATCGCATACATCCAAGTTCGCAATGAACTTTTCCATATGCATAAACTCGTTCTCCGATCTGCCGTATCCCGCTATGCTTTGATCACGTAACTGAGTTACCGATTATCCAATATCGAACCCTCAAGTCATACGATCTCGTCCTCTATGTTTCGCGTATTTTTTCTGTCGTACTCAATTGAGTTTCGCCGTAACGTAACAAACTATTTCTTAGGCACGATTACTCGCGTCAACCAACTCTTCATCGAAGTCGCAAGTCGTACGATTCGATTTGCCTCGCCTAACATTTCTATCGAGATCGCAAGTCGTGCGATTCGATTCGTCTCGCCCAATATTTTATCGAGATCGCAAGTCGTGCGACTCATTTGTAATCCCGAGTTATCCTTTTCCGTCGATCCGATTATTACTTTAAGACATAATCGTTTCGCTAGTCTCGATCATCCGACCAACTTATAATATTCGTCCGACGTATCGTTCATTGATACGAGTCTCGCCTTATTGTCCCAACCGATTTTCGAAGAACACTTGCATCAACATGCCGTCATACAAATTCTCATTCGAGACACGGTGCTATCCCGTCCGTTGCGGACAAACCTTTCGCAATTCTCACAATACGTTCATGCAATTCATCGCACAAGTGGTATTGCATATACCACTCGGAATCGAGCCATTCATTACATCGGTGGTATGCCATATACCACCCAGAAATCAAGTTACTTCCGTCGCAACGTAGTCTTTACGAACCAACGATCTCTTTCGACTCACGATTTCTACAGTGATCGTGCTGATCACAACCGTAACTTTTTGATCAATTAAAATTCGACACAATTCGGCCAATGCATTCATTTGCCAACACAAACTCGGTGCGCAACCGAACTGATTTCGTTTCTCGATTTATAACTTTTGTTTTCTTCCGTTGCATCTTGTGTTATAATTCATTCTCGATATCCGTTGCACTTCGTGCAGTGATTTCACTTTGATATGCGTTGCACCATGTGCAATAATTTACTTTCAATACACATTGCACTTTGTACAATGATTTATTTTCGACATCTGTTGCACCTCGTGCAATAATTTCTTTCCGAGTTTCAAAGTCAATGCTCAAATCTGTCTCAACACATTCGATATTGACTTATCGCTTTTCATCGCAACGCACATTCGAAATCAATATGTGAATCCGTTCGACACATTCCATATCAACTTTCATTTTATTTTCAATACATCATTTACAATCAACGCATGGCAATTGCTGCAGCAACAATCCATGACTATCATTGTATCGATGCAACCAACATTTCTCTTATCGATCGTTCGTAAACAACGAATATCTCAAATTTCAATTCACGACGTTTTGCATCCGCAGCAAAAAATTGTTGAATTCACATCTCGTAACTTGTTGCACTTACAACAACAAATCTTTCGCGACTTTTCTAGCAACACCATGTAATTTCCAAAACAACACGCGGCAAAATTACATGATTCGTATTAGACTTATTGTACGGAACATCCAGTGCAGCATCGAGTAGAGTCAAGAGTGATTTCGATTGGTGGTGGGCAACTCTTTGGAATGGTAATGAAGCAAACATCCAGAGGAAATTGAGCCTAGAGCTCTGATACCAATTTGTCACGCCTCGACCCGGAATCACCCGAATCATCGTCCTCGCAGGGGACGTGATGTCGCACGAGCCTGGAGTTGCGCTCGTGTAAGGCAAGATGACAAGTTCTCAAATGGTTATCTTTGAGTTGAATATTAAGAACGAAAGAAAAACAGAGTATACGAAACCATTCTCTTTATTGATATTCAAAATGTGATTACAAAGGCTTTCGATAGCCCAACGGAATTTGCCAGATTGGCTACAACACTCAGGTTCTCTCTTGTCCATAAAGGATTTCACCGTTCCATACATCATGCCTTCTATATCTCGGCCGCATCAATCCTGTCGCGAGTCCGAGCGTCAAGCGATCGCACGCTTCAATACGCTTCGGCATTCCAAGCCTCAACGCGTTCAAATGAAGCTCTGCCGCGAGCAGACCAATCCATGAACCTGCTAGCAAACTAGTGGGGGATTAGTACTTTCGTCCTCGCTGTACTGATCAAAGACCCACTTAACAAACCGACATTTACTATTATATTGATTCATGCAAACATACAATTTACTTCTCTTTCTATGTTCTTCCTTAGGTTGAGTTCATGGCATATTCGAAGACTGTAAAGCATGTTATAATGGCAAGCATGTTATTCAATTCGCGTAAGTAAACAGGCAAGCAATCTCGTGTTTCTTTTGTGGTGCGACTTAGCAATATCGATGCACCTGCCCTTGCAACCGACGCAAGGTGAATACGTCTATCCGTTTTCCCTGTCATGTTATAAGTGTCCTCTATTCAGGATCCATCCATGCAGTATATATGCATACCTTGCACTTCCAAACCCATCGCCCTAAACTATATGAAGGTCACTAGCTTTCCGGGCTAGAATGGACTTATATTTATCGAATCGAATATGTAAGACGACAATCACTCAGTTGCGGTTGCTAACCACAACCAGAGGACCCCCGAAGTACTCGTGTAAGTGGCTTATCACATTCACTAGAAAGTCGCTATCCGTCTAGTCGAAGTGCACCAACAATATCGATTTTATTGCAGTCCCTCCTAGGTCGAACGGTCCCAGCGCCCTGGTGATCAACGTTCGAGGGAAGATAACACCCGTGCACGGGCAGTCTTTAAGTCCATTTGACCATGCAACACATCTTATCTTTCATACAACCAAGCAAGTTCGCTTATCTCTATTTCGATTGGCACAACTCCCAAATGTTCTCATCAAACGCCCCGAAGGCCATAGACATTTCGAAGGCACCATGACGCATTATCATCTCGTATTTCTTTCGTTAACTTCCGTTAACTTTCTATGTTCTTACGTTTCATACTTCGTTTCAATGTTCAATGGCATTATGCCTCAACTCAATGTTCATCAACCGAACGACCCGAAGGTCACGAATACCTTTCGAGGCATTATGTCATATCCGACAGTTCTGCCACATTCATGCCACAACTGTATTCTTTCGCAACGAAGCCATATTTTATTATCTATCCTTTGTGTCGTACACTTGCTGCATGCGTAGAAGCCGTATTTCCATGCTTTAGTATTCAATGTCCGTGGCTTGTGCGCTAGGGCGCTCGCCTATTGTCTTTCAATATTCTAGCCGTTCTAACTCATGCGCGAAGGCACGGTATGGTTCGTGCACTAAGGCACTCTCCGAGTATAGTTATCCCATGTTCTTACGGCTTGCGCACTGAGGCGTTCGCCCTTGCGATATTCAATGTTCCGAAGCGACTCGTACACTTGCCGTACGATTCATTTCAATTGTTCTATCTTAGTGTTCGACACGCACTATGTTTATCTCTCTATCGAGCCACGCCCGTGGCGTTGATAGGTTAACTCAGCATAAAATGATATATGTTTTACTTATTCATGACGGAGTAGAAAAGAGAGTCAATGTCCCCCCACCTTGAATCGATATGTCTTATCGTTTTGCCGAGCCGTTGCGGCTCGATTTCATAACTTCGTTGCACGGGCAACTCTCTTGACTTAGCCATTCGAGCACTTCGTGCTTCATTGAATTATACATCCGTTTTGGCTTATCGTGCCAACGCTTCAGTCCATCGCAAGGCGACGATTTGCTTTCACGGACCCCTTACTAAATATGGTAAAAGATCGACCTCTAATATTTTTGCGTCAATGTATAACCTGCACACGAAACCAAATAAAGTCAATACTTGCATCGATTCGGACTTGCACCTTAGTCGATTCTATTTCTTAGAATCTTCGTGCCGTCTCAACGCACTTATCCTTCGAGGCAACGCGGCGCTTCGCATCGATTCACTCGATGCATTCTTTGGGACAAGGCAACTCTTCGTATCGACTTAGTTCGATGCATTGCTCGAGACAACTTAACACTTTGTATCGATTCGCATCGATACGTAATCGGGTCAACGCAACTCTTCGAGTCAACGACTCAGCATAATGCACCGTACGGAGCGGGACATTACAATTATAAATTAAAATAATAAGTTCTAAAAATGCTTAAAATTATATTAATCATACTAAATTAACTATCTTTAATTACCTTGAAGTGGGCAAACCAGAATGCCTTCCTCTCTTCCGAGGCATCCGAGTAGTTGATCCACGGACCCCCATAGTTGGACCTCAGAAAGGAGCCCAACGCTCTTTGTACCGACGAGGGACGATATCTGTATACAACGATAATTATATTAATGAATATATACAACGATATCTGTATACAATGATAATAATATTAACTTACTTCGTAGGACCGTCTGCCCAAATCTCCATCCTAATCTCGTCCTGAGGTGCGCATGGAGGGTCGCTCTGGTATGGATCCGCACGGACGGGAGTAGGGCCTACCTCCTCCACTTGCTCCCCACCCGCCATGCTACTGTCAGCGGTAGGAAGGCTAGGGGAAGGAGTATCAGCAAGCCTGGAAATACTCATCTTAGGTGTACTGCCACCCGGACCTGCGACCGTATGGTACAATGGAGTGCTCGGGTCAGACGATGGTCCGGAGCCATCCTCTGGTAATGGACCTCTCTGCCTACCTAAGGACACGGCTCGTCCTGACCTATCTCCAAGTCGTCCTGCTATGCCTCCGCGTCGTCCTGCCATGCTGATAATAACATATGATTAAAAATATAAATAAATACAATGACAGTTTAGAAATATCTGCATACATTGGAGTTCATAATTTAAGTTTACAAAAATCTGAATACTAATAGAAAAGTTTGTAATATCTTGTTCTATTTGTAGCAATATGAGGCTTGAAATACATTGAACAAAAGTTTGTAATCTCCTCAAGGACATAGGCTTCACAAATAGAACCCTCGACCCGTGCCTTATTTTTCACCTTCCTATTCAGGTGGTTTAGATGGCGCTCGAACAGGTACATCCACAGATAACCGATGGGCCCACCAACACGTGTCTCATAGGAAAGATGAATTGGCAAATGCTCCATAGAGTCGAAGAATCCAGAGGGAACACCCTCTCAAGCTTGCACAATGTTACTGCAATGTCCTTCTCCTGCTTTTCAAGTCGATCGACGAGCAACTTAGTAGAACAAAGATCTCTGAAGAATATGCTAAGCTCTGTCAGTAGATCCCAAACGACCTGAGGTAAGGATTCCCGAAATGCAATCGGGATTAACCTCTCCATAAAAACGTGACAGTCGTGGCTTTTCATACCCTGTAGTTTGTTCTCCTTCGGGTCAACATATCTTCTCAAATTCGATACATACCCATCTGGAAATTTTTGGCCCTGGATCCACCTACAAAGTTTACCTTTGTCCTCCTTGTCAAGTGAGAAAATGGCCTTAGGCTGCTTATACTTTCCACTGCCTTCTTTATCAAATGCAACTCTGGACGTCTGCATATTTCTTCTAAGTCCAACCTGGCCTTGGGATTGTCTTTCGTCTTTCCCTTTACGTCCATCAAGTATTTATTATATTGTCAAATATATTCTTCTTGATATGCATGACATCCAGGTTATGTCTGAGCAGATGGTCACTCCAATATGGCAGGTCCCAAAATATACTCCTCTTCGTCCAGTTGTGAGCGTGGCAAAATCTATCACACTTGTACTCTGTTGTAGGCTCTTCAATAACACTTGAAAATTCTTTAACTTCCTCCCATATCGTGTCCCCGGACCACCGTGGCGGTGGACTGGACTTCTCTACCACGCCAGCACGAAAAGCATTCATGTTCCTCCGGTACGGATGATTGTTTGGCAGGAACTGTCGATGACAATCGAAGAAGCACAGTTTTCCTCCGTGTTTCAAACGAAAAGCCTTAGTGTGATCCATGCAATACGGACATGCAAGACGACCATGGGTGCTCCAACCCGATAACATTCCATAGGCCAGGAAATTATTGATGGTCCACATTAGTGCGGCCCTCATCTGAAAGTTATGCTTTCTGCAAACATCATATGTGGTTGCACCTACTTCCCACAACTTATTCAGCTCATCTACAAAGGGCTGTAAGTACACATCGATGTTCCTCTTCGGGTTCTTCGGACCTGGAATAATAACAGTTAGGAACATATAAGGAGCCTTCATACACATCCAAGGCGGCAAGTTGTACGAAGTAACAATCACAGGCCAACAAGAATATTGTGAGCCCGAAAGTCCAAATGGGGTAAAACCGTCGGAGGACAGCCCCAATCTGACATTATGCGGCTCCGAAGCAAAATCGGGATATACTCGATCAAAGTGCTTCCATGCTTCCCCATCGGATGGATAATCCAGTACTCCATCTATTTGTTCCCGCTTGTGCCAACTCATATTATTAGCTGTCTCCTTTGCCATAAACGACCTCTGCAACCGCGGCGTCAAAGGCAAATAGTGCATCGAATTTGTTGGCTTGCGTTCACCAGAAGTCCTTATTGTTCTAGTTGCCTTGAAGCGATAGGCACCACAAAATCTGTAGACGTCTTCATCCTTGTCATCCTTATAGTACAACATGCATCCGTTGTGACATGCATCAATTTTTTTATACCCTATCCAGAGCGATCCCACCATTCTCTTGGATCGGTAAAAGTCTTTAGGTAACTTGCCACCCTCCAACAATATATCTTTAATTAACTCCAGGATTCGGTTGTAGCATTCTTGAGACATGTTGAAATCTAATTTTATGCTCAACAATCTTGTAATCACCTCCAACGGTGAATTGTCATCACAACCAGGATATAAAGGAGTCATTGCATTCTCCAGCAACTCTATGAACTTTACAGCATTGGCATTCGGTGCCTCCTCAGCTGCATATTGATTGTTCGGATCGAAACTAGGCCCCGCAGCAACGAAAACCATGTTCATCCACCCTTGGTCGTAATCAGCATGCTCGTAGACATCTACATAAGGCTCCACATAAGGCTCCGACTCGGATGCTAAAGGCACAAGTTCTCCGTGTGCGGTCCACTGATAATAATTTGGCATAAAACCACTCGAATACAAATGATATGTCATATCCACTTTCGAATGATATTTCAAGTTGTGACATCTCACACATGGACACTTAATTTTTATACGGTCCATGTACTGAGGTAACGCCTTGGCAAACTGCAGGAACTGTTGCACACCCTGTATAAATTTATCCCGCACACCGCACATGTCATCAGGATGATGATTGTACATCCACAAACGCTTCCGCAGATAGTCATTCATATCTATTTTAAGATAATTCTGCAAAGATTGACACAGATAGTAATTCATCAGGATGACGATTGTACATCCACAAACGGTTCCGCAGATAGTAATTCATATCCATTTTAAGATAATTACTGCAGAAAATGAAGACCGACATGAACTGACACACGAAAATGAGGGGCTCAAAGCTGGAACAAGTAAAGTTGTGCTTTGGAAAAAAGAACTCTTGTAAACTATTTATTCACAAAACAAGCTATAATTAAAGAATACAAAACAAGTATCAAGTTCGTGACTCAAGTATAGAGCTTACAAGAGTTATAAACTCGATACTTGTTCTGTATTCATTATATTTTTCTTTGTGAACAGAGAACTTACAAGAGTAGAACATCCAAAACACAACTTTACTTGTTACAGCTTTGATCCCCTGCTTTTCGTGCGTCAGTTCATGTCGGTCTGCATTTTATGCAGTAATGACCACAAGTTTTATATTTTTCAACGATGTATTTCACATGCTTAATTACCAAGTGTGGGGATAAATGGCTCAGAACACAACCCAAAATTCATTCTAGCATATATTAGTGGGAATCATCTATGTTCTGTACATATGGTATAGTATATGTTCTTATCGAATCTAGTATCTGAAGGATGTAACAGAATCAATAAGATGAACCCACAAAATGTAATACTAAGACCTTATCGACTACTAAAAGATGTAGTGATAGGTTGTCGTATCATCATTGCCGAGGGATGGGGGTCGGAGGACAGTCTACTTTATCTACAGCTACATAGTTTCTGCCTCGCCAATCGAATGGCTGCAGGGACTATGTCCTGATCACGATGTCGTACCGTAGCTTAATGCAAATTCCTTATAGCAAATGTCTTACATAGATTTCTGCCTCGCCAGTCGAATGGCTGCAGGGACAGTGCATGGCTGGTACATGTAATTCAAAATCAGATTAATGGGATAGTTACTTCCAAACCCAGACACACCCCTCACATTAGAAACATGTAATTCAAAATCAGACCCCAATGGAGGTGGCCTACTGTCCTCACGCAGCTAATAATAATATAGAGAATCCACGAATGAACAACAAATGAACAACAATCCAAATATATAGAAAGCCAATACTCAACAAACCGATAGGATCATTTAAGCCAAAATCAGACCCCAATGTAATTCAAAACCCAGACACACTCCTCCTCCTCACTGTAAGCCCCTGAATTTAGGGCTTATTTTTTTCAATTTTATAAATCAATTATTTTGAATAAATATTATTATTTGATTATTATTTGATTTAATGCTCTTTACCGTGACTTGGATTTCTAGAGCATCAGGGATGCCAGTCTCTGGAAACTTTCTTCTTAAAGTTTGTAGTAGACGAGATTATCTTCACAGTGATATTTCGTGTCCCACTCGAACTTGTTCCCTTGTACTCTTTTTTGCTTCGCGTAAGTTCAGGTCAATTTAGACCATTTTAATTTTAATTGAATTCCCACTCTTTTCCTTGATCATCGTTTGCACGTTACCGTGACTTTTAATTTAGGAGCACCAGACTAGTCTTTCCTTGGAACCAACTTGCCATGCATGATCTACTCGAGACGCTCTTCACCCATGACCTTCGAGTCCCACTCAGACACACCATCTTGTGCTTCATTTTCTTCGCACAACTGTCGGGTCAATTTAGGCCAATTAATTATCTACCGTAAAACCTGATTTAATTTCCCATTTAATTTCGGAACCCGACATCGATCCAATCCAGTCGACCCAATATATGGCCCTGGCCTGTTTTGAGCCTATTATGCACGCGCCACTTGCGTGCCACCGATTTGATCTCCCTTGTGCTCCCATTACATCCGTAATTTTAATTGGTTTAATTTATAAATTAATTAAATCTTGGCTTCGACTTTGTCCAAACTTGGCCCAACGTCTGACCCAGTTTGGCATGGACCCTACCATGACTGCCCATACGTCCCACTGATGTGTCTGTATTTTTCCCTATTTGAAAATACGTTTTTTATATAAAAATATCTCTACCTCTCTCTTTTATATATACATATATATATATATATATATATATATATATATATATTTTATATATATATATATATATATATATATATATATATATATATATATATATATATATATATATATATATATATATAATGTAACTCTCTCTTCTACTCTCTCACTTCCCACACAAAGAGAACACCCCACAAATCAGCCCCCCCCGTGGCCGACCTCTACTCTCTCTCTCTACTTTCTTTCTCTTTCAATAATATCTCTTATTCTCTCTCTCCCTCTTTATATATTTATACACACACACACACTCATAATATCTCTCTCCTAAGTACACAACACCACACCTCTCTCTCTTTACACCTCACAGCAAACCCCCCCACTTGTTGTACGAACAACACCCCCCCATCTCTATCTCACATTCTCTCCCTCTCTCAATAATACTACTCTCTCTCTTTCTCTCAACTCACACACACCATTACCATCACCATCATTCATCACCATCACCATGAACACCTCACCACCACCATCAACCTCTTCCTCCTCCCTCTCCTCCGACCATCCGCCCAGCTGAAGCATCGCCGCGCCACGCAGCAACGAACAGCAGCAACAGCCATGGCACTGCAGCAAGCAGCAGCACGCGCAGCCGTATGCACGCATCGGCCGGCCGTGCGCCGCCGCGGCCGTCGCCGCCGCCGGCGACCCCCCTAGCCGCGCGCAGCTCCGATGACCACCCCCGGGGCAGCATCTCCTTCCCCGACGTGCCACGTACCCGATTCGTGCGTTTTGCACGGAGTCCCGTCGATGCGCGCGCGAGAAAGTTCCAGAATTCGCGCTCCGTCGTAGCAACTTCGTACGGATTTTCTGGTCAATCCGACCGTTGGATCAGCGATTTCTTCGCTCCGTCTCAATCTCGGTATATAGCTCTTCACTCCCCTGAAATTTCACCCGTTAATTTTGTCGTTTGATACATCAAAACCGGCCACCAAGTTGATGTTTTAATTTGTACTATTTTTGGACAGTTTTGCGACGCCAACTTCGCGGGTTCGTATCTTCGTCGTCGCAGCTCCGTTTTGTGCACTACTAGTTCCGGTGCATAGCTGGTATAACCCTCTTCCTGTCCCCTTTAGATTTCATTTTAGTTTGAGCTTGTTAGGTCGGTCGAATTCGACGCCAAAGTTGGTCGTTCGAATTCTTAGTGTTGCACTTGTAAAATTCCATTTTTGAACCCGGGACTCCGGATTCAATTTCTGACACCAACAGTAGACTCGTGGCATCGTTTTGGCATGTTTTCATATAAAGTTTGTTAGATTTGGGGGATGTGGGCCCTGGCACGCATTTTGGTGCAAAGTGGGCCCCACAGTCCGGGTCAACGGGACTTTTTGACGTCGGCTCATCGGAATCCAATTTCGGATATACCGTTGAGTTCGTATCGTTATTCTGGACTCGTTGACATATAATTTGCTGAGTTTTGAGAATATTTGCTCCGACATGCTTTTTCGTGCAAATCGGATTTCAATGTCCTGGTCAACGGACCAATTTGAGATCGGGTCAACGGAATCCAATTCTGGATATACCGTTGGGATCGTATCGTCATTCTGGATTTGTGGACATATAATTTGTTAGGTTTGGTAGACTAGAATTCTTGCACGTTTTTCGGTACAAAGTGGGTCCGACACGGACACCATTTTGGCCCGAAATTACCTTTTTGCCCCTGTATCCAAATTGTACTTATGGACAGGCTATTCTAGCTATCTCGACCATTTTGGACACGTTGGTAATGGTTGTTTCACCATCCGACAACATCTGTAGATTTTTACCATATTATTATAATATTTCTCCTTTTGTGGTATTTTGAGATCCATCGATTCCAGTGATCTCACAACCACTGAAATTGAATGTGTTGACCCTGTAGATGTTTGTAGAGACTAGCTTTGACCCAGTTTGACCATAGTTGACTACTTTGACTGAACGTCGAAGTAGAGTCAACATTTGACCTAGGTTAGACTAGTTTTGACCCTGGTTGACCACAGTTGACTATTTTGACCAAAGTCAACCGGAAGTCAACCGTAGCCTAAAATTGACTAGAACTGGACCAGAGTTGACCAGTTGACCCAAAGTCAACTGTTAGTCAACGTTAGTCAAGTTTGACCTAGAATTGACCAGAGTCGACCAGTTGACCAAAAGTCAACTGTAAGTCAACCATTGACTTAGCTTGATTTAGTTGACTTGCTTTGACTTGCCTTAACCCAGTTTGACTTAGTATGACTTGATTTTACTTCCAAACCCTTATATTGATACAGTATTCCACCTATAGGTCCTCGAGGCACTGTTCTTGGACCAGTTGACATATTCCACCAAATCTCAGGCGAGTACATTCTCTGATAATATTTCTATTTTATGATATCGTTTATGTTTCTTGTATTTAGTGTAGATACCCTTGTTCTCTTGACACATTGTTCACACGAATTGGTATTTCTCTGGATCCCGTCATGAGATGTTATTCCTCGCTTTCCTTGGTATATCTTGTGCAAGTCTATCTTGTTCCTTGTGCATTGTATAGACACGATTCCTGCGAAGGCTAGCTACCCTCTCGGAGAATCGCGTGTCATGATGTGTCATGGTTGGATCCACTTTACTAGTCGGGGACGGGGAGTATTAGTGTAAATATGTGATCATTATCCACCTTGTTATTCTTGTAGATCTTGTGAGTGTTAATCATACACCCCACGTATGATTAACCAAGCCAGTAGACCTTGTGCAGACCCAAGCCGGCCACATATTGTAGCTAGTACTCACACACTTAGATAGATGATTTTTGATTCTTGTACATGCCATGATCAGTTTTACTTGCCTTGTTCTAGCTCTAGATTTACAGCTTACCTTGCCATGATACTCACATGTACATTTCATGATTTCTTGTATATTCTCTCTATTTACTGCTATATTTTCAATATCGTCTAATTAGAACTGTTATTTGAGATTTGTGCTCGTTCCATTCTGACTGGATATGTTGACAAAATTTTAGGAGTAGTTGTGCCCTCAGTATTGGACTTCATGATGTTGCTAGCTGAGGTGGATCTCACTATTCTTCTATGTGAGTTGCCTGGTAGTTATCCTTAGTTAGTCTTGTTGTTCCTTCTTTATTTTTTTCCTGTCTTATGATCATTATAGATTCTAGTTGTTCTAGTGATATTGTTATTATTTCTTGTATTATCTTCCTTAGTTTTCGTAATGTGATATGAGTACATTTCTAATTATGGATCTTAGATGTTGTAGCTAGTATAGTATACTTGACAGCGTTCTACCGTCGATACCGCGGCGTAGGCTGGGTGTGGCCCACGTATTCGTACCCGTATATTCGGATGCGGGTCGTGACACTCACACAGCTCAAAATCAGACCCCCAATGTAATTCAAAATCAAATACATAGGCTCATTTAAGAGGCCATAAATTGGAGGGAAACAACTTTGTTGCTGCTGGCCCATCTGTGGTGCTGGTGGTGTCTAAGGTGCCAGACTTTAAGGTTCAGCTTTGGAAGGTTATGGGTCCAGGTCTTTACCATTTAGTAGTGTCAATATGATGCTAGGAATAATCCACAGATCAGTGTCAATAGGTATAAGTAAATTTACAGGACAAAAGTTCAAAGTTGGACTAACATTAGCATAGACTGTTCACATATTCATGGGCTGTTATCATATGTTATTGGGCTGAACATCAGTCAAGGACTGGGTTCGAAATGCTAAACATAAATACACCTCATATAGGCTAGCCGAGCCTTCCTATATTGCTGATACCAAGGCTCTAATCCTTGAAACATACGTCTAAACCCAAGAGTCTACTTGTACAGTCGCCTGAATTTCCTTGTCCCAGCTTGTACCAGTATAGGACACCATTATACCCTCTCCAATACTCCTAATGCACTATAACTGGACTGATTCTTGTTACTCAACCAGGATGGACAAGGCCCCACACCATAGATACCAATGTATTCCTTATTGGAACACCAACGTTTCAGGGTGGACACATGGTTCATTTCTTCCTGATGGTGTGTCCTGTACTAGCTTGGTTCTGGGGTCGAATGATACAAGGTTCTACTGGACTTAGTACTATATGTTTCAGAGATGCTGCTGTGTACAAACTGTAGGGAATTTATCTATTGCAATATAGTTATGTCTAGTTAACTAGTACAACAAAGTCTCCATGACTGCCTTCCCCCTACATAAGTGGTTCCCTGGAACCCCATAATAATAAGCTGCAAGTTAGCCCCTGTTTTGTTGCTGATGCAACATCAGCCTAGGTTATTAGGCTATAATCACAATGGTGAACCCTCCCTATTATTTAAGGGCTTAATCACAATGGTGAGCTATAATCCAACCAGGAATGCATATGTGATGTATAAACTGCACAATTGAAATAATGGCAATAGGTCTATTTGGACTAATACATATGTGATGTATAAAATACACAATTGAAATAATGGCAATAGGTCTGATACCCTCAATTAAGAGAGTTCTGGACAGTTCATCTCCTGGATTGAACAAAAGTAATGGTCTGCATAACACGGAGCAAAACATTCACATGGATTGAACAAAAGTAATGGTGCGAGGACGAGGAGAGAGAGGGGGGGCTACCCAAAATAGTCCAAAAGTAGTGCCCTAGAGAGAGAGAGAGAGGGAGAGAGGGGGGGCTACCTGAGGAGAAGGCCGGAGGAGGGTGCGAGGAGGAGGAGGCAGGAGGAGGAGGAGGGTACGAGCGCCGGAGGAGAAAATTTTTTTTTGGGGGGGGGGAAATTTCGGCCGCGAATAGAAAAGAAACTCTCGTATGGCCACCCTATATGAAACATTTAGAGACGTCCGCGTGGGATGTCGCTAAATGTAAAACCCCTATTTTTTAATTATTTTTTTATTATTTGATTAGACTTAAAAATGAATTTATACAATTTATGGTTTTATTTATATTTTTTTGATTAGACTAAGATGGCCATGTAGGAGCATTCCACGTGTGTGCAAATATTTTAAATAATTTTGAGACTTGATTGAATATTTATTGGCTTTTGGTACAAAATTTAGGTTTTATTAATAAAATAATATTTTACAAGAAGGTACAATTTTCTGGACCCATACATGGGTGAGCGGTAAAGTTCACCCATTGGGACGATTTTATTAATTTATTATTATTAAAGTTATTTTGTGGAGATTTAATAAACATGAATATTCTATATATATATTATTATTATTTTTAGTTGATTTATTTCGATTTGAATTTTATTTATATGTAGATATGTGTAAGTATATTAAATAATTGGGTAGATAATATTTAATTTGGTATTTAAATTTTTAAATAAGATTTATGGATATATGCATATATATATACATGGTTATTAAATATATAGATACGTAAATACATTTAAATGTATTATATATATATATATATATATATATATATATATATATATATATATATATATATATATATATATATATATATATATATATATGCTCAAATAGATTAAATAATTGGATAGTTGACTTTTAAATGATATTTGGATTTAAATAAATTTTTGATGTATTTTTGGATGTATACATATATATATATATAATATATATATATATATATATATATATATATATATATATATATATATATATATATATATATATATATTATGGATTTAGATAAAAAGAAAAAAAAATATATTAAGTGGTGTGGTCGTCCCCACCACCAACCGACCACCCACAAAGCAAGTTGGGAGCAGCAGCTTGCTGCGAAAACTAATAAGGAGGGGGGAAAAGGGGCCCACGCCTATTTGCAAGGAATATATATATATATATATATATATATATATATATATATATATATATATATATATATATATATATATATATATATATATATATATAACCAACCTTATTAGCACATAACCATCACAACAACTCCAAAACCGCCGCCACCTTTTTAATCCAAAACCTAAATTTCCAATTCTTCTTCCCTCCTCCATCCTTACTCCCCTCTCCTTGGCAAGCGTGCCAACCGCAGCAGCCTACGGCGACAGCAACGACACAACAAACACCCACAACAACGACAGTTTTTAATATCGAGGTACCCGACTTCTCCAATTAATTTCTCTTCCAATTCTTGTCCGTTTTTAGATCCGTAAATTCTTGTAGAAAGCCCACATAACCCTCTAGCATTCCTTCAAATAGTTTTATTTATTCTGCAATAAATTCCATGTTTAATTAGATTAAAAATCACGAAAAATTAGTTTTCAAAAATTAGAAAACACGGTACGACGTGCGTCCTGCCAATCCAGACGACGTGATCGCGAACTGAAGGTACCGAAATGTCCGTATCGACTTTGTGGACGTGCAAGAATTGACGGAATTCAAATTGGTTGCGTATGCGCGACGAATTTGATCTGTATCCGTCAAATTTTCCCGTATCGGGCATTTTCGGTATTTTCCAATTACTTTGTGCACACTCATCAAATCTTGACGAAACTTGCACCAATGGACTCGAAATATTTTTCTGGTCTTGTGAGCCAAGTTTGGTCCGATTCTGAGACCGTTGATCGGGACGCTATTTTGGCGGGCCCACAATCCCACTCAACGGGCGATTTTGTGCACGGCCCATCGGAATCCAAAATTGGACATACCTTTGGGTTCGTCTCATCAAAACAAATCTGTAGACATATAGTTTGACGACTTTAGAGACCGTAGGTTCTGGCGCGCATTTCGGTGCAAAGCGGGTCCAACGGCGGACATCGTTTTGACCCAAAATTATGATTTTGCCCCTGTTCCAGAATTTAACTTTTGGACAGGCATTTTCTAGGCATATCTTTTATTCCAAACTCGTTCGTGATGTTTGTTGCAGCATCCATAGTCATCTGCGGGATTTGGCTTTTCTTGCTTTGTTTATTTTGCCGGTTCGAGCTACTGGATTATTCCCTTTTGCACATAACCTCAGGCAAGATACCTTGCCATCTTTACTGCTTACATTTAGTTGCATTTTATTTCATTTATTGTATCTATATTCCTTGTTTATTATTTTCTTTTGCTTGTGGACCTAGATTTAAGAGACTGTCGTCAATAGAGTGCATGTCATTGACTTTGTCACGATTGTATCACGAGTGTGTGTGAGTTGTGAGTATCATGTAGTGGTCACTTGCGTGTTGGCTGATCACCCGTGCGCATGCGTAGGAATAACTGTCAATAGATGCATGTTAGAAGACTTGACAGTTATCTATTATAAAATCGTGTAGTAGAAACGACACGTGTTGGTGTATCGTGGTTACGATGCATGTACAGTATCATTGGGGGGAGGGGACAACTACTAGCGTAGAGGCTACATTTACTTTTTACACACATTATGGGTGATAGTGACTCGGATGAGCACTACGTGCTGCCCGGCCGATAGCGTCTTGGATGAGCGTAACTTGACGGCCACTCTTTATTACTTGCTTGCGTGAATCCGTTACAGCCCCTGCGTAGAACGTTGTCCTCAAAGTGCACATCACATAGATGGTTAGGTACCCTGTTGTGTTATAGTTTATAGTATTTTTACTTATGCAGTTATAATGGCATGTTCTTCCTGTATCTTGATACGTCCCTCTGAGGACCTGGTTATCTCTCCAGGTGTATGCTTTCATGGTTTACTGCAGGTGTTCTAGCCAAGATTGTGGGCGTCTCCATTTCTTTGAAAATGATCGCTCTTGGTTCGTCTTGATACTTTCATGGATCATTCTCTTGTATACTTTATCTTCTTTTGATAGTTGGTAGTGGACTTTGTCTCCGCCCAACGATTGTACCATAAATATTCAAGTTGATTTTATACTATTATTCTTTTTATTATGGATGAGATTTATTTTTTCTTGGATTACTACATTTGACAGCTTATGTATACGTACAAGGTTTCCATATATTGGAGTGTGCTTCATATGTATGCAGGTGGCATGATACGTATCTGGTCCCAAGTATTTTAGGACTGGGACGTTACATGTTTTTGTAGTGGCCCATGCAGGTCGAGTTTGTCACTTCGGTTACATAATTGTACCGATGTGAGCCTGCAACATAGGATTAGAATCTAGAAATCTCATCTATACAGCTTGACCTCTTCCCTTGGCTTTAAATTCCGGATTCTCGTTCGACTTCCTTGAATTGCATCTTGCTTGATTCCTTTCTACCGTTGATTCTTATTTTCGTGCTTAGTGTCAATTAGGAAGATGACTACACTAGTATATGCTCATAGGTCACACATATGGCTAGAATGGTTATATTGGCAATTGGAATACATTCAAGACTCTAATTGAGTTAAAATGGCTTTTTAGTGTAATTTAATGATTAGTAATTGGTAAAGTAGGATATTACCAAGGAAAGTTTTAACCTTGTAAACACCAGAGGATTTACAGGATTTCATACTTGGTTTAAGAAATTGATTGATTTTCAAAGAATTGATATTTATGAGTTATTGGATTATAGTTATACATCCTTGCACAAGTATAAAATTGAATTGCTTTTCGAGTTGTGATATTTATGAGTTTGGGTGATAGATATACATCTCTGAACAAATATAAAATTTATTTGATTTTTGAGTTTTAATTTTCATGATTTATTGTATTATAGTTATACACCTTTGAGCAGTTATAAATTTGGTTTGAAAATGATCTTAGCTTTTAAAAATGGCCATAGAAATTATTTAAATTTGAGTTGTACAACTTGCGATTTTCGTGTTTATTAAATTTTGAATTTTAAGTGGAAGTAATGACGGTGAATTTTGGTTTAAAATATTTGAAAGTTATGAAAACGATTTTTGAGAAATTTTATTTTAAATAGTGTCCTATGATTGAGGATTTACAATTTATTTAGATTTTTGGTAAAAAAAAGAATTTTGACTGATAAGATTATTTAAAAATTTAGTTTAATGTGGGATTACTAATATTAAAATTTTTGGGAGAATTTCGAAGGATGTGATGGAAAGTTATTTTGATTGATTAAAAGAAGTTACCATTTAAAAGTTGTGATTTTGTTGGAATAACTTAGCATGAATAGAAGCTAAAATTGATGAGAGCATTGAGCTTAATTTTTGAGATTGCTTTTAATATGCCAAGAGTTTTATTATGAGTTATTTAAAAAAAATTAGAGTGTTAAATTTTTTGATTGATTGTGAAATCTTTATGGATTCGTAAATTAGGAACTCTTGAGTTAAATAGTTGAAATTAAACGTTAATTTTGGAAAATGTTAGTAGTAACGTGATAAAATTTTGCTTTGATATTTATGAGAGTGATATAAATTTTTTTGTGATGAATTTGAACGGCTTGGAGTGAATACAAATTTTGGTGATATATTTTTGAAAGTTTAATTTTGAAATTTTTGGAGGATACTTGAGTTAAATTTTAATGGTAGGCCCCAAGATAACCCTACTGAGTATTCCACACTAATTTCCATGTCACCCATGACCATGATAGTAGTATATACACAAGTGTTGTTAGTCATCTACCCAGCTATGTGACTGTATTTCCACCTCGGCTTACTCGACCTTCCTCAATTCTATATCTTTTAATTGTGACCTTCTAACCCATTTGCAATTTGAATAATAATTTAATGGTTCCTTAACTGTATTCATCTAGGAGACTATCTTCTCCCCGAAATTGTGTTCCTAAAATTTTTTTTTACTGGATTCTTTAATTAATTTTATTTTATGCTTTAACTTGATCTTCTTTATTTTTGTGCATTGATTACCACCTCGTGAACTCCCACTTTCTATTTTAGAATCTTTTGGCGTCCCTTACCGTGACTTGTATATTTGGAGTACAATACTAAACTCTTCCTCCCAATAAATTTTATATGTAAGACCTAAACAAGCCCACCTTCATGTAGATGTATCATGTCCCACTAGAACACGTCTCCTTGTACATTATTTTCATGATATGACCTTCTGATCAAAATGGGTAACTATAACCTTTACCATGATACCGATATATTTTCGACCACGGATAGGGATTCCATCTCGACTCAATTCTTTCGACCGATATGTGATTTTGTTCTACTTAATTCCGTAAATGCTTAAATTTGTGCTTTATCTTGATTGCTTGACCCATTGTCCCATCACACTACTAGCTTAACTCTTGTAAGTTGGGTAGAATACCTCACCACCTAACAAACCTTTTTTTTTCTTGTGAACCACATTAGTATAAGTTCACTTAGACTATAAATTCAGAGGACCCTACCTTATCTAGTCTACCAAGCCATAAATGAAGAAACACTAGGACAACTGTATAGGCCCAAACTTTGAGTGAGCCTTGATTTTAAAAGATTTGGGACTATTTAAAATTTCCTTCATCAGTACCTCCCTTGCACATATTTTGACTATCCCATGCTACTAATGTAGCTTCAGTTTTGCAAGCTTATTTCGTTATCAAGCTTGATCATGACATATTTTATTGGGTGCACCCACTAACATATTGTCTAATCAGAACCGGTGCATGATGGTCTGATCAACCTATTGCACTTTGGTTCGCTTATCACATATTATTCTACGTGGATGAAGACATAGTAAACTTGCCTTAGAGTCTCATTCGCGACAGCCTTGGCAATTCTCTTTTGAATTAGTTTTGTCGCTTATGATCCCCGCAATTCGTACTCAATATATAACAGCGACTTTGAAACCTTTTATTCTTGTCTTTTACTTATTTTGGAAAGACAAGGCACTGTACTTGCTAGATAGACTCAAGGTATCATCTTTTGTTGCCCAATCGGTTAATTATACGCAAATTTAAATAGCCACCGACCGACTCATGTGGCTGTATCCTCGCCTAAACTACTCCTCATTTCTTCAACCCTAGAATTGTTATCGTGTCCTTCCAATCATACTTGAATGCACGAAAGTGATTCTAATCATCACTTAATCAAACCCTCGACCAAGATGATTAGTATCTAGTTCTCCCTTAAGGAACCATATCTCCCGAATGTCTAATTTATTCTCTTTGGTCTACTCAATTCCCTACTGTTCTCTAAAATTTGATATTCAAAATTTTGTTATCTTCACTAGCAATCCTTATTTGAACTCCATAACCATGATATATTTTTCTATATATCGACTCCACAATTTTCTATTGCATGGTGGTGTTGAACGCCGTTTTATCGCCTCCTCCAAAAATTTAACTGCATTTTTGGTATTGACGAACTCTTCCTATCCCTCAACCCTATCTACACTATTCATCCTAAATTTCGAGGACAAAATTCTTGTAAGTTGGGTAGGATGTAAAACCCCTATTTTTTAATTATTTTTTTATTATTTGATTAGACTTAAAAATGAATTTATACAATTTATGGTTTATTTATATTTTTTTGATGACCCGGTTTGGCCAATTCAGCCCGAACAGGGCCTGAACAAAATTTAAGCCCATGTGAGCATGTGAGGTGACTAAGATGGCCATGTAGGAGCGTTCCATGTGTGTGTAAATATTTTAAATAATTTTGAGACTTGATTGAATATTTATTGGCTTTTGGTACAAAATTTATGTTTTATTAATAAAATAATATTTTACAAGATGGTACAATTTTTTGGACCCATACATGGGTGAGCGGTAAAGTTCACCCATTTGGACGATTTTATTAATTTATTATTATTAAAGTTATTTTGTGGAGATTTAATAAACATGAATATTCTATAGATATATTATTATTATTTTTAGTTGATTTATTGCGATTTGAATTTTAGTTATATGTAGATATGTGTAAGTATATTAAATAATTGGGTAGATAATATTTAATTTGGTATTTAAATTTTTAAATAAGATTTATGGATATATGCATATATATATATATACATATATATATATACATGGTTATTAAATATATAGATACGTAAATATATTTAAATGTGTGTGTATATATATATGCTCAAATAGATTAAATAATTGGATAGTTGACTTTTAAATGATATTTGGATTTAAATAAATTTTTGATGTATTTTTGGATATATATATATATATATATATATATATATATATATATATATATATATATATATATATATATATATATATATATATATATATATATTATGGATTTAGATAAAAAGAAAAGAAAAAAAAACATATTAAGTGGTGTGGTCGGCCCCACCACCAACTGACCACCCACAAAGCTAGTTGGGAGCAGCAGCTTGCTGCGGAAACTAATAAGGAGGGGGAAAAAGGGGCCCACGCCTATTTGCAAGGAATATATATATATATATATATATATAGCCAACCTTATTAGCACATAACCATCACAACAACTCCAAAACCGCCGCCACCTTTTTAATCCAAAACCTAATTTTCCAATTCTTCTTCCCTCCTCCATCCTTACTCCCCTCTCCTTGGCAAGCGTACCAACCGCAGCAGCCTACGGCGACAGCAACGACAACAACAAACACCCACAACAACGGCAGTTTTTAATATCGAGGTATCCGACTTCTCCAATTAATTTCTCTTCCAATTTTTGTCCGTTTTTAGATCCATAAATTCCTGTAGAAAGCTCACATAACCCTCTAACATTCCCTTCAAGTAGTTTTATTTATTCTGCAATAAATTCCTTGTTTAATTAGATTAAAAATCACAAAAAATCAGTTTTCAAAAATTAGAAAACCCGGTACGACGTGCGTTCCGCCAATCCGGACGACGTGATCGCGAACTGAAGGTACCGAAATGTCCGTATCGTCTTTGTGGACGTGCAAGAATTGACGGAATTCAAATTGGTTGCGTATGCGCGACGAATTTGATCTGTATCCGTCAAATTTTTCCGTATCGGGCATTTTAGGTATTTTCCAATTACTTTGTGCACACTCATCAAATCGCGACGAAACTTGCACCATTGGACTCGAAATATTTTTCTGGTCTTGTGAGCCAAGTTTGGTCCGATTCTGAGACCGTTGATCGGGACGCTATTTTGGCGAGCCCACAATCCCACTCAACGGGCGATTTTGTGCACGGCCCATCAGAATCCAAAATTAGACATACCTTTGGGTTCGTCTCATCAAAACAAATTCGTAGACATGTAGTTTGACGACTTTAGAGACCATAGGTTCTGGCACGCATTTCGGTACAAAGCGGGTCCAACGGCGGACATCGTTTTGACCCGAAATTACGATTTTGCCCCTGTTCCAGAATTTAACTTTTGGACAGGCATTTTCTAGGCATATTTTTTATTCCAAACTCGTTCGTGATATTTGTTGCAGCATCCAGAGTCATCTGCGAGATTTGGCTTTTTTGCTTTGTTTATTTTGCCTGTTCGAGCTACTAGATTATTCCCTTTTGCACATAACCTCAGTCAAGATACCTTGCCATCTTTACTGCTTACATTTAGTTGCATTTTATTTCATTTATTGTATCTATATTCCTTGTTTATTATTTTCTTTTGCTTATGGACCTAGAGTTAAGAGACTGTCGTCAATAGAGTGCATGTCATTGACTTTGTCACGATTGTATCACGAGTGTGTATGAGTTGTGAGTATCATGTAGTGGTCACTTGCGTGTTGGCTGATCACCCGTGTGCATGCGTAGGAATAACTGTCAATAGATGCATGTTAGAAGACTTGACAGTTATCTATTATAAAACCGTGTGGTAGAAACGACACGTGTTGGTGTATCGTGGTTACGATACATGTCCAGCATCATTGGGGGGAGGGGACAGCTACTAGCGTAGGGGCTATATTTACTTTTTACACACATTATGGGTGATAGTGACTCGGATGAGCACTACGTACTGCCCGGCCGATAGCGTCTCGGATGAGCGCTACTTGACGGCTACTCTTTATTACTTGCTTGCGTGAATCCGTTACAGCCCCTGCATAGAACGTTGTCCTCAAAGTGCATATCACATAGATGGTTAGATACCCTGTTGTGTTATAGTTTATAGTATTTTTACTTATGCAGTTATAATGGCATGTTCTTCCTGTATCTTGTTACGTCCCTCTGAGGACCTGGTTATCTCTCCAGGTGTGTGCTTTCATGGTTTACTGCAGGTGTTCTAGCCAAGATTGTGGGCATCTCCATTTCTTTAAAAATGATCGCTCTTGGTTCGTCTTGATACTTTTATGGATCATTCTCTTGTATACTTTATCTCCTTTTGATAGTTGGTAGTGGACTTTGTCTCCGCCCAACGATTGTACCATAAATATTCAAGTTGATTTTATACTATTATTCTTTTTATTATGGATGAGATTTATTTTGTCTTGGATTACTACATTTGACAGCTTATGTATACGTACAAGGTTTCCATATATTGGAGTGTGCTTCGTATGTATGCAGCTGGCATGATACGTATCTGGTCCCAAGTATTTTGGGACTGGGGCGTTACACTAAACGTCGCTGACTATTAATATACGGCGACGTGATATAACAGTCGTCGCTACGCATCGCTATATTAAAATAGTTAGCGACGTGTAGCGATGAAATTGCGACGTAGGTTCCCATTTAATATTCTAATATCGCTATTCCTCGCTAGTAGTCGCCACCGGCGACGTATAGCGACGTAACATTTACACGTCGCTAAATCCCCAAAAAATAGTGACGTCCTCTCATGGAGTCGCTAAATTCGTCGCAATTTTGCCATATTTTGGTAGTGTCTTCAAATCAGTTTATCATTTCAGAATGGTGGAAAAAATACGACAAAAGATTTTTTGTACTTTCTACTATAGCACGTGATCTACTAATGGTCCCGGTGTCCACGGTAGCATCGGAGTCTTGTTTTAGTACAGGATCAAGGATTTTGAGCATAAAGAGGAGCCGGTTGAAGCCAGATATCTTGGAAGCTTGTGTATGTGTTCAAGATTGAATTTTAGCACAAAAAAGAACCCAAAACAAAAGCGATGAAGATGCTGGCATCAACGAGCTGGACTTTGAATCGCTTAAAATGGTGAAGCTTCTGGAACCAAGGAAGAAGAATGACTCAAAGGTATGAATTAGTAAACTTACAAAACAAAAGAAACAAAACAAAACAAAACAAAAAAAAACAAAAGAGAGAAAGAAAGAAAACTTACGAAAGAAAAGAAAAACTTAAAACAAAAAAAAACTTAAACAAAAAAAACAAAAAACTTAAAACAAAAAAAACAACCAAACAAAAAAACACAAATTTAAAACAAAACAAAACAAAAAAATAACAAAAAAATAACAAAAAAACATAAACTTGAAACAATTTTTTTCAAAATCCGCCTATGACAAGCAAATCTTGCATTGCCGATCCCAAGCCCGGATAAAGGAGGAAAAAATAAAACAAAAAAAACAAAAAATTTAAAACATAAAATTAAAACTTAGAAAGAAAAAAAGAAACTAAAAAAATAACAAAATAAACTTAAAATAAAATAAAAGAAAACAAAAGAACATAAAATTTAAAACAAAAACAATTTTTTTTAAAATCAAATAAAATAACAAAACAAAAAAAAAACCAAAAAAAGAGGTGGACCGGCCCGGCCTGCCCGCCGAACCAGACCGGTCCAACATAGTCCTACCCAAGCCAGGTCATTAGGCCGGACGAGCTTCGGATGCAGTTTGAGGCATTGCAGCAGGGAGTATGACTGTGGCCAAGTATACATCGGAGTTCACCCGACTCAACAGGTTCACAGAGAACCTAGTTAGCACACCGCAAGAGAGGGCTTGGAAGTTCAAGAAGGGCCTCACCAG
>JANAVB010024799.1:2833726-3054237 GCA_029216955.1 Iris pallida
TGTTAGGGTACAGAAAGTAACGACGCCCAGCCTACGCCGCAGTGTCGGCGGTAGAACGCTGTCCTAGTCACAACATCTAACTATAATGCTAAGCAGTTTATACTCCCCGAATGGGGGTGACATAGCAGATACAGACTCAATCACATCTAAGGTAGAGCAAGATAAGGATAGATAAAACATGAAATCCAAAAGAGGTACAACAGAGAAATCTAAGTGTCTAAGATACACAAACCCAGAAATACATCTCAAATCTCAAAAATACAGTAATCCATAAAATAATACAACTCCAGACAATAAAAAACTATCTAAACAACCTCTACTGTGTCTCCTCTAGGCTAGCAGGCAATCCCAGGCTATCTGTAAAATTATCAACAGGTCCAGTCAGGACAGAGCGAGCACAATACATCTCAACAGTTCATAGCAGGTTAGAAATATAATCATGCAGTAAAGTAAGATACAGGTACTGAAAGAAATGCAGTATATAAACGAGAGAGAGCTGTAATAGAAATATCTACTATAAATAAGAACTAACATGTGGCTAGTGAGTCAGAGTACAACATGGACATGTAAATGGCATGGGATGATTCTGATGCTACACTATGGAATGATTCTGATGCTACACTACTGGTGTATTATTCACATGTCCACTTCTACTCCCCCGTACCCCCAATCAATACACAAGGATCCAACCAGGTTATGTTATGATTCTATGTAACAGCCCCCGAAGGGTGGTAAGCCTCCGAAGGGTGATAAGCTCCCGAAGGGTGGTAAGCCTCCGAAGGGTGATAAGCCCCCAAGGGTGGTAAGCCCCCAAGGGTGGTACATAGTAAACCCATAAATGGGATAAGAATTCCAGGAAGACTCTGTGATCATAGAGTATATGTCACAAGTGATCGAAGAACCAATGAAGCATAGTGATACGCCATGTAAGTGAAACGCACAGAACATGTAGTACCCGATGCTCCCTAAGGATAACATCTCAAGAAGGGATCCATATAGTACCAATCCGTGTGACCAACGTGAAGTACAAGTAAAGTAATCTACTGCAGGAAATAATTCTAAGCAGGATATGAAATGATCAGAGAATGTACTCGCCTGGTGTCTGAATGTCCAAAGTAAATATAATGTCCGAGGAGAGGTGTCTGGCTCCTAATAAGAATAGCACAAGTCACAACAAGTCCAAAATGGCAATATGAAGTTCTATTATGTATTCTACATGATTCTAGGTCAATCTAGACCAAAGTCAACTCTTGGTCAACTTGGTCAACCATGAAAGTCAACCTAGGTCAAGTATGGTCAAACTAGGTCTAACAAGTCTAAATTAGGTCAAAC
This sequence comes from Iris pallida, assembly GCA_029216955.1. Classification (NCBI taxonomy): domain Eukaryota; kingdom Viridiplantae; phylum Streptophyta; class Magnoliopsida; order Asparagales; family Iridaceae; genus Iris; species Iris pallida. The sequence goes on from JANAVB010024799.1 coordinate 2,835,059, forward strand.
AAGTTATTCTAGGTGTAAACAACTAAGTATATGCAAATCAAGTATCCAAGAAAGCTACTAACTCATAGCCTAAGTCAATTGCTAAACCAAGCACAAAACTAAACCATAAGCTAACAAGGCACACAAACTTAGTCATATAATGTATTATATTATTCACATTCACATCACATTCATATATATATATATATATATATATATATATATATATATATATATATATAGATATATATATATATTATATATTATATATATATATATATTTTTTTATATATATATATATCTATATATATATATATATATATATATATATATATATGGAGAGAGAGAGAAGAGAGGTAAAAGAGTAAGTGAGTATGTGGTGTTTGGCATGTGTGTGAAAGGATATGTGTTTGTTCTAAAATTTAGTGATAGGTAGGTGTATGTGACATGGGATACATAATGTCAAAGGGTGTATGAATGCATGTGTGTAAAAGGTTATAGGTTAACTCAGTTTATAGAAATACATACATACATACTTACCTTGTATACATGCATAATATATCATGTATATTACATTTACATGATACATACATGTATACTTGTATTTATTACTTACATTCATGTATATTAGATACTTGTATTTATATTAACATATTACAAACATTCATTTCATTCATGCATCTATGCTTTACCTACATGTTTTATACATATGCATACATTGTATATTTATATCATTTCATACATTAATATAGAGACATACAAACATGCACACATCATATATTTCATACCTATATTCATTTAATATCCATACTACATAGGCTTATAGGTTACACAAAATACATATATCGCATAATCACTCTTATACTTAAAATCAATACTGTACCAATTGGATATTCACTAAATTCTAGAATTAAAGTACATTATATATCTTTGTGTTAGCTTTCCGAAACTTTAAACGGATCGCATTTTCGTGTCCGGAAGCTCCCGAAATCGCAAAAACACCGAAACGTGTTCGTCTTTCGTACAACTAACACTCAAATAATTTTACAGAAAGTTTCAGAACGAATTTGGCTTATTAAAATATATATTTGAAAATCTAACTTCGATACGCTTCTTTTAAAAAAAACGGAAGGTTAATTGGAGTTATGAGCTAAAAGGTATGGCATTTCTAAGTTGTTCTAGCTACTAAAAACGTGGATAAAAATTATGACGAATTTGGGTAGTTTGAGACAAAAGAAACACAAGTATATAACATAATATATCAAGAACTCACTCTCTACACTAATATATATATAAGACACTATAGAACACATCTCCAATACAAAAATATGAGATTAAACATGTAATAATTCATTCATACATAACAACAACACATAGTGTGTCCAAATTTGGGGTTTTCCCACATGGACACAACCACAACACAAAGGACACTCCTATGACCTCCAAATGGACACGAAATGGACACAAATGGAGATACAACCATGGGGGTCATTCTTATGGGTTTAAAATATTTCTATATGTATGTAGGGATGGATTAGAGGAGAGATTATACCTTCCGGAAGAGAGATTCAAAGGAAAAGCCTTCCGATACGGCACCGACACGTAGAGATTCCAAAAGGACACGAACGGGCTCTGAATCCTCCCAAACTTGGCTAGCACCCTCTAACCATGGAGTAGAGGAGAAATGAAGAAGATTTGGTGCAAGAAGGGGTTGATTTGGAGATGAAATCAATGGAGGTTCATCTCTAAATTAATTTGGGGAAGAACAAGAGAGAGAAAGTGGATGAAAACAAATGAATGAAGGAGTGACTCTCTCCTTATCCCCCCATAGGTGGCTGCCCAAAAAGGGTGAGGTGTCCCATATTTGAATGTCCAAAATGTCCTCCACTAATCTATTTGATTTAAATTAGGAATGGGTTAAAGGTTGAGGTCAATTTAGTCTAGTTTTAAGTCTCTAATTAAACTAAACCTATCCGTAAATAATTAGTCTAACTACTAACTAAAATTAATATCATGTGGACTAAAATTAATATCATGTGGTCCATGCCTAACTAGTGTGTGGGTCCCACTAGAGTCAAACTACCCCCCCTCCCCCGGGTCCCCGTTTCAAGTCGGATTGAGTTGAAATTCGAACCCGACTCAAATAACCCCAAAAAAATATCATAAATAATAAAATAAATTTCAACCCCAAAATAATATCATAAATAATAAAATAAAATTCAAAAATATTCAAAAATGTAAAATGACAAAAATACTTCTGTTTCTGAAAACTGGAGGTGACAAATCTATCCACCTTAAAAAAAATTCGTCCTCGAAATTAAAATAAAACAATCACAGGAAACACATGAAGAAAACAATCTCATTCAAATACTTTTCAAAAAAAAAATTAGCAATAAAAAAATCTCTTTGAGGCACATCAAACATTTGTAAATAAAAACTTATACGTGTCCGCTACGGACACAAAACCATCACAAAATCACACATATCAAAGGCCAAAATCAACAAACACCAACGCAATAAATATCAAAATAATTCAAAGAGGTCAAATGCAAAATATCCTTAGGCCAGAAATGACATTAAAATATCCTAATCACATGGTTAGGCTCTAGGTCAAACAGTCTCTAGGGTTTCACTAGCAAAATATCAAAATCACAAGCCATGATTTTAAATAGTTTTAAAATGGTTTAAAAATTACCAAAAATCATATCATGATTTAAATGTCAAATCAATAAATGATTAAAAATTACAAAATTTCAAAATTACCCTCATTTTAGAAAACTGGATGTTACAAGTCTACCCACCTTAGAAAAATTTCGTCTTCGAAATTAAAATGTTCATACTCCTTCTAGGTCAAACCCCCCACAATCAAAGTCTCAGAACTTAAACAATCATACGATTTAAAAGGATGACATACAGGATCATGGCATACGGTGGTAATGAAAGTCTCATCTAGGTATACAAGTCATGCTAAACCAAAACGGTCATAAGGTATCAAAACACACAAGCAGTCTAGGGTGTTAAACCGAAAAAGGCACAGAATAACAAATCATCAAAACTGTAAGACAGTCTACCATCCTATGTGAAAGCTGGTACTCATTAAAAAAATAAAGAAAAGTAACTACCAATCATCTAAAAGGGGTACTATCCCAAGAAAATCAAAATCACAAGTTTAATTAACGAAAGTCGATTACATTGAAATCCAATCACAATATATAATATAGGGAGCGTTAGAGAGGAAAAAGCTTGCATTATGTGTATGGGAACATGTTCATATGGTTAGATAGTAGGCGTGTGTGTACGTGAATATACATGAAAGTGTATATGAGGATTTGGATTTCAAAACAATAGCTATCCTGTTATACTACTCATGGCATATGGGTTAACAACCTACAATACACAACTTATTAAATCATAACATGCATGGCTAACCATATATATATATATATATATATATATATATATATATATATATATATATATATATATATATATATATATATATATATAAGGTAGGGACTTAGTTATGTATCTATATACATTATAACATGTACGTATAACTCTATATATATCTATATAGATATATGAACATAACTTAGAGAGGAAGGGTTAGGATACATGACAGTGTATACTAAGTTAGGGTGTGTGTGTCCTTGTACAGGGTTATAGCTTAGTATTGAAAGGTTAAACTCAGTTTTAGTTCAGCATTTACATACAAAATCTGAAAATAAGCTAACATTTAAACCAGTGAATATTAACATAATGCAGTTTCAGATTTTAGGGATTTGAAACATCACAACTAACTCATTGCTTCCAATACATCCTAACATGATAGAGAAGAAACCCTAACATACTATCTATACATTTATCTACGCATACAGTTCAATATTACATGTTAAATATGAAATTGAACTAAACATGGAAATCAATGTAAAAATGTTAACATATATTCAGTTTTCAGAATTTTGGAGAATTTGCACATCAAAACCAACTCAATATTTATCACAACCTAGCATGTAAGGATATGAAACCTAAATTTATATCCCTACTTACCACAAGGTATATAGCTCAGAATATTACATTTAAAAATAACAATTTGAACTAACATTTAAAAATCCAGTATTAAGGGTTAATATGCACACAGTCTCAGATTTGACAAATTCAACACAAAATTCAACCAAAATTTTTTTTTGAATCGAAACCCTATGTATAACATACATGTGCAGTGATATAAATAAAACTATTATCATGAAATTTTATATTTAAATTACGAGTTAAGCTAGGAAAAGCAGAGAATCGAAAATATTGGGATTTTGAAAATTTAAACATTAACGACATATTAATATGTATTCAGATAGGTGGAAATCAAGTGTAGCATGCATAAGTGTCAGAAAAGTTTCCACTATATATATTCATATATATATTCTCATGTCCCAATATAAAAATTAATTCTACGTTAAGACCAACATTCAGATTCCTACCAAAATTGCAAAGCAGGTGATTGGCGAAATCAAGACAGTTTTATTATCATTATTATTTAATACGAGAATAATGGCAAGAAGGAAATAACGATAAAATATGTTTTGCTTATCTGTTTAAGGAAGAACCATTTTGAAACCCAGAGCTAAATTATCAAATCCAAGATAAGGTCTAGCAAAGTTATCGATTCATTGTATTAAGAGAAACTATAGCTAGAAGTTACACAAGGTTTATAAAAACAACTAAACCTACTCCTAAGTTAAATAATAAGAAACTAAACAAAACAAACAAATATTAATTCCTTTTTTTTTTTGAATGACTGAAACAAAAGTAGAGAAAACATGTCCGAAAACATTTAAGGTACAATATGATAATCATATGCGTCTATCCAAAATCATGGTACTCTAAATCCTCGTCATACTAGTAAGCAAGGCTACGATAATCACAGAGTCCTTGACTTATGCACATACCTCTAGAATCATGGTATTTAACATTTTCGCGATGCCGCTAGCTTGGCTGCGAAAACCTTAAATTCCCACACCCGAGAAATATATCCAAAGTCAGACTATATGTCCTCACCATGCTGGCTAATGTGACTATAGAAGACAAGATTTCCATAACTTAGATGACCTAGCCCATATAATTTCATCTTGCCAAAAATAAAATTAAATCAACAATGAATACCAAAAAAAAATCAAATTTATCAACGAACATCAAAATTCAAAAATGAACAAAAATCCATCAAAATACAAACTCATATGCGACAGCTAACATCAAGATTCAAAACTCAACAATCATCATCAAAATCAATAAATACAAACTCAATTCAACAATAATCCATCGAAATCAAATTCAACAACATAAAGTAGAAGTAAATCAAATCAAGGGAAGAAGAGTTTTCAAATCGATGTTAAACAAGATTCTCAAGGGTCGTCCCAGGAATCTCTCAAGGGATCCTAATTGTGATTGAGTATCTTCAAAAATATATCCTATTCCTACTGCAGGCTGTAGTGGTACTCTAGTTCGAATACCACTACATAAACTCGACCTGCATAGGCCACCACTAAAAACGTGTCACGACCCGCACCCACTGTTAGGGTACGAGAACGTAACGACGCCCAGCCTACGCCGTAGTGTCGGCGGTAGAACGCTGTCCTAGGTCACAACATCTAACATATAATGCTAAGCAATTTATACTCCCCGAATAGGGGTGACATAGCAGATACAGACTCAATCACATCTAAGGTAGAGCATGATAAGGATAAATAAAACATGAAATCCAAAGAGGTACAACAGAGAGAAATCTAAGTGTCTAAGATACACAAACCCAGAAATACATCTCAAATCTCAAAAATACAGTAATCCATAAAATAATACAACTCCAGACAATGGAAAAACTATCTAAACAACCTCTACTGTGTCTCCTCTAGGCTAGCAGGCAATCCCAGGCTATCTGTAAAATTTATCAACAGGTCCAGTCAGGACAGGAGCGAGCACAATACATCTCAACAGTTCATAGCAGGTTAAAAAATATAATCATGCAGTAAAGTAAGATACAGGTACTGAAAGAAATGCAGTATGTAAACAGAGAGAGAGAGAGCTGTAATAGAAATATCTACTATAAATAAAGAACTAACATGTGGCTAGTGAGTTAGAGTACAACATGGACATGTAAATGGCATGGGATGATTCTGATGCTACACTATGGAATGATTCTGATGCTACACTACTGGTGTATTATTCACATGTCCACTTCTACTCCCCCGTACCCCCAATCAATACACAAGGATCCAACCAGGTTATGTTATGATTCTATGTAACAGCCCCCGAAGGGTGGTAAGCCCCCGAAGGGAGATAAGCTCCCGAAGGGTGGTAAGCCTCCGAAGGGTGATAAGCTCCCGAAGGGTGGTAAGCCCCCGAAGGGTGGTACATAGTAAACCCATAAATGGGATAAGAATTCCAGGAAGACTCTGTGATCATAAGAGTATATGTCACAAGTGATCGAAGAACCAATGAAGCATAGTGATACGTCATGTAAGTGAAACGCACAGAACATGTAGTACCTGATGCTCCCTAAGGATAACATCTCAAGAAGGGATCCATATAGTACCAATCTGTGTGACCAACGTGACAGTACAAGTAAAGTAATCTACTGCAGGAAATAATTCTAAGCAGGATACGAAATGATCAGAGAATGTACTCGCCTGGTGTCTGAATGTCCAAAGTAAATATAATGTCCGAGGAGAGGTGTCTGGCTCCTAATAAGAACAGCACAAGTCACAACAAGTCCAAAATGGCAATATGAAGTTCTATTATGCATTCTACATGATTCTAGGTCAATCTAGACCAAAGTCAATTCTTGGTCAACTTGGTCAACCATGAAAGTCAAACCTAGGTCAAGTATGGTCAAACTAGGTCTAACAAGTCTAAATTAGGTCAAACAAGTTATTCTAGGTGTAAACAAATTAAGTATACACAAATCAAGTATCCAAGAAAGCTACTAACTCATATCCTAAGTCACTTGCTAAACCAAGCACAAAACTAAACCATAAGCTAACAAGGCACACAAACTTAGTCATATAATGTATATATATTATTCACATTCACATATTCTTATACATAGATATATATAGGAAAGCTATATATATAGGCACATATATTTTTTTTTTAATATAGGCACACATATATATATATATATATATATATATATATATATATATATATAAAATATATATATATATATATATAGAGAGAGAGAGAGAGAGGTAAAAGAGTAAGTGAGTATGTGTGTGTTTGGCATGTGTGTGAAAGGATATGTGTTAATGTTCTAAAATTTAGTGATAGGTAGGTATATGTGACATGGGATACATAATGTCAAAGGGTGTATGAATGCATGTGTGTAAAAGGTTATAGGTTAACTCAGTTTATAGAAATACATACATACATACTTACCTTGTATACATACATAATACATATCATGTATATTACATTTACATGACACATACATGTATACTTGTATTATATTATACTTACATTCATGTATATTAGATACTTGTTTTTATATTAACATATTGCAAACATTCATTTCATTCATGCATCTATGCATTACCTACATGTTTTATACATATGCATACATTGTATATTCATATCATTTTATACATTAATATAGAGACATACAAACATGCACACATCATATATTTCATACCTATATTCATTTAATATCCATACTACATAGGCTCATAGGTTACACAAAATACATATATCGTATAATCACTCTTCTACTTAAAACTAATACTATTTCACTAAATTCTAGGATTAAAGTATGTTATATATCTTTGTGTTAGCTTTCCGAAACTTTAAACGGATCGCATTTTCGTGTCCGGAAGCTCCCGGAATCGCAAAAACACCGAAACGCGTTCGTCTTTCGTACAGCTGACACTCAAATAATTTTACAGAAAGTTTCAGAACAAATTTGGCTTATTAAAATATATATTTGGAAAGCTAACTTCGATACGCTTCTATTAAAAAAATGGGAGGTTAATTGGAGTTATTAGCTAAAAGTTATGGCATTTCTAAGTTTTTCTAGCTACTAAAAACGTGGATAAAAATTATGACGAATTTGGGTAGTTTGAGACAAAAGAAACACAAGTATATAACATAATATATCAAGAACTCACTCTCTACACTAATATATATATAAGACACTATAGAACACATCTCCAATACAAAAATATGAGATTAAACATGTAGTAATTCATTCATACATAACAACAACACATAGTGTGTCCAAATTTGGGGTTTTTCCACATAGACACAACCACAACACAAAGGACACTCCTATGACCTCCAAATGGACACGAAATGGACACAAATGGAGATACAACCATGGAGGTCATTCTTATGGGTTCAAAATATTTCTATATGCATGTAGGGATGGATTAGAGGAGAGATTATACCTTCCGGGAGAGAGACTCAAAGGAAAAGCCTTCCGATACGGCACCGACACGTAGAGATTCCAAAAGGACACGAACGGGCTCCGAATCCTCCCAAACTTGGCTAGCACCCTCTAACCATAGAGTAGAGGAGAAATGAAGAAGATTTGGTGGAAGAAGGGGTTGATTTGGAGATGAAATCAATGGAGGTTCATCTCTAAATTAATTTGGGAAAGAACAAGAGAGAGAAAGTGGATAAAAATAAATGAATGAAGGAGTGACTCTCTCCTTATCACCCCCATAGGTGGCTGCCCAAAAAGGGTGAGGTGTCCCATATTTGAATGTCCAAAATGCCCTCCACTAATCTATTTGATTTAAATTAGGAATGGGTTAAAGGTTGAGGTCAATTTAGTCTAGTTTTAAGTCTCTAATTAAACTAAACCTATCCGTAAATAATTAGTCTAACTACTAACTAAAATTAATATCATGTGGACTAAAATTAATATCATGTGGGCCATGCCTAACTAGTGTGTGGGTCCCACTAGAGTCAAACTACCCCCCCGGGTCCCCGTTTCAAGTCGGATTGAGTTGAAATTCGAACCCGACTCAAATAACCCCAAAAAAATATCATAAATAATAAAATAAATTTTAACCCCAAAATAATATCATAAATAATAAAATAAAATTCAAAAATATTCAAAAATGTAAAATGACAAAAATACTCATGTTTCTGAAAACTAGGGCGACAGAGCATCTCTTCGAAGTCGCATCGTTGTCTCGACTGTCGAGCTCACCTCGACTGCCGAGCCACTGCTTCGTAGATCGTGCTGTCGCCAAGGGAGTAGAGCTCTCTCTTCGAGCTCTGTGCAGCCACCTCGGAAATAGTGCTGACCCTTTCGGTTCCCGAGTCGACGCCCAATCCCCGAGGAGCTGCCTCGAAGACTTCGCCGCCACCGCCGCTTTGACAGCGAGCCACATCGCGGTTCAAGCTCGACATCACTGAACAGATGCCACAGATCGGAGGTCGACTCACCGCCGGTCGGAGACAAGAAGCTGCCTCACTATCACTGTCAAGATCTGACACCCCCTCGTAGACCGCGATGCCACCTCGACTACAGTAAGAACCCTAGAAGACCGTGCGCCTCTTCGAGTTTCGTGCCGAATCCCCAGAAGATCGAGGAGTTACTGTCTCTTCGAGACTTGAGCCACCGTCGCAGTTGGGAGCGTCGCCGTTCGTCGACGACATCATCCGAGCCCCGCAGTATCTCGTCGTCGGGATCGACATCCCCGTCGTGCTTCAAGTAAGCGTTTGCCTCTCTCTCTCGAACCCCCTTTTCCTTCTTGTTGCTTCTAGAGTTTCGAGATTGGGAGTTAGGGTTTTGTAGCTGAGAACATTTGGGGATTAGGGTTTTATTTAGAGTTTGAGTGAGCTGAGAAGAGGAAAGATAAAGAAGAACTTAGGACTAGGGTTCTAGACAGAGGTTGAAGAAGAAGTTTGTGAGTCTCGGCTGAGGGGATTCTTGTGAAGAGAGCTGGGTTGAAAATGAAGAGGAAGAAGAAGAAGGCGAAGATGGAAGGAATGGGATTATTTCTGTCGGCTGATCAAATGTGGGCTGGAGAAAAGAACCCAGGGTTAGGGTTTCCCTCGGTCGGAGAAGAAGAAGTTGAAGAAGAAGCTAGGGTTGGGCTGGGGCTAAGACTGAGGAAGAAGAGAGTGAAGAAGAAGCTTAGGGTTAGGGTTTCGTAGACGAGAGGAAGAAGGAAGGGGATGGGGCTTGTCGGCTGAACGGAGAATGAGAGTGAAGAGAGAGAGTATTAAGAGTTAAATGTTAGGGTTTAAATGGGTTATATTGGAGTTATTGTGGGCCGGGTTTAGATGGAAGGGGCTTTGGATTATTTAGATTAATTACATTAGCAGTGAGTTGGATCTGGACTCGTGGGTTGTATGGGCCTGTTTGTTGGGCTGGATTTTAGGAAAGGAATTATTGAGGGTTGGGCTTATGGGCTTATATGTTAAATTATCTTTTTGTATTAACAGTAGATGTAGAGCTTAGTTATAAGTTAGATAGAAATTAGTTTTTGAACTATCTACATAGGTTGCTATTAAACTGCTACCAGAGTAATTTTCTAGTAAGTATATTTCTCAATATTGTTTAATCTAATAATATTAACTTCATAATATTAGTAATTGATTAATCTTGATAATAAATTGCTATTATTGGGCTAAAATTGTTTGCTAATTATTATTTTGATACTAAATATATGTCTAAAATAGTAAATTGAATATTAATAGTATTGTATTCCAACGTATAATTTGGTAGTAAAATTCTAGTATATCAATTCTAAAATGTTTATATAGTTATAATTATTTTCTAGCAAAACATTTCTAATATTTTCTAAAAACATTAAAAGTATTTTACTAGAATTTATTTTGAATAATATTTTCTAAAAATATTATTTGCTAGTATATATAAATATTTTTCTAGTTATTTTGTTATACTATTATATGTTTCTAATTAACTAGTTAGCCTTAATTAGTTAAAGTCTTTACTTCAACCCTAACAAATTGTACAACTACCAGGTGATTCATTTACATCCATGCAGTACTATTTCCGTGCTTCCAGGGCGAGGCAAGTACACCGACTCGACTTTTACTTTGTTTTTTTGTCTTATATTCATGTGCCATGTTTTCATATCGGACATGAGATACACACGATTGTCTTGTACATTGTTTATTGCATTGTGAGTCATTGTTTATTGCAGGGATTAGGGAAAATATTAGCTTTTGTGTGACCTGTCACCCCCAGTTCCAGAAACATGGATATTTTTGTCATTTTTCACTTTTGAATATTTTTGAAATTATTTATTTATTTCTAATAATATTTTGGGGTTATTTGAGTCGGGTTCGAATTTCAGCTCATTCCGACTTGTATCGGGGACCCGAGGTAGTGTTGACCTTAGCGGGCCCACACACTAGTTAGCCATGACCCACATGTTAGTTATTTTAGTTAGTGACTAGGCTAATTATTTTGGTTTGGATTAATTTGGATTAGTGGTTTAGGATTGACCAAACTACCCCCGACTTAGAAGCCCTTCCATGTATTAACTAATAGATTAGTGTAGGGGGCTTTTTGACCTTTCCTAATAGGACAAAAACCACTTTATGGCCAGCCACACATGTAGGGATAGGCTTAGCCATTCAATCATTTCCCTCTTTCATTTCCCTCTCTTGTTCTTCCCTAATTTTTCTAGAGAGCAATCCCTAATCAAACCATTACCAAATCTTCCCATTTCTTCACCAAATCTTTTTCCTTCCTTCTCCATTCTAGACAAGGAAGGAGCTCCCCAAGTTTGAGAGGATTCGGAGCTCGTTCGTGTCCGTTTGGGATTCTTACGTGTCGGTGGCGTTTTGGGATCGATTTGAATCACCGGAAGGTATAAATCCCTTCTCCTTCTCATTCTTTTCATGCATTAGACTGGTTTTGACCCATAGGAATGACCCCCTTGGTTTGGTGCCCATTGGTGTCCATTTCGTGTCCATTTGGACATTTGTAGAGGTGTCCAATGTGTAGGATCGTGTCCTAATGGGTAAACCCTCTATTTGGACACATGTATTTGTTTGTGCATTGATTTTTGGTTGTTCTAATATTATTCCAGATTTTTACATGTGTTTAGGAATGATTTCTCCTATGTATCATTATGTATCATATTCCTGTAATCTATATGTATATATATATATGGTTATATATATATCATTCTCTATGTATATATATATTTGTATATATATATATATATATATATATATATATATATATTAGGTTATATATTTGTGGATGTGTTATGGTGGGAATGTGATATGATCTTGGTGTTGGATAGGGGCATAGAGGGGTCGGCCAAGTGGGGAGTTGTGAGTGTGTGTTTGTGTTGTAGAGGGGTGAAGGAGAGGTGTTTGAGGATATGTGTGTGAGATAGAGAGTGTGAGATTGTGATTGTATAGAGAGTTTGAGAGTGAGTGTTGGAGGGGAGGGGGGAACACCCTTGACCCCATCAATGTGCTGTCCCATTTGAACCCCCAACAGCCCAGGATTACAGTTGAAATGAGTCTAATATCTCAGATAATTTTATTGAGGGCTACTGCCTACTACTTATAGAGGGTCCAACCCCTCTTCATATTACATTTAACCGATGTGGGACTAAAGTCCCTTATTTACTCTCAACACTCCCCCTCAAGATGGGCGATAGATATTAATCATCCCCATCTTGTTACATAGCTTTGACAGACTCAATGAACTAAGACCCTTAGTCAGATAGTCTGCCACTTGTTCTTCTGAGCGAACATAATCAATCTTCAGTATCCCTTGTTCCAGCTTTTCCTTGATGAAGAATCGATCGATCTCGATGTGCTTCGTTCTGTCGTGCTGAACCGGATTGTTCGCTATACTTATCGCAGCTTGACTATCACTCAGACGGCGCAATGGTGTCCCCTTGTCTAGCTTCAACTTTGTCAGCAGCACCTTTACCCATAGCAATTCTGATACTCCTAGAGCCATTGCTCTGTATTCTGCTTCAGCTGTCGACCGTGCTACCACTGACTGTTTCTTGCTTCTCCATGAAACCAGGTTTCCTCCTACAAAAACACAGTACCCTGTGGTAGACCTTCTGTCGTCTGTGCAGCTTGCCTAGTCTGTATCGCAGTATCCCTCAACATCTGTGCATCCATTCTTCTTGAACCACAGTCCTTTTTCCGACGTCCCTTTCAGATATCTTAGGATCTGAAATACTGCATCCATATGACCCGTTCTTGGATCATGCATATAGCGGCTTACAATACTTACTGCAAATGAGATATCAGGGCGAGTATGCCCTAGATAAATCAGTCTGCCTACTAGCCTTTGATACCTTTCGCGATCAACAGGCTTTCCTGCTTCTGCTCCCATCTTGCACTTCTGGTCAATTGGAGTGACTGCTGCTCGGCATCCCAGCTTTCCTGTCTCCTTCAGCAGATCTAGTACATATTTCCTTTGTGAGAGAACAATTCCTTGTTCACCATCACACACCTCGATACCCAAAAAGTATCTCATCTCTCCCAGGTCCTTCACCTCAAACTCTTTGGCGAGTTTCGTCTTCAGTTTAGTGATCTCAACTACATCGTCACCTGTGATCACTATATCATCTACATATACAGCAAGTATAGTAATGTGGCCCCTTGCATGCTGGAGGAAGACAGTATGATCTGCATTTGTCTGATGGTACCCCATGCCAGTGACAGCCCTTCTGAATCTGTCAAACCAGGCTCGAGGAGATTGCTTCAGCCCGTACAGCGACTTCTTCAGTTTGTACACTTTTCTATGTGACATTTCTTCACCTGAATCTGACACAGAGTAGCACCCCGGAGGAGTCTCCATGTATACTTCTTCTTGTAGGTCTCCATGAAGAAATGCATTCTTTACGTCTAACTGGTGTAGCTTCCACCCATAGTTTGCTGCAATGGAGACCAGTGTTCTTACGGTACTCATCTTCGCTACTGGGGCAAAAGTCTCATCATAGTCGATACCATATGTCTGGGTATAGCCTTTTGCAACCAGTCTCGCCTTGTATCGTTCAACTTTTCCTTCTGGTGTCTCCTTCACTGTGTAAACCCATTTGCATCCCACAGCTTTCTTCCCTTCAGGTAATGGCACCAGCTCCCATGTCTTATTTTTCTCTAGTGCCCCAAGTTCTTCCATCAATGCGGCTTTCCATCTTGGGTCCTTTTTTGCTTCCTGCCAATTCTTAGGTAAAGAAGTGGAGTCTAACGAAGTGAGGAATGTTTGATAAGTCGGAGAAATATTAGAATAAGATAGGTAGTTGGCGATATCATGTTCATAATCTTTATAACGAATAGGAGCCTTTCCTGCATTAATACGAGAAGACCTCCTTAAGGGAGCAATGGGTGGTGGAGAAAGCATACCATCCGAATCGGAGAGATCCGCTTCCGAATCCGAGCGATCCGGTGCGGGAGTAACATCTTCAGGAGTCGGGACAGGAGTAGACGAGGGACTTGGCACTATAGGCACAGGGAACGGCACAGTACTGGACCTCTGCTGTCTTCTTCTGTAAACTTGGAGCTCATTTTCCCTTGTCTGCTTCTCCCCCTGCGAAATGTACGTATTGTCTTCTTTATCCTCCGTATCAGTATCATTGATGCTTTCTCCCCCTTTCTGCCAGTTTGTCATGACAGGACAAGGTACCGATCCGACAACTACGTTTGGGCGTACTACCTCTTCCTTACGTCTAACACCCGCTGTGTGAAGCGTGTTCCCAAACGCAGAACCTTCGTCCGAACCATAATAAGGTTCCAGCTCTCTGAATGTAACGTCCATGCTTACAAACAGCTTCCGTTCAACCGGGCTCCAGCAGACGTAACCCTTCTGTGTCTCGGTGTACCCAACAAAGACACACTTAAGTGCTCGAGGATCCAGCTTACCAATACCAGGCCTGTTAACGTGGACGAAGCATACGCAACCAAATACTTTCGGAGGAACGGTGTACGCAGTTGTCCCCGTGAGCATTTCTAAAGGCGTCTTCCAGTCCAGTAATTGAGAGGGCATCCTGTTGATGAGATAAGAGGCTGTCAAGACAGCCTGCCCCCATAAAAATTTAGGGACATTCATAGCCAGCATCATCGTCCGAGCTACCTCCAGCAGGTGCCTATTTTTTCGTTCGGCAACACCATTTTGAGCCGGTGTATATGCACAAGAGGTTTGATGTAGTATACCATGAGAGGATAAATACGCAGCAAACCTCTTATGGGTATATTCCGTCCCATTATCCGACCAGAAACACTTAACACGAGCATTATACTGTGTCTTCACCCGTTGATGGAAGCTTTGAAATGCCTCAAAAACATCACTTTTATTCTTCAGCAGGTAGACCCACGTTACGCGGGTAGAGCAGTCAATAAAAGTAACAAACCATCTATAACCGTTAACACCGTTTGTAGGACAAGGGCCCCACACATCAGAATGAATCATATCAAAAGCAGCAGAACATCGATGTCCAGAATGCACATAGGAGCTTCTGGTATGTTTCTCTAACTCACAAGCATCACAAACTAACAACTCTTTATTTGCTTTTTGATATAATGACGGATACAGTCGACTAATAACGGAAAAAGAAGAATGTCCTATACGCTGATGATGGAGGAGCAGCTCGGCTTCGACACTTCGACTTCGGACTTCCGGTTGGGCGTCTGCAACCAAAGATGCCAGTGCTCTATCCAGACCGTTCCTGTCCAAGTACCATAGACCCTTATGCCATGTGCCAGTGCCTAGTTGTCTCCCCGTTCCCTTCTCCTAAAAAGTTACCTTAGGAATATCAAAGGAAACTATACAGTTTAGATCAAGGATAATGGCGCTAATGGAAATAAGATTGACAGGAAAGGAAAGAGCATGTAAGACATTAGATAGAGAGATGGAAGGAGTACAATCAATAGTATCTTTACCCGTAACAGGCCTGGAAGTACCATCAGCAGTCTGAATGCTTTCTGGCGGCGTTAGAGGAGAGTATTCCCGGAACTCTCCTCGGGACCCCATAACATGGCAAGATGCCCCAGAGTCCATAATCCAAGCTGGCTGAGAGACAGATGCAAGAGCACGCGGAGGTATACCGGCACTGGTTTGGGAGAAGTAAGTGCAGTAATCTCCTGTAGTGGACGGCGCCCCAGGAATGACTTGTCTTTCACCAGAACCAAGCTTTGAGCCGTGCATCTTCTCGATAACTTCTCTCTCAAATGGAGTGATGTCCGCCAGCTGATTGTCCCCACCTTCATCCGCCAGATGCGCCTTGTTGCCTCCAGAGTAAGTGCCCCTTCACCACCGTAGCTGCCTCGACCACCTCGTCGTCCACCGCGACCACGACCCCGACCATTCGAGGGAGTCCGTGTCGGTTTTGGGCAAAAGTGGATGTAATGCCCTGTGTCACCACAGTTGTGGCAAACGCCTCCCGTAGAAGGAGGCTGTGTGAAAGTGGCAAGAGCAGATGTGTCAACTCCGGCCTGCTCCCCCTGGGAGATACCCTTGGTAGGCATCAGCTTCAACCGTGCTTCTTCTTGTGCCATGGCAGCTATGACGTCTTCTAATGTCGGCAGCGTCGGTTGTGCAAGAAGTACATTTCGTCGTTGCTCAAACGCTGGGTTGAGCCCCTTCAAAAACTTCATCATCCGTTGCCGCGAGATATAATCCAAAAATTTCTGGAAATATTTTGCAAAAGTCGGTTCAACCTGAGCATCCTCCATGCCAAGAGGATCATAATGGTCAAGATCAGACCAGTACTTCTTCAACAAGGCAGCGTACTCAGAGATGGTACGATCGTCTTGGATTACCCTATCGAGCTCATCCTGCAGTTGAAAGACTCGCATGGGGTTACCCGAACCGGAGTACATGTCTTTCAATGTTCTCCAGATATCAGCAGCTCCCTCCATTGCTTCAACGTTACCCGACACTTGGTCGGTTAAAGAGGCTGTCAACCAACCAGCCACGACATTATTGACAATGTCCCATACAGCAAACTCCTTCGAGAAGTGATCGACAGGGGCCTTGGTATGGCCATCTACATAACCAACCAAGCCACGTCCCTTCAGCGTCCGCATCGCCTGCTGCAACCATTTTAAGTAGTTGGTCGTGCCTTCCAACTTCGTCTCCAGCTTGTCCAACTTCCCCCATTTTGTACGGTGACGGATCCACATCAGTACGGGTCACGCGTGGGGTTGCCTCCGGTAATCTCTTGGTCAGGAGATCCTCGACCAGGGCCTTCATTTCTTCTGCTGTCAACTTCCCATAGATGGAATCTATGACTTCTGCAACCGCAATCAGTGAGGTGTTGTTATTTCCGGAGTCGTCTTCTTTTGAGTCGTCTTCGTCTTAGTCAGCTATCGGGAGGAAACAACAAAACTAGATCCCTCACTGATATATAGTAGTTTATACGACCAACTAGAACCGCGTCATGATAACGCGTTCGGACGGCTCAAGTATAACCAACGTAGTTGTGCCTCCTTGCATGAGACAAACCAGAGGTATACCAGCCGTGCAGAAACGATTGTAAAGACAACGTTTCTGAGATACGAAGATCTAAAGAGATTTCGTATTCGTAGTAGAGCTTCTAAAAAGAAGGTACTAATTCTCGAGGCAACTACAGAGATCTTCTAAAGAGAAGAAATCTGTTTTTTTAAATTTTTTTTTTTGCAGATCAGCGAAAAACCCTAAAAAGGGTGCTGTAGCAGCAGAAAAAAAAGGGGGGCGGCGCTGGAGGGGGGGGGCGCTGGGAGGGTGGGGGCGGCGCTGGGAGGGTGGGGAGGGCGGCGCTGGAGGAGGCGCTGGGGGGGAAGGGGCGGCGCTGGTAGAGGGGTGGCAGGGGCGGCGCTGGGGGGACGCTGGGGGGGCGCTGGGGGTGGAAGGGCCGGCGCTGGTAGGCGGGAGACGGCGTCGATGGGAGGCAGCAGGAGGGGCGGGGTTGCGGCGCTAGAGAGACGACGGCTAGGGTTAGGGAGAGAGAGAGAGAGGAGGGGAGGCGGCTAGGGTAACCTGGCTCTGATACCAAGTTGAAATGAGTCTAATATCTCAGATAATTTTATTGAGGGCTACTGCCTACTACTTATAGAGGGTCCAACCCCTTTTCATATTACATTTAACCGATGTGGGACTAAAGTCTCTTATTTACTCTCAACAATTACCCACCATTTCAGTCCTATAGGTGGCTGTCCATGACAGTAAATAACAGCCCCTAACAGTCCTTAAAACCCAATGTGGGCTGTCCCTAACAAGCCATACTAGCAACCCCAAAACAGTCCAGTTTTGATCCCCCTTGGACTGTCAAAACAGTCTAGATTTGAACCACATAGTGGCTGTCCCTTGCTCCTGAAAACAGTCCCATAGCAGTCCATTGCTACCCCATGTACACCCTCCTAAGCCCCATAATTCTGTCACCAAACAGTCCCCCCCTAAACTCAGTTGTGGCTGTCCTATCTAACCACAAAACACTCTATAAAACAGTCTATATGTTAGCCACAAATTAGTCCTTAATTTGACCCAATGGAAGCCCTTTACTTGTCCTTAAACTTGTCCATAAGTGTCCCATATATCAGTCCACATAGTGGCTGCCATTACACTGTCAAAACAATCCCCAAAAAACCTCTTACTTGCTGTCCCATAAACCATGAATTGATGTCCCTATACCACTCTAGAACAGCCCCTTACATTGCCAAATCTGTCCAGATTTTCCTCCTCTTCTTGGTTGTCCTTTGGGCCACCAAATCAGCCCCATACCCCATCAAATGGACAGCCTTATAACCCTAAGTGTGTGTGTGAGTGTGAGCCATTAGGAAGTCCCTTTCCAGCCATCAAACACCCCTAAATTTTAGTCCTTAGTAAGCTTATATGGCTGTCATTTTCCTCCTCAAAACCTGTCCATATACCCCATAAATCAGTCCATATATTTGCCTATGTGTGTGTGAGTGTTTGTGAGTTGTGTGTGTGTGTGTGAGAGCCTAAGTGAGTGTGTCTAGTGGCCTATAGTTTAGCCTATGTGCAAACTAATAGGAAACCTATAGAGAAGCCTATGAGTGTGATATATATGAGTGTATTATGTGAGAGTGAGTGGAGTGTGCTAGAGTGTTGTGAGGGTAAATTCATGATATGGGTTAGGAATAGGGTAAACCAATACCCATGTATCCTAACATAGCCTAGATACCTAGGATACCCCTATTTTTTGGTAGGTAAACCTTAGATAGGTTGGTATCTAGCTACCCTAAGGAGCCTAGGCTAGTATTTTGGGTATTAGCGGGGTTTCCTTGGTATTGGGCAAGGTATCAGGATTTAGGTAATGCTAGTTATGCCTAGGAATAGGGTATTTGTGTTAGAAGTCTAAGATAAGGTTAGGACTTGATTCCTTGGGTTGGTAATGATCAAATATGGTGCTCATAGACTAGTTTTGACGTCGGTTGACCATTTTGACCAAAAGTCAACAAAAGTCAACCGAGAGTCAAACTTAGCCTTTAAGCGACCCGATTTGACCGAAACCAAACCAGAGTTGACCAGTTGACTGAAAATCAACTATTAGTCAACATTTGACTTGTTTGACCTAGGGTTGACCCAGGGTTGACTCAGTGTTGACCAGCGTTGACCAGAGTTGACTTTTGACCAAAAGTCAACTGTAAGTCAATCCTTGAACCAGATTGACCTAGTTTGACTTGGATTGACTTCCAGTGGCCTGGTATGACCTAGTATGAGCCAGTATGACCTAGTGTGACTCAGTCTGACCTAGATTGACCTAGTTTTGACTTAGACTTGCATTCATGACTTGAATTAGCTTTCTTTTTCAGTATTTAGCCATGTTTGACTCATAGTATCTTATTTTAGGTCTGTGATCACTCTGAGCGTCTGTTCACCCTATCAGCTCAGGACCATAGGCGAGTACATTCACTGATAGTTTTTATTGTCTTGATATCTGCTTTATCCGATTCAGTTGTAGCGTTATACTCGATTTCCAGTCACGGCAGTTCACGGACTAGTATATGTTGGATCATGACATGGGATGTTGTTCCTAGAGTTTCATGGTATATTGGTACATATCCTGTCTTGTTCAGTGTATTGGTATAGACATCGATTTCAAAAGGGGACTTGCTACCCTCTTATGGAATCCCGTGTCATGACATGTCATGTCCAGATCCATTGTACTATTCGGGAATGGGGGAGTTATTAGTGGTTGTATGATCAATTTTCACATGGTTCTATGGTACATATGGTTCACAACTATACCTTCACCTCACGACGGGTAAAGCCTTACCCTATACGGTTCATAGCTTTCCATGGTGACCGGCCTTATCGTTCTATTGTATACAGGATTCATAGCCGGTCGGATGGAAAGCCTGATCATATTTTCCCAAGCCGATCACATAACACACTAATAATTCAAGGCACCTTTTATATTTATTATCTTTGGGTGACTAGGTTCTGTTTGGGAGAAGGGTTACAACTCCGGTCCTTGTTTTGTTTAGGGGTTGTAACTCGGCTTCCGAATAGTTTCCAAGTCATCCTATATATATATGTATTGTCGTCCTTTTCAGTACTCACATCATGATATGTATTTCCAGTTGATTTTGTCTTGTATTTCATTATACTGTCTCTTATAGCTTTTGTCAATTTACATGGAACTGCTGTTGGTGTTTGTACTTGCTCATTTTCCTGACAAGATACCGTTGACAATTTTACAGATAATTTAGAGGCAGATTGTCCGACCTATTATGGGGTCGAGTCAGATGGAGTAGACCCGGACTGTGGCTTGTTGGTAGAGCCACTAGACTTTGCTCACCCTGAGTAGTGTAGTTTAGTTAGATTTGCCTGACCTGCGAGCCAGCTAGCACTTTTAGTTTGTAGTATCTATTATATATTTTCTGAGACTCTGGATGTTGTGTATAGCTCTAACTTATGGATCTTGGACTTATTTCTTGTTTCATCTATCGTATTTCCTTTCCGTGCTATTTACCTTAGTTTGATATATGTGATTGAGACTGTATTGCTATGTCACCTCCATTCGGAGTGTATATACTGTACAGGTACATTTATCTGTTTTAGTTATAGTATTTACAGACCCTATATACAGTGTTCTACCGCTGATACTGCGGCGTAGGCTGGACGTAACCACGTGCTCGTGCCCCTCTTCAGGGTGCAGGTCGTGACACGTTTTTGTGGTGGCCCATGCAGGTCAGAGTCGCAAATAGTGCGATCTCGTAATGGTGCTCGACTTAGAGTGCTAATTACGGGCCTGCGACTAGGACGTAGGATCTAGGGTATGATAGGAGTTACTCAATCACATTTTAGGAAATTTCTGATCTTTTGATTACCATGACAACTCTTCTTGCATTTGAATTCAATTGTCCTCCTTTGATAATATCTTATCATGTGCCATATTGATCTCTTGGGTTCAATTCGTCTTCAGGATGACAGTGACTCATTCTCAGGCGACAGGGCCTAGTACAGTTCCAGAGAGGTCAGATCCAGGAGGTCTTCCACCTCCGGCTACGGGAGTAGCAGTCGGGAGAGCAGTAGCCTCAGTTCCTGCCCTTCAGGCAAGAGTAGCAGCGACAGTTCCCGGAGGTCTTCCACCTTCAGCTGAGGGAGTTACAGTTCAGGGAGCTGCCCCATCAGTCCCTGCCCTTCAGGCGGGAGCGGTAGCGACGATTTCAGGAGGTCTTCCACCTCCAGCAGCGAGACCGTCCATGGTCATCCCTGACATTCTTCTACCGCCGCCTCAGCTACCGACAAATACCCAGGGGATGATGGCCCTTCTGCAGCAGATGCTGCAGACACGGAAAGCACAGGCAGAGGCGCAGCACCGTCAGGTAGAGGTACTGCGACAGACTATGGAGAACTCGCATCAGTTAGCTATGGCAGCAGTGGAGAGAGGTGCACCGACTACAGTTCAGGGAGCAGCAGTTCAGCAGCAAGGTCAGGAGAGGCCTGGCACGCACCTAGACTTCAGGAAGATGAACCCGCGGGATTTCAGGGGTACCGAGGGTATCCTATACGCGGATGACTGGCTAGAGGATGTCTAGCGGAGTCTGGAGTTGGCAGAGGTCCCGAGAGGTCTGTGGGCGACTTCTGCAGCGAGCCAGTTTTTCGACATAGCGCTGACTTGGTACCGTACGGATCCGCATACGTCAGTGAGGGGATTGTCTTGGGAGGACTTCAGGAAACTCTTTAAGGAGAAGTTCTACCCAGATGTAGCCTTGACAGCTTTGGAGGGGCAGTTTGTTAGCTTGGTGCAGGGGAACTCGTCGGTAGACGAGTATGCAGCAGAATTTTTTCGCCTGAGCAGGTTTGCACCTAGTTTGATCCAGGATGAGGGGTGTAAGGCCCGGAAGTTTCGGAGGGGCCTTATCCATGCAGTGCGCACTCGTACCTCTGGGAGACGTGATGCGACCTTCGAGCAGATCCTTATGGAGGCACAGATTGCAGAGGAGGACTTAGGCCTCAAGCCGAAGAGGGGCAGTGATGCTCTTGGAGCTAGTTCGAGTGCAGGGCCAGCGAAGCGCCCACATTTCCAGCAGAGGCAGTTTCAGCAGCAGCAGCCTCAGTTGCAGTTTCAGCAGGCACCGGCGCGTGCCCAGCAGTACCAGGGACAGGGCCGGAGACAGGACATCCAGTATGCCTTCTGCAAGAAGATGAGACACACCCGAGAGGCTTGTAGGATGAAGCTGGGATTCTGTTTATTCTGTGGAGCTCCAGACCACCAGGTGAAGGACTGTGCGGTCCGTGCAGCCAAACAGGCAGGCCAGGACAGAGTGCAGCAGGCTATAGGAGGCCAGCAGGGGCGAGCTTTCGCCATGACAGTTGAGCCCACTCAGGCAGTAGCAGAGCATATAGCAGGTTCCGATCTTTCGAATCTCTTTTCCGTATTTGCCTTCGTAAACTGTCTTGAACTTCGATTCTATCTGTTCTTGATCGTTGGGTGAAAATTGTTCTTGTGATATGATTTCCTTCTGAGATAAGTCGTATGGGCTAGGTCGACTCAATTATAAGATTTAGAATCCTCTAGGGTCATGCTAGCAGGCAGAGTTAGGACATATAGTCGGTCTATGGACGTATTTCTCGGGTGTGAGAATTTAAGGTTTTCGCTGCCAAGCTAGCGGCAATGCGAAAATTTTAAATACCATGATTCTAGAGGTATGTACCGTAGTTGAGGACTCTGTGATTATCGTAGCCTTGCTCACTGGTATGACGGAGATTCTGAGTATCATGATGATCGGACAGACGTATACGATTATCAAATTGCATGATTTTTTTTTGTTTTGTGTGTTGCTTCGTTTTAAATTTTTGAGGATGAATTTTTAAGGTGGATAGACTTGGAGTTTCTAATTGAGAGTAATTTCAAATTTTGTAATTTTTAGTCATTTGATTCATGCTTTGATTTTGAGATTTTAAATTATTTTAAATTTTCAATCATGATTTGTGATTTGAGATTTTACTATTATTTGGTTTTAATTTCGAGGACGAAATTTTTTTTAAGGTGGATAGATTTGTCACCCCCAGTTCCAGAAATAGGGATATTTTTGTCATTTTTCACTTTTAAATATTTTGAAATTATTTATTTATTTATAATAATATTTTGGGATTATTTGAGTCGGGTTCGAATTTTAGCTCATTCCGACTTGTATCGGGGACCCGGGGTAGTGTTGACCTTAGCGGGCCCACACACTAGTTAGCCATGGCCCACATGTTAGTTATTTTAGTTAGTGACTAGGCTAATTATTTTGGTTTGGATTAATTTGGATTAGTGGTTTAGGATTGACCAAACTACCCCCGACTTAGAAGCCCTTCCATGTATTAACTAATAGATTAGTGTAGGGGGCTTTTTGACCTTTCCTAATAGGACAAAAACCACTTTATGGCCAGCCACACAGGTAGGGATAGGCTTAGCCATTCAATCATTTCCCTTTTTCATTTCCCTCTCTTGTTCTTCCTCAATTTTTCTAGAGAGCAATCCCTAATCAAACCATCACCAAATCTTCCCATTTCTTCACCAAATCTTCTTCCTTCCTTCTCCATTCTAGCCAAGGAAGGAGCTCCCCAAGTTTGAGAGGATTCGGAGCTCGTTCGTGTCCGTTTGGGTTTCCTACGTGTCGGTGGCGTTTCGGGATCGATTCGAATCACCGGGAGGTATAAATCCCTTCTCCTTCTCATTCTTTTCATGCATTAGATTGGTTTTGACCCATAGGAATGACCCCCTTGGTTTGGTGCCCATTGGTGTCCATTTCGTGTCCATTTGGACATTTGTAGAGGTGTCCAATGTGTAGGATCGTGTCCTAATGGGTAAACCCCCTATTTGGACACATGTATTTGTTTGTGCATTGATTTTTGGTTGTTCTAATATTATTCCAGATTTTTACATGTGTTTAGGAATGATTTCTCCTATGTATCATTATGTATCATATTCCTATAATCTATATGTATATATATATATATATATGGTTATATATATATATCATTCTCTCTCTCTCTCTCTCTCTCTCTCTCTCTCTCTCTCTCTCTCTCTCTATATATATATATATATATATATATATATATATATATATATATATTAAAATATATATATATATATATATATATATATATATATATATATATATATATATATATGTATATATATATGTATATGTATATATATATATATTGGGTTATATATTTGTGGATGTGTTATGGTGGGAATGTGATGTGATCTTGGTGTTGGATGGGGGCATAGAGGGGTCGGCCAAGTGGGGAGTTGTGAGTGTGTGTTTGTGTTGTAGAGGGGTGAAGGAGAGGTGTTTGATGATATGTGTGTGAGATAGAGAGTGTGAGATTGTGAGTGTCTAGAGAGTTTGAGAGTGAGTGTTGGAGGGGAGGGGGGAACACCCTTGACCCCGTCAATGTGCTGTCCCATTTGAACCCCCAACAGCCCAGGATTACCCACCATTTCAGTCCTATAGGTGGCTGTCCATGACAGTAAATAACAGCCCCTAACAGTCCTTAAAACCCAATGTGGGCTGTCCCTAACAAGCCATACTAGCTACCCCAAAACAGTACAGTTTTGATCCCCCTTGGACTGTTAAAACAGTCCAGATTTGAACCACATAGTGGTTGTCCCTTGCTCCTGAAAATAGTCCCATAGCAGTCCATTGCTACCCCATGTACACCCTCCTAAGCCCCATAATTCTGTCACCAAACAGTCCCCCCTAAACTCAGTTGTGGCTGTCCTATCTAACCACAAAATACTCTATAAAACAGTCTATATGTTAGCCACAAATTAGTCCTTAATTTGACCCAATGGAAGCCCTTTACTTGTCCTTAAACTTGTCCACAAGTGTCCCATATATCAGTCCACATAGTGGCTGCCATTACACTGTCAAAACAATCCCCAAAAAACCTCTTACTTGCTGTCCCATAAACCATGCATTGCTGTCCCTATACCACTCTAGAACAGCCCCTTACATTGCCAAATCTGTCCAGATTTTCCCCCTCTTCTTGGCTGTCCTTTGGGCCACCAAATCAGCCCCATACCCCATCAAATGGACAGCCCTATAACCCTAAGTGTGTGTGTGAGTGTGAACCATTAGGAAGTCCCTTTCCAGCCATCAAACACCCCTAAATTTCAGTCCTTAGTAAGCTTATATGGCTGTCATTTTCCTCCTCAAAACCTGTCATATACCCCACAAATCAGTCCATATATTTGCCTATGTGTGTGTGAGTGTTTGTGAGTTATGTGTGTGTGTGAGAGCCTAAGTGAGTGTGTCTAGTGGCCTATAGTTTAGCCTATGTGCAAACTAATAGGAAACCTATAGAGAAGCCTATGAGTGTGATATATATGAGTGTATTATGTGAAGGTGAGTGGAGTGGAGGAGTGCTAGAGTGTTGTGAGGGTAAATTCATGATATGGGTTAGGAATAGGGTAAACCAATACCCATATATCCTAACATAGCCTAGATACCTAGGATACCCCTATTTTTTGGTAGGTAAACCTTAGATAGGTTGGTATCTAGCTACCCTAAGGAGCCTAGGCTAGTATTTTGGGTATTAGCGGGGTTTCTTTGGTATTGGGCAAGGTATCGGGATTTAACTTGGTAGGGTAATGCTAGTTATGCCTAAGAATAGGGTATTTGTGTTAGAAGTCTAAGATAAGGTTAGGACTTGATTCCTTGGGTTGGTAATGATCAAATATGGTGCTCATAGACTAGTTTTGATGTCGGTTGACCTTTTTCACCAAAAGTCAACAAAAGTCAATCGAGAGTCAAACTTAGCCTTTAAGCGACCCGATTTGACCGAAACCAAACCAGAGTTGACCAATTGACTGAAAATCAACTGTTAGTCAACATTTGACTTGTTTGACCTAGGGTTGACCCAGGGTTGACTCGGTGTTGACCAGCGTTGACCAGAGTTGACTTTTGACCAAAAGTCAACTGTAAGTCAACCCTTGAACCAGATTGACCTAGTTTGACTTGGATTGACTTCCAGTGGCCTGGTATGACCTAGTATGAGCCAGTATAATCTAGTGTGACTCAGTCTGACCTAGATTGACCTATTTTTGACTTAGACTTGCATTCATGACTTGAATTAGCTTCCTTTTTCAGTATTTAGCCCTGTTTGACTCATAGTATCTTATTTTAGGTCTGTGATCACTCTGAGCGTCTGTTCACCCTATCAGCTCAGGACCACAGGCGAGTACATTCACTGATAGTTTTCATTGTCTTGATATCTGCTTTATCCGATTCAGTTGTAGCGTTATACTCGATTTCCAGTCACGGCAGTTCACGGACTAGTATATGTTGGATCATGACATGGGATGTTGTTCCTAGAGTTTCATGGTATATTGGTACATATCCTGTCTTGTTCAGTGTATTGGTATAGACACCAATTTCGAAAGGGGACTTGCTACCCTCTTATGGAATCCCGTGTCATGACGTGTCATGTCCAGATCCATTGTACTATTCGGGGATGGAGGAGTTATTAGTGGTTGTGTGATCAATTCCCACATAGTTCTATGGTACATATGGTTCATAGCTATACCCTTACCTCACGACGGGTAAAGCCTTACCCTATACGGTTCATAGCTTTCCATGGTGACCGGCCTTATCGTTCTATTGTATACAGGGTTCATAGCCGGTCGGACGGAAAGCATGATCATATTTTCCCAAGCCGATCATATAACACACTAATAATTCAAGGCACCTTTTATATTTATTATCTTTGGGTGACTAGGTTCTGTTCGGGAGAAGGGTTACAACTCCGGTCCTTGTTTGGTTTAGGGGTTGTAACTCAGCTTCTGAATAGTTTCCAAGTCATCCTATATATATATATATGTATTATCGTCCTTTTCAGTACTCACATCATGATATGTATTTCCAGTTGATTTTGTCTTGTATTTTATTATACTGTCTCTTATAGCTTTTGTCAATTCACATGGAACTGCTGTTGGTGTTTATACTTGCTCATTTTCCTGACAGGATACCGTTGACAATTTTACAGATGATTTAGAGGCAGATTGGTCGACCTATTATAGGGTCGATTCAGATGGAGTAGGACCGGACTGTGGCTTGTTGGTAGAGCCACTAGACTTTGCTCACCCTGAGTAGTGTAGTTTAGTTAGATTTGCCTGGCCTGCGAGCCAGCTAGCACTTTTAGTTTGTAGTATCTATTATATATTTTCTGAGACTCTGGATGTTGTGTATAGCTCTAACTTGTGGATCTTGGACTTATTTCCTGTTTCATCTATCGTATTTCCTTTTCGTGTTATCTACCTTAGTTTGATATATGTGATTGAGACTGTATTACTATATCACCTCCATTCGGAGTGTATATACTGTACAGGTACATTTATCTGTTTTAGTCGTAGTATTTACAGACCCTATATACAGCGTTCTACCGCCGATACTGCGGCATAGGCTGGACGTAACCACGTGCTCGTGCCCCTCTTCAGGGTGCGGGTCGTGACACACCCAACATAGGTATTGTGGATAGCCTAATCGTACACTTCACGTACGATGAAGCCGGATCTTGTAGAATTGATTGTGCATTGATTGATTGTGGTCCTTAGCCGGTCACACATTAGTTTAATTTTTCATATTAGTTTATTGTTTAGATTTTATTTCTGAAGATTATATTTTTATGATTTTTATATTTTATTTTACCTGATTTGTCTCCGGATAACATTGTATAATTTGATTGATGGATATTGGTGATCTTTCTAGAAAAGTTATATATAGAAGCTGCGGATGTTTACATTGCATTGTGACTTGGAGTTTTTCTTAATATTGTATAGCTTACTTCGTCGTGTCCATCGACGAACGCTGGGCGTGTCCGACTCGTGTCCGATTATTCGGGAGCGGGTCGTGACATGTTTTTAGTGCTTTAGGCCATAAGGAGCATGATGGTATCACTGGAATTGCAAGATTAGTTTATTGTTTAGATTTTATTTCTGGAGATTGTATTTTTATGATTTATTATTGTTTATTTTATTTTACCGGATTTGTCTTCGGATAACATTGTATAATTTGATTGATGGATATTCGTGATCTTTCCGGGAACGTTATATATAGAAGCTGTGGATGTTTACATTACATTATGACTTGGAGTTTTCCTTAGTATTGTACAGCTTATTTCGTCGTGTCCATCGACGAAGGCTGGGCGTGTCCGAGTCGTGTTCGATTATTTGGGAGCGGGTCGTAACATGTTTTTAGTGGTGGCCCATGCAAGTCTGTCCTAATGGCACTTAGGTTATAAAGTGCTATTGGGGGACCAGCAAAGCTAAGGAAAACTCATCACAGCATAGGAACCGTGGAAAAATGGTTTATGGTTATGGTTATTGATATTTAAATTTGAAATTTGATTTACTTATGATTTTTTAGGTTTAGTTTATGATTTTTCTAGGACATAGCAATCAACAGTTTATTTTCTATTACAGGATGGTCGCCACGGAGAACACTGGGACTAGCGAGCAGCCTGCACTCGATGCGCAGGAGCAGCTTCTACCGCCTCAGCTGCTTCCTCCGACGATGACATTCGACGGTACGCAGATGACGGCCATGTTCCAGTAATTCATAGAGGCGCAGAACCACCAGGCCATGCAGTTTCAGGCGACGATCATGGACGTGCTCTGCGTTAGGGAGCCAGCTCCACCAGCTCTGCCAGCACCACCAGCACCACTAGCACCAGCAGCGTCGAGGCCATGGACCGCCAAAGACTATCAGAACCTCTGTCCGATGGATTTTTGGGGCCATGAGGGGATAGTCTACGCAGATGAGTGGCTAGAAAACGTCGAGGGGACGCTGAAGATGGCGAGGATTCCAGATGATCTGAAGGTCGAAGTTGCGAGCATGCAACTTTTTGACATTGCTAGAGCTTGGTATAGAGAGGAGCCTCAGTTGGCTGAACCCCAAGTTCTATGGAAGGATTTTAAACTGCTGTTCTAGGAGAAGTTCTTCCCGGATGTGGAACGGGACGAGCTTCGGATGCAGTTTGAGGCATTGCAGCAGGGGAGTATGGCTGTGGCCCAGTATACATCAGAGTTCACCCGACTCAGCAGGTTCACAGAGAACCTAGTTAGCACACCACAGAAAAGGGCTTGGAAGTTCAAGAAGGGCCTCACCAGGGAGTTACGGCATGCAGTGGCTATTAGCCAGGCCACAACCTTTGCGAGCATCCTTAAGGTTGCTCAGGGAGTAGAGAAGGAGATGGACCTGAAGCTTAAGCGGGACCGAGAAATTGGCACCAGCAGTTCCCAGGGTCCACCGAAGCAGACCGACACTCAGCAGTGGCCAGCACATCAGCATCATCCTTATGTTTGAGCTCCGACATCACCGAGACAGCAGAGACAGATTCAGACTCCGGTATACTTTTTTTGTGCATACTGCAAGAGGCCAGGACACCGTTTTGAGGAATACCGCAAGAAGTTAGGGCAGTGCTTGGTTTATGGATCTGCCACTCACCAAGTGAGAGATTGTCCTGCAGCTTTCACTCGCCAGGGACCAGCACCAGAGATGCAGCAGGAGGATCCACCCTTTGAGGATCAGTAGCAGCAAGGAGCGCAGCCGGATGGACCGTTATCTTCCTTACTTGCTTTTAGTAGCTAGATTTCTTTTGTATTGCCTATTTTGAGGCTTGTCTCTGAGTTTTTCTTGCATTTACTATTTTCGTATTGTCTAGTGACTACTTGTTAGTCCTTGTTATTTTACTCCATAAATAAATCATTTAGTTTTCTTGTTGTCTTTAATAAATTTTGCTTGATCTTGTACTCTACAAATCCTTTGAAATTTCGAGGACGAAATTTTTGTAAAGGGGGTAGATTTGTAACTCCCTGAATCATATTTAGTGAATTTTGGTATTTTTCTAATTTTCTTTGGATTTAATATTGTTTTCTTGCGAAAACCTAATTTCGATTGAATAAGTTGATCAAAATGAATTTTGGGTGTTAATGAATTTTTCTCAATTTGAAAAGTATTTTTGAATACTAATTTGAAGTCCTAATGATTTGATTTGTTTTAGGAATTGTTTTGCTAAATTGAAACAAATTTTGTAGCTAAATGAATATCTATATATAAATATTCGATTTCATAATAATCATCTTATTGATTTCTTAATAATATTAATTGAGAAACAAATAATATTATTAACCATTTTCGGAATTAATTATTAGTAAGTAATTTTTTTGATTTTGAAAATCTGTTAAAACTTTTTAAATTTAAAAATCTATTACTAAACCTATTTTCTGCCCCCAGAGCTACTTTTATTTACAACACTGCCACTGTACAAAGACCCCCAGATCTACACGTATTTACAATTCTGCCACTCTACACACACACACACATGAAAATATTTTATTATAAATAAATGCACACTTTCCAAAGTTCTGAAAACCTGACACTCTCTCTCTATATTCTCTCTCTATTTTCTCTCTCTACTCTCTCTTCTCTCTAGCCTTTCGGCAGAGCATTGCTGTGCGCCCCCGTGAGTTCGCCGCGCCACCGTTGGAGCTAGAAGCACCACCATCAACGCCGAGCATCTCTTCGAAGTCGCATCGTCGTCTCGACTGTCGAGCTCACCTCGACTGTCGAGCCACTGCTTCGTAGACCACGCTGCCGCCAAAGGAGTAGAGATGTCTCTTCGAGCTCTGTGCAGCCACCTCAAAAATAGTGCTGACCCTTTCGGTTCCCGAGTCGACGCCCAAGCCCCGAGGTGCTGCCTCGAAGACTTCGCCGCCACCGCCGCTTTGACAACGAGCCACGTCACGGTTCGAGCTCGACATCACTGAACAGATGCCACAGATCGGAGGCCAACTCACCACCGGTCGGAGATAAGAAGCTGCCTCGCCATCACTGTCAGGATCTGACGCCCCCTCTTAGAGCGCACCGCCACCTCGACTGCAGTGAGAACCCTAGAAGACCGTGCGCCTCTTCGAGTTTTACACCGACTCCTTGAAGATCGAGGAGTCACTGTCTCTTCGAGACTTGAGCCACCGTCGCAGTTGGGAGAGCCGTCGTTCGTCGACGACATCATTCGAGCCCCGCAGCATCTCATCGTCGGGATCGACATCACCGCCGTGCTTCGAGGTGAGCATTCGCCTCTCTCTCTCGAACCCCCTTTTCCTTCTTGTTGCTTCTGGAGTTTCAAGATTGGGAGTTAGGGTTTTGTAGCTAAGAACATTTGGGGATTAGGGTTTTATTTAGAGTTTGAGTGAGCTGAGAAGAGGGAAGATAGAGAAGAACTTAGGACTAGGGTTCTAGACAGACGTTGAAGAAGAAGTTTGTGAGTCTCGGCTAGGGGGATTCTTGTGAAGAGAGCTGGGTTGAAGAAGATGAAGAAGAAGAAGGCGAAGATGGAAGGAATGGGATTATTTCTGTCGGCTAATCAAATGGGGGCTGGAGAAAGAACCCAGGGTTAGGGTTTTCCTCGGTCGGAGAAGAAGAAGTTGAAGAAGAATCTAGGGTTGGGTTGGGGCTAAGACTGAGGAAGAAGAGAGTGAAGAAGAAGCTTAGGGTTATGGTTTCGTAGGCGAGAGAAAGAAGGAAGGGGATGGGGCTTGTCGGCTGAATGGAGAATGAGAGTGAAGAGAGAGAGAGAGAGAGAGAGAGAGAGAGAGATTGTGAGAGAGAGAGAGTATTGAGAGTTAAATGTTAGGGTTTAAATGGGTTATATTTGAGTTATTGTGGGCCGGGTTTAGATGGAAGGGGATTTGGGTTATTTAGATAATTACATTAGCAATGAGTTGGATCTGGACTCGTGGGTTTTGTGGGCCTGTTTGTTGTGCTGGATTTTAGGAAAGGAATTATTGAGGGTTGGGCTTATGGGCTTATATGTTAAATTATCTTTTTGTATTAACAGTAGATGTAGAGCTTAGTTATAAGTTAGATAGAAATTAGTTTTTGAACTATCTACATAGGTTGCTATTAAACTGCTACCAGAGTAATTTTCTAGTAAGTATATTTCTCAATATTGTTTAATCTAATAATATTAACTTCATAATATTAGTAATTGATTAATCTTGATAATAAATTGCTATTATTGGGCTAAAATTGTTTGCTAATTATTATTTTGATACTAAATATATGTCTAAAATAGTAAATTGAATACTAATAGTACTTGTATTCCAATGTATAATTTGGTAGTAAAATTCTATTATATCAAAAATGTATCTATTTCTAAAATGTTTATATAGTTATAATTATTTTATAGCAAAACATTTCTAATATTTTCTAAAAACATTAAAAGTATTTTACTAGAATTTATTTTGAATAATATTTTCTAAAAATATTATTTGCTAGTATTTATAAATATTTTTCTAGTTATTTTGTTATACTATTATATGTTTCTAATTAACTAGTTAGCCTTAATTAGTTAAAGTCTTTACTTCAACCCTAACAAATTGTACGACTACCAAGTGATTCATTTACATCCATGAAGTACTACTCCCGTGCTTCCAAGGCGAGACAAGTACACCGACTCAACTTTTACTTTGTCTTTCTGTCTTACATTCATGTGCCATGTTCTCATATCGGACACGAGATACACACGATTGTCATGTACCTTGTTCAATGCATTGTGAGTCATTATTTATTGCGGGGATTGGAGGAAATATTAGCTTTTGTGTGACCACACCCAACATAGGTATTGTGGATAGCCTAATCGTACACTTCACGTACGATAAAGTCAGATCTTGTAGAATTGATTGTGCATTGATTGATTGTGGTCCTTAGCCGGTCACACATTAGTTTAATATTTCAAATGTCAGCTTGCATTGATTGTCGTATTTATTGTCTTGATTCATTGATAGCCGTGTTCATTGTTTTTGTATATTGATTGTCGTGTCCATTGTCTGCAGTTTTACACTTTATTTTTGGTACCATAGTTTTATTTTCAGTTCTGGTATTCTGGTTTCATCTTGTATTCTGTAATACAGATTACATTGTATATTGTTCTTGTCGGGGTTGAACTTTGCTTTTTTTTCTGACAGGATACGTTGCAGGTGCTTTAGGCCATATGGAGCATGATGGTATCACTGGAATTGCAAGATTAGTTTATTGTTTAGATTTTATTTCTGGAGATTGTATTTTTATGATTTCATTATTGTATATTTTATTTTATCGGATTTGTCTCCGGATAACATTGTATAATTTGATTGATGGATTTTTTGGGAACGTTATATATAGAAGATGTGGATGTTTACATTACATTGTGACTTGGAGTTTTCCTTAGTATTGTACAGCTTACTTCGTTGTGTCCATCGACAAAGGCTGGGCATGTCCGACTCGTGTCTGATTATTCGGAAGGGGGTCATGACATTAACTACTATACTATTGTCCCTACTTACAGGGGTCATCTATGAGTTTGTCTTGCACATGTCCAAACTACCTAAGTCGAACTTATCTTGTTCCTTAATTGGCACCCCCTATAATTTTCCACTAATACACTCTTTTTATCCTATCCTTTAATGTATTATCACTCATCAATGATAGCATTCTCATTTCAGCTACACTAACTTTTAGTTGTCCAACACTTTGATCAATAAACATGGTTGATTTTATAATAGTCTTTCTAGAATTTTTATTTCAACTTCAGAGTTATCTTGCGATCATAAAGTATTTCATAAGCACTCCTTCATTTCAACCATCTTGTTTTATATCTATACATGACATCATTCTCAATCTTTCCATCATAATGAATGATTCTGAAAGCTATCACTTTAGGTCTCTCTATTTACGTGGACCCCTCCCTCTTTTCTCTTTCATTTCAGGTTCAAATGTTCTACTAATCCTAAACCGATTAGATTCTAAAGTCTCCCTCGATATTTCTATTTTAGCATCTAACCATTCTCTACTCTTATTAAGCAACACAATATCATTAACAAACATCTTACACCGTCGAACCTCCTTCTAGATATGTTTAGTATATTTATTCATCACTGTCACAAAAGATAAGGACTCTACATTGATTCTGATGAAGCCAATGATAATAGGGAATGAGTTATGTCGCCTCTAATAATAGGCACAATGTTCGTAACTCAATCATACATATCATTAATACGCTTAATATAACTGCTAGAAACTTGTTTCTTCTTCAAAGCCTACCACAATATCTCTCTAGGAATTCCCACAGTATCTCTCTAGGATATCAATCATAAGCTTTCTTTAAGTCAATAAAAACCAAGTGTAAATCACTATTTTTCTTTCTAAATCTTTTTAGTATGTAGATAACTTCCATAATAGATCTTTCTGACATAAAAGTGAACTAATTATATGAAGTTTAGTATCTTTTTTTAATTATTGCTTAATCACTCCTATAGTTTCATGGTGCTCGTAAGCTTAATTCCTTGATAGTTGTTAACTTTGTATATGTTCGTTGTTATTATATACGAGTATTATAATGCTCCGCCAATCATCTGACATCTTCTTAGTCCTTACGATTTTGTTGAATAATTTAGTAAGCAACGTCAATCATTTCTCCCCCTAAACATTTTAGACATCAATAGGAATATCACCAAGTCTTACTGTTTTCTTTCTTTCTTTTCTTTAATGCATCATTGACTTTAGAAATTCTAATTTTACCATAATAGCAATATGGCTCATCTTGAGTAAATAGCTTGTTAAAATAACTCCTTTCACCTCTCAATATTATATTTTCTCACTAATACATTTTGGTATTCGTTTTTTGATACACTTAATATTACTCGTCTCTACTTCTTTCTCTATTCTTAGCAAGCCTATAAATATCTTTTTCTTCCTTCTTATTTTCTAACTTCCTATATAAATAATCATAGCTTGTGGATTTAGCTTCACTAGTTGTTTTCTTAGATTCTTCTTTTTGCTACTTAATATATCTAAAGTTTTTCTCAATTTAATTTACACTTTTGTTAGTTTTTGTAAGCAATCCTTTGTTGCCTTAATAACTTTTGAGCTTCCTCATTCCACCATTAGCTTTCTTATGAAGTCCAACATTTGTCTTTTGACACTCTTAAAAGTTAGAATCTCTCTTTTGCTATTTTCTTGACATAACTTGCCACATGATACCACATAACATTATAATCCGTTTTTATGTCCTATCTTCCTATATTTATCATTTTATTTTTTAAATTTATTAAGTTCCTTCCTTTCAAATTATACACTTTGGTTCTTGGTCTCTTCTCCACCTTACCCTTTCTATTTTATTTTCTAATACTAATATTTAAGATCATCAACCTATGTTGAGTGGTTATGTACTCTCCTGATATAACTTTACAATATTTACATACTAGTCTATCAACCTTCCTAGTAAGAAAGTAATCTATCTAGATAATATTAGGTCCGCTCTTAAAAGTAATGAAATGTTCATCACTCTTCCTAAAATAAGTATTTGCTATCAATTATGCTATTTGGCTCCCAAAATATTTGGGTGATGCCATCTCCCATTATGTGGCATCTGACATGGCAGATGACATAACAGCTGACATGGCAAATTTTAACCCAAAAAATTATTATCCAATTTTTGTAATATTAATGTTAATATTAATATTAATATTAATATTAATATTAATGTTAATATTACTATTAATGTTAATGTTAATGTTAATATTAATTTTAATTTTAATTTTAATATTAATGTTAATGTTAATTTTAATGTTAAGGTTAATCTTAATGTTAATTATCATGTTAATTTAATGTTAATTTATTACTTTACTATTAGTTTTAATTTATTGTTAAATTTTGCCATGTCAGCTGTTATGTCAGCAACCATGTCATCTGCCACATAATGGGAGATGATATCACCCAAATTATTGGGGAGCCAAATAGCATTTTTGATTTGCTATTATGAGATCATGTAAAATTGCAAAATCAAAGATTTTATCACCCCATTCATTCCTAACTCCATACCCATAACCTCCATGCACACCAATATAATCATTGTTCTCCTTTCTAATATGCACATTCAAGTCCTCTCTGATATATCATTTTCCACCTATGGTACTCCTTGAATCAAACTATCTATATGTTTTCAAAATTCATTTTTCGTATTTTCAGGTAATCCTACTTGGATGCATATGCACTAATACATCTTGTCCTAATATAACTTAATTAATATTATCATATCTCCTATTATTTTTATATCTATAATGATATTCATCAATGATTTATCAACAAATATCCCTATCACATTTCTTAAACCATTAGTATTATTTTTTCTCGACTCTAGGCAGCTAGGCAGGACCTAGTCAGCCGACTGGCAGCAAAAAAAGACACGACCCAACCCGCTGCCCAAAATACAATTAAATGCAAACCTAAAAACAAAAAGAAGAGCAACATCAATAGCCGAAGAGCAGCAATATACCTTATCACTGCCGTCGATGCCACTGTTCCCCACCAACCGCCGTCAAGTTGCCGGCCGCCGCTGTCCGGAGACCGGAGGTTTTTTTCTTTTGTTTTCTTTTTTGTCGTTTTATGCTGCTTTTGTATTTTTAGGTTTTCTTGCTTATTATTTTTTTCTTCCTTTTCTTGCTGATATAACCTGCGAATATATATATATATATATATATATATATATATATATATATATATATATATATATATATATATATATATATATATATATATATATATATATATCGAAATGAAGATAATATGATCAATTTGTAAAGCTAGACAAGAATGTAACACAATGAAGATAAGTATATAACACAGTGAAGATAATATGATCCATTTGATAAGCTAGAATGTAACATATATATGTATTTCAAAATTTCACATTTGAAAACCTAATTTTGCTGTTATTGCTGTTTTAGCAACTTAAATTTATTTATTACTTTATTACTTTTGTTGTTATTGTTGTTTTTATAGATTTGTTTTATTTATATGATATTAATACGAATCATTGTTTTATTTATAGGATATTAAGATATGACTATTTCATCGGCTGCTTCAATTTTTAATGTTGGTGAATCTGCCAATGATTTGAACATTCAAAATGTTTTGAAATGTGCATCCGGTGACATTGGATGAGAGCTTGTTAAACTTGTGGATGCTAAGGCATTAGACCGAGTTAGATGCAAGTTCTGTTTGAAGATTATGTCCGAAGGCATCTACCCGCTCAAATGTCATGTAGGCAGTCGGTCCGGAAATGTGTCAACTTGCACAAAGGCCCCTAAAGAAGCAATACAAGCATGTGTAAAGGCAATAGATGATGCTAAGAGAAAAAAGACACAAAAACAAAGTGAAGAGACTGGACTTTGAAGAAAAGTTTTGACATTACATGGTCCTATGGAAATGGATGAGGATATGGAAGTCACAAGATCAAAAAGGTTTACCATAGATAGATGTGGAGATTAATCCAAAAAGAAAAATATCGACTCTGCAATATTTATAAAGCAAGCTAATTTAAAGGTCTTGATGGACAAGAAGAAGGTAATGGAGAGTTGTCACGCCCCGATTCCGTAGAATCGATAGTCGTCCCCCGGACGTGATGCCGTACAAGCCTAAGTTGCGCTCGCACAAGGCATAGTCATAAGGTTATCCGAAACACAACAACAAAAGAATGCACAGAGTAAATTGAACACACATTATAGAGAAGGAAATTTAAGCTTTATTGATAATGAACATCATTTTTACAGACTCGATACAAGGGCGCCGCGCGGGCTTTTTACAAACTGACTCTATTACAAAATGAACGTCGACGAGATAGCCATTTCATACATTCATCCCTTGATTATACAACCAAAATTACGAAACCACCTGGGATGGTGGGAAGTCGCTCCATCTGTCTTCGATCTTCAACAACGGAGTCTTCAAAGGTTTGAT
Source organism: Iris pallida (assembly GCA_029216955.1). Classification (NCBI taxonomy): domain Eukaryota; kingdom Viridiplantae; phylum Streptophyta; class Magnoliopsida; order Asparagales; family Iridaceae; genus Iris; species Iris pallida. The sequence continues at coordinate 2,873,270 of JANAVB010024799.1, forward strand.
CCAAGCTTCGATGCACGGACGAAGCTTCAAAACACACGAGCGTTGCCTCCCTTCACATAGCACGCTCCTTCCGATCTATCGCACCTGTAGAGAGAGCGAGGATCAGTACAATCAACATGTACTGGCGAGTGGCTAATTAATTTCCACGCTCTCATTTGGTTCAAGAACTTAGATAAAATTATACAACTTGCTTTTAGTGGTCTTTCTAGCCATCCTAGATATTTTCATAAGAAGCATTAAGTTACACCAAGATTTCCTCCGGCAGAGCGCGCCGTGCGACATAAAACTTACCATCACTTTCCCTGTTAGTTGATAACAATTTATATCAGGTGCCATTGGGGCTTGTTACATAGTCGATTCACTTACTTGGTTGTTTTGCTGGCCTAAAATAATTCTATCTCTTTTCAACACAACACATATCTTTTCTCTTCTTGCACATAGGACTTGTATTCTTCAAACGAATCATTCGGTTTCGATATCATTACCCGAGTTCTCATTTTGAAATAGAGGGTCGAGACGAAGGAGGTCAGCCACTCACCTTAGTATTTACTTGAGGCGAGAAACTGGTTGGCCGTACCAGACGTTGCCTACGCAATCACCTGAAATTGTACAAGCAACCGCTTAGAACACTGTGTTATTCAAGGAAATTCGATATGAATGCGATGTTCGAAACGTAAGCCATAAAAACAATCAAAAATATTCACGAAAACGCATTCAGAAAATAAAGCCAAAACCAACGCAAGCGGCGTGAAAAGCAGAGCAACGGGAGGTCTCTCCCGACTCAGCCGCAGAGTCAATCCTTGAGGCGCAGCCCGCTGAATATGGAACTTGGTTCCGAAGAAGCCATTCCATACCGGGGAATGGATCTTAATTCAACCGTTCCCGTTTGATCGATTCGATCGATCCCGACCTATCGGTCTCGACCGAGTCGATAGCGACAGTGTTCTTTTCTCGTGCACCCCGTGGACGAACAATGGGGCACGATGTAGGGACGGGGCACTACACCATAACCAACTAAGAAAAAGTTTCATCCTCGAAACTTAAGAACAGAACCTACCTCTATGAAAATAATGAAGGAAACTTTTCCTTCATCTCTGACTCGAGTTCCCATGTCGACTCTTCTGCCGCATGGTTCCTCCAGAGTACGCGAACGAGAGGGATCGCCCGATTTCGCAGCAGCTTATCCTTGCGTTCTAAGATTTGAACTGGCTTTTCAACGTAGGATAAGTCGGACTTTAGCTCCAGCTGGCCAAAATCTACCACGTGGCTAGGGTCGTGCACGTACTTCTATAGCTGGGAGACGTGGAAGATATTGTGCACACCTTCAAGCGCCGACGTACGGTAGGGCAATTTTATAGGCCACTAGGGCGACTCGCTCGAGTATTTCGAACGGCCCAACAAATCTCGGACTCGGCTTTCCTTTCGCGCCGAACCGAGTAACTCCTCGCATAGGCGACACCTTCAGGAACACGTGATCGCCCACCTGGAACTCAAGCGGTCTTCGATGGGTGTCGGCATAGATCTTTTGCCGACTCTGTGCAATCTTCAGTCTTTCCCGAATTAGCTTGACCTTTTCCACAGTCTGTTCCACCAGCTCCGGGCCGAGTATCTGCCGTTCCCCGACTTCATCCTAGCAAATGGGCGATCTGCACTTCCGGCCGTACAAAGCTTCATACGGCGCCATTTGGATGTTGGATTGGTAGCTATTATTGTATACAAATTCTGCCAGCGGTAGGTGGACGTCCCAGCTTAATTTGAAGTCAATTGCGCAGAGCCGTAGCATGTCTTCGAAAATCTGATTAACGCGTTCTGTTTGGCCGTCGGTCTGAGGATGGTAAGCTGAGCTGAACTGCAACTTGGTACCCAGCGCCGACTGAAGGCTACTCCAGAATCGTGACATGAACCGTGAATCCCGATCAGAGATGATGGATACTGGAACTCCGTGCAGCCGTACTATCTCATCAAGATAAATCTGCACCAGGCGATCAATGCTCCAAGTAACTTTGATGGCGATAAAGTGCGCTGGCTTAGTTAATCGATCGACGATGACCCAGATGGCGTCGTTCCCCCGTGGTGTCTTCGGCAGGCCAACAATAAAATCCATAGTGACGTGATCCCACTTCCACTCGGGAATAGCGAGGTTCTGCATCTCCCCGCCCGGTCGCTGATGCTCAGCTTTCACCTGCTAACAGGCCATGCATTGCGACACGAAGAGCGCCACATCTCTCTTCATCCCGTGCCACCAGAAGGTCGTGCGGAGGTCCTTATACATCTTGGTACTGCTTGGGTGCAAGGTATATTTTGCACAATGTGCCTCCGACATTATCTCCTTTCGTAGTTCTGAATCATCCGGAACACATAGTCGACCATTCATTCTTAGCACGCCGGTCTTATCTTCCGTAAAGTCGGTTGTACTACCTGTCGAAATTCGCTCACACATTTTCTTCAGGTACGGATCATCCTTCTGAGCAGCCATGATCTTTTCCAGCAAACTCGGCTCTAACTGAAGCTGCGCCAACCGTATATCCCTGAATCGAACTCGGAGATCGATGCCCATTTCTTCTAGATCTTGTAGTAGTCTACGGTTGATGGATAGCGAGGCAAGATATTTTTGACTCAGAGCGTCCGCCACAACATTTCCCTTGCCCGGAGTGTAGTCGATCGTCAAGTCATAGTCTTTGATCAGTTTGAGCCAGCGCCTCTGTCGCAAGTTCAATTCCTTCTGAGTGAAGAGATACTTGAGGCTCTTGTGGTCGGTATAGATCACGCACGCCACACCATATAGATAGTGACGCCACAATTTCAACGCGAACACAATCGCCGCTAACTCCAAGTCGTATGTAGGATAGTTATTCTCGTGCGGCTTTAACTGTCTGGAGGCAAAGGATATCACATTGTTTCGCTGCATGAGCACACATCCCAAGCCCTGGCCTGAAGCATCGCTGAATATCTGAAAACCCTCTGGCCCATCCGGAAGTGCGAGTATAGGTGCCAAAATTAGTCGCTGTTTTAGCTCCTGGAATGAAGCTTCACAGTCATCCGATCACTCATACACGACTCCCTTTTGAGTGAGACGAGTCAGTGGCGATGCAATCTTCGCAAAGTCTTTCACGAAGCGTCGATAATATCCCGCCAAACCAAGAAAGCTTCGAATCTCACTAGCAGACGCAAGCCGCTTCCAATCAGCAATAGCTTCCACTTTCTTTGGGTCGACTGCAATACCTTCGAACGAAATGATGTGACCAAGAAAGGATACGCTGCTTAGCCAAAATTCGTACTTACTCTGCTTCGCGTACAACTCATGTTCTCGAAGTGTCTGGAGCACGGCCCGTAGATGTTCTGCATGTTGCGCCCTGTCCTTCGAGTAGACGAGAATATCATCAATAAAGACTACCACAAATTTATCAAGGAAGGGTCGAAATACCCGGTTCATCAGATCCATGAAGGCGGCAGGAGCGTTCGTCAGGCCGAATCGCATCACCAGGAACTCGTAGTGGCCGTATCGAATGCGAAAGGCGGACTTTTGCACGTCGTCTGACTTGATCTTAAGTTGATGATAGGCTGAGCGGAGATCAATCTTCAAAAATATCGAGGCGCCTTGCAGTTGATCGAATAAGTCATCTATGCGGGGCAATGGGTACTTGTTACGGATGGTGGCCTTGTTTAGCTCTCAGTAATCGACGCACAGACGCATGGACCCATCCTTCTTCTTCACGAACAATACGGGCGCTCCCCACGGTGAAATGCTAGGCCAAATAAACCCTTTATCGAGTAACTCTTGTAGCTGGACCTTGAGTTCCTTCAGCTCGGCGGAAGCCATTCTGTACAGGGCCTTGGAAATCGGTCGAGTATCGGGAAATGTATCGATGCTGAACTCAATTTCTCGATCGGGGGGCATGTCGGGTAGCTCGTTCGGGAACACATCGGGGAATTCTACCACAATGTCGGTCTAACCCGCGTTTGCACTATCCTGTCGCATGTCTCGGACGGACGCCAAATAGCCTTCGCACCCAGAATGCAGCATCCTCCGAGCAGAAATCGCCAAAATCAGCATGCAGGTCGATGACGCCTCACCACACGAAAAGCAAAATTCAGAAACTCTTGGAATGCGGAAGGTGACCGTCTTTCTAGCGCAGTCTATGGTTGCGTTGCACGGCCCGAGCCAATCCATTCCCAGAATAATATCGAAGTCCTTCTTGTCTAGGACTATCACGTCAAGACCGATCTTTTGACCGCCGATACAGATAATCCCGTTGGCGCAAGCTAAATTAGTGAGTATTGGTGTGCCCGAAGGTGTGCTTACTCTAAGGTCGAGATCTAATGATATTATCGGAAATTTGTGCTCGGCGGCAAAGTCTGCCGATATAAAACTATGTGAAGCACCTGAATCAAATAGTACACGAGCAGGCACATTATTGAAACTAAGAATACCTGTCACGACCGTATCTGACGCAAGCACTTCATCTTGAGTCATGGCGTAGACGCGGCCCTGGGCATTGGGGCGACGGTCTTGGCCATTTTGTGACGCAGGTTGATGGGCTCGAGGTGCTGGGACTTGATTTCCTGGACGGTGCTGTTGGGGCGCCATTGGACTGTGCTGTTGGGGCGCCGTTGGGTTCGGCCTTCTGGTTGGACACTCAGCACGTATGTGGCCCCTCTTGCCACAGTTCCAGCATCCACCCTCTGGTATCTGGCAGTCGTCGATCGTGTGACCGACATGATGACATCGGTTGCAGTAAGGCCGTGGATTACGCCCTTGATATCCGCCTTGGGGCCCATTATTCGGACTCTTGGTCACGTTATTTCCTCCCGCGTGTCTAGGGCATTTGTGATTGTATGTATGCACAGTGCCGGCAGCACCTGAAGGGTATTGGCTTTCAAGGCGGAGGGCGTGGTTGAGGGAATCTCCCATCGTTTGGTATTTGGGAACAGACACATGGGCATAGATAGATGGTCGTAGGCCCACTTCGAACCGTCGTGCACGACTCGCCAGGGAGGGCAGGAATTCTCCAGAAAACTTGGCTAACTTGTTGAACTCTGCTGCATACTGCCGTACCGTCATGTTCCCTTGCCTTAGCTGCATAAATTCATTCTCCTTCTCTTGTCGAATAGCTTCGGGAAGGTACTCGATCTCGAACGTCTTTCGGAAGGTAGCCCAAGATATTACCGCTGTCTCGTTGTCGCGTCTGATTGCTCGCTTTTGTACGGTCCACCAGTCGTACGCGTTCAATCGGAGTAGAAGTTGAGCGCATGCGACTTTCTTGGACTCATCGACACCCAGAAGCTCGAACCGGTCTTCCAACTCCTCCAGCCAATCGATCGCCAACGAAGGGTCTTCAGTACCGCAGAAGGAAGTACGGAAGCTCTTTGAGAATTTTGACACGTCGAAGTTGGAACTTCTCGGTGCTGCAGGCATAAGCTCGGGTACCTCCGGTTCGACTTCACTTTGTCTGGCCGCAGGCTCGGTCATGGCAGGAGTTGTCGCAGAGTTGTTGTTGTTAGCCACCACTGTCTGTAAAATCTGCTGAAGAGTATCAAGCTGCTTCTGCTGCAACTTGAATTGTGTATCGAATCGGGCCTCGAACTGGGTCTGGCGTGCCTCTACCTCCCGTCGATGTGCCTCTGTCTCCCGTCGATGTTGCTCATTCAGGCGTTGATTCTCCTGAGCTTGTTGTTGTTGCGCTTCCAGCATGCGCAACATCCGTTCCATGGCATTGTTAGAGGGTCCGGGCCTCGAGCTACTCGAGCCGCTCGAAGCACTTTCTTCGTTCGCCGCCACATTCACCGCCGCACCTTCTGGGATTTTGAAGGTAAAAATACATTAGTCACAAAACTTATTTTGGACTCCCTCGTATGGAATGACATATCTCATCGACACGAGACCAACGATTTGAGACTGAAAACCTAACACTAGAGGCCAAGGACGTAAAGCCGTGCTCTGATACCATTATGTCATGTCCCGATTCCGTAGAATCGATAGTCGTCCCCCGGACGTGATGCCGTGCAGGCCTAAGTTGCACTTGCACAAGGCATAGTCATAAGGTTATCCGAAACACAAAAACAAAAGAATGCGCAGAGTAAATTGAACACACATTATAGAGAAGGAAATTTAAGCTTTATTGATAATGAACATCATTTTTACAGACTCGATACAAAAGCGCTGCGCGGGCTTTTTATAAACTGACTCCATTACAAAATGAACGTCGACGAGATAGCCATTTCATACATTCATCCCTTGATTATACAACCAAAATTACAAAACCACCTGGGATGGTGGAAAGTCGCTCCATCTGTCTTCGATCTTCAACAGCGGATTCTTCAAAGGTTTGATCCAAGCTTCGATGCACGGACGAAGCTTCAAAACACACGAGCGTGCTGCCAAGGCGCATGCGGAAATGATTGGGTGGCCATGTGGCAGTAGCCGTCGGAGGAAAGTAATGATGATGCTGACGTTGGTGACGCTTCGTCTTCTGAAAAAGCTGTCAACTGTTCAGACTTCGGGAGGCGTGCTGCCAACTCTGTCAGTTCAGCATTTAATGTTTTTGACATTCGATGGACAGCTGAGTGGGCGCATCGATCGGCGTTCCACTAGGCGTATGGGGACGCATGGGGGCGCATCCCCTGTGATGCGCTTGGTGCTGAAAGGCGCGTCTGTGTGATCGATGCGCTTGATGTTTGAAGGGCGCATCTGGGTGATGCACGGTCTGGCCGGCGCATCCGCTTCGTGACACGCCTTTAATGGTGCGACTGTTACGTTCTTCGAGTGCTTTAAATAGCCATTTTGACTTGGCTGAATTCGAAGCATCCGGTTCATCCATTTAATACAAATTCATTGCACGGAATTCGGAGAGCCATCCACTTGGCGCATGGGTTTGATTTGCCCGGCCTATAAATAGTGGCATGGAGAGAGTTTGCTTCTCGTTCTCTCACGTTCTTCCGACATGAACTTGTTTACTCGGATGCATTCTGTTGATAAGATCCTTCCGAGGGTGAAGATGCGACGCCATGTCTTCATTGATGCACTTGAAGGTGATTATTACATCCAAAAGTCGGAGTCGAGGGCTTCTGAGGCAGGCGGAAGGTGCATGTTGCATCTAGGGGTGGGCATACGGGTCCAGGACCCGCGGTTCCGACCCGGCCCGAACCGTATATTGGTCAAACGGGGCGGTTCCTAAAATTTAAAATTTAAACGGGGCAGGCCGGGGCGGGGCGGGTCCTATTTTCAAAATAAACGGGGCCCCGAACCGAACCGTTTCTAGGAGTATAATTTTTTTTTATTAATTTTGATTTTTTTTTTCATATTATAATTTATAAATAATAGCACACGTTATTGTTTAGTAAACAAATTCTAGAAATTGGAAAAACATAATATTTGTTTTGTTCTTCTAGATAATAGAACATGTGTAAATGTTTCCTATTCTATAATTTTTTTGAATTTTTTTTGGATCCGTTTGGACCCGCGGGTCGGCTCGGTTTGGACCTGTTTCGAACGGGTCGAATCCGTACCGGTTCCAATAATTTTTGGACCCGTCCCGCCCCGCCCCGCCAATTAACGGGTCCGGTCCGGATCCATAAAATTTGGACCCGGCCCGACCCGTGCCCACCCCTAGTTGCATCCAAAGATCGGGATGCTCGAGCCTCGTCTCCGTTATTCCGGAAGAGCCACAGATCGGAATGGCGGTGCTGCGACTTTGGGGGCTCTTTCTTCCTTCAAAGTGGGTGTTGCCCACTCTAGTTTTGTTGAAAGCTGCTCCTTTAGCCGCGGTTTCGATTGCGGTCTTCCTTAGTCTTTGGAGGCTCTTTCGAAGCCTCCCTTGGCCACAGGTTGGCTTGCGGTGCTCTTCTCTTCCTCGGTTTGGGGAGCTCTTCCTCCAGCTAGAGGGTTGATTGCCACCCTCGTTCTGCTCAATAAATGCTTCATTAGTCGAAGCATTTCGACGGCGGTGAGCCTGGCTGGAAGAGTAGCACATAACTGGGCTGCTGAAGGGATGCACATAACTGAGGATGCACACAACTGAGCTGCTGAAAAGGATGCGCCCTGCTGAGGGCGTCTGGTGGGATGTGCCTGACTGAGGGCGCATGCTGGGATGTGCCTGACTGAGAGCGCATGGTGGCTGCTGCGCTTACTCAAGAGCGCATGACGATCGCTGCGATTGTGAGCGCATGATGATCGCCGCGCTTGGCTGTAGACTTAGGGTCTTTTCTTTTTGTAGAAGTTCTCCTTTGTACAACCTTTTCTAGACATGTAATAGACTTTTATATGTAATAAAAAGTCCTCTTTCAATGTCTCCATTTGCTGTTTGTAAAGTACTTTGTCCGAGCTCTCTGGCGCATAGGATTTCTGATCGTGAAATTCCATGCTTCTACAAGACCCCCTTCAAAGTTTTCAAAACTTTTGGACAAGTTTTGGAATACTTTGAATAAGAAGCATGGCGGTTGGGGCGCATGACTGTTCGGGCGCATAGATGCTCCGCGCATCAGTGACGAGGCGCATGCTCCGCTCATTTAATGTAAATGATAACGCCTCGATAACCAAAAAAGATTAATGATGATCTTTTTGGATTTATTTGCGGTTATCTCCTCACAGAACCCGAGGCGACGGTTGAGGTCACACTTTATCGATTCACGCGTGCAACCAAGCCAATAAATAGGCGTGAGATGGAGAGAGAGATAGTTCTTCTTCTCTTTGCTTTTGCCTTTTAGAGTTCTTCTTCACAAAAACCCTAACTTTCTTCTCTCAAGGAATGGCTCCCAAGACTCCTCGCGGCGGTGCTGGCAAGGGAAGAGGCAAAGGAAAGGAGCCTGTAGAGGCTGCCGCGGCTGATTTTCCCCGTCCGCCTGTTGACGTTCGGCGACGGTGGTTGGTGAGTTTCATCATCTTCACATACACCAACGCACATGGACCTTGAGTCTTGATGATGTCCTGAGGTTTTTGTCGCCGACGCGCATGAGTTTAGACCCTGAAGATGCGCTGAGGCTCTGCTGCTGACGCGCATGGGTTTAGACCCTGATGATGCGCTGAGGCTCTACTGCTGACGCGCATGGGTTTAGACCCTGATGTTGCGCTGAGGCTCTACTGCTGAGGCGCATGGGTTTAGACCCTGGTGATGCGCTAAAGCTCTACTGCTGATGCGCATGGGTTTACACCCTGATGATGTGCTGAAGCTCCAATGCTGATGCGCATGGGTTTACACCCTGATGACGTGTTGAAGCTTCAATGCTGATGCGTATGGGTTTACACCCTGATGATGCGCTGAAGCTCCACTGCTGATGCGCATGGGTTTACACCCTGATGATGCGCCGAAGCTTCTTTTTCAGACGCACTATATGCTTTTGATGAGGCTCAGATTCTTTTATTATTTCTAACATTCTCGAATCTTTGCTAGTGTCGATGACTATCCCACTCTTGAATGAAGTGCTTCTGGACGCTGCCCTCTGCCAGATGGGAGTAGATTATGATGAGGAAGTGATAAACCCTGCTCAAGCTGCTATTATGCGGGATCAGCATCCCGAAAGAATGACTCAAATTCGGGAACAACCATATGGGTTCCTCAAACGGATGATGGAGCGTGGTGTTTTGAAATCTGCCACATCTGATAAAGTGACCTTCTTGAAGCCTGAGTTCCTGTTTGGGGACCGCCTTACCTCTATTGAAGCAAAGGTGTTGAAGGTCAAGGAAGACTGGTTCTTTACAGCAAGGGGAGTGCACATGACTGTTAAGCAACTCGAACGTTAATGGCCTTTAACAGCTTTCTGTCGTCTTGCTTTCAAGAGGAGGATGTCCTGGGATCTTACCCCATCTCAGGGGGGAGCGGTGGCAGGCGTCATCAAAATCGATTCTACCTCCGATCAAAGGGATACTCTGGCCGCCGTGCGGTTTGGGCCTTCTTTCACCTGGCGGACTTTACGTCCTGGGAGCATTTACAGTGATGTTCCCATCGATTACATTTGCCTTTAGTGTCTCGACTTTTATAAATCGCATGCTGTTGATGGAGCGATCATACCCGAAAGGAGAATTTCGGGTAGAGGGTTGGTGTCATTACGTTTCCAAATAGGATAAACTGACACTCTGGATCTTGTCGCAGTTTCAGACTGAGCTCCGAGAGATTGGGCTGACTGCCGGGATCCGTGCTACTAAGGCAGGTGTTGACATTAACAGGCACATGTTCCTCACGCTCCTGGAGATGTTTGATACCCATACCGGGACCTTCTTTACTCCGGTGGGGGAGCTAGGGCTCGTACTTCATGAGATGTACGAGGTATCAAAACTCCCTTGGGGATCAGAACCCTATGAGGAGTACTTTCCAACCAATGAGGAGTTCCAAGTCCTGGGGGACAAAGCTGAGGAGATGATGGCCGTCTTTAAGGAAGTGGTGAGTCATCATTACTATATACAGAAGAAGGATAAGAGCGGGTCACAGCCTCATGTGACCGCTTGGAGAGATTACGTCTTTAAGCAAGACAAAGAGGATCCCTCCCAGTTTTCCACTCCGCCAGCGCTTTTCCGTAACGAGGTGCTCTCCGAAATGAGCAGGTTAGGTGAGAAGAATCCCCGGGAAAATGAGGACCGACAGTCGAATGAACGCTCCTATAGCTGTTTCTGGCACCTCACTCATCGGATGTCGTCAAAAGCAGTATTAGTCGCGTATCTTATGGTTTGGCTTCGGTATTATGTCTTCTCGGGCGGATCCGGCTCTGCAGAGAGGGTGACCCGGAACTTAATCCTGCCAGCTGTGAAGTTGGTCTTTGGCCGACGCCTGGCTCTACTTCCCGCAATGGTGTGTAACCTGCTGCGAGGTTTACGAGAGTTTGCAGGAAATGTGGTTCATGACCGAGGTAGAAATAATAACTTCCCGTGCGCTGAACTGCCGTTTCATTATTTGATGGGTTTTACATCATCCCAATGTGATGAGTCCGGGTTCGGAAGAAGACTACAGGGCCGGAGATGCATTCCTCCGCCGTTTCCACCAGAGGAGCTGGTCGCACACTGGCGTCCCTATTTGCAGAAAAGTTTTATTCCATCTTCAGGGATGGGAGATCACCAAAGTTGGTCCAATCTTCTTGGGCTTTGAGGCCAACGAAGACTTAAGGGATTCGGGTGAAGATGCCACCACTCTGCCTTCATGGGAATTCCGCTGGTTGTAAAGTATCCGACCGTCCCATCTGGTATTCCGGAATAGAAACCAGTGTTACCTGGAACCGTATTTGCCGAGCCGTTTTGCACGACAATTCGGCTATGCTCAGCTGATGTTGGATAATCCCAGTATCACCCTGGGGTATGCTGGAAGTTTGTTGGATGGTGCACGAGCTTGGAATTACTACAATGCCGGATGTATCGGAGCTCGCTTTACGCTGCCCGTCCAGAATTCGCGGCCGCCCATTCTTTACTCGGCCGCCAAATTTTACTGTGTTATGGCTGCCGCGCCTCCCAGATATGATAGGGAGACCAGTCTTATCGCAGGCACCCAGTTAGCGGTGGTCGAGAACATGTTGGCGAAAGCTCGATCGTACCGTCCGCCAGAGGCGGGTTATCGAGGTGCCCTTGCTGTGTCCACAGGGGGTCAGGCAGAACCCTCGGTCGATCAATCGAAAAGACGTGCAGATACAGAGGCTGGATCTCCTGCATCGAAGAGGCAGAAGAAGGCATCGTCACCGACGGTGTCATCGGACTCAGCATCTGCAGAGGTAAGGATGTCCTACATAGTCTGGTTTAGGTTCAACATTTCATGTAACCAATGCTTCCTTTTTTGTAGGAGCCGCTAAAAAGGAGGCCCCGTACTCCAAAATTTGGTAGGAGCAGGCCAAAGGAGGTGGCGGGCTCGTCTGAAGTGCGCATCCCGCCGATTGTGATGTCTCCCATGGAGGAGAACCTGGATGATGTTGTTGTCGTGGAGATTCCAGCATCCCCAGATTATGTCAGAAGGGAAGCTGAGGATGCAGCAGCTTCCGAGATGATGAAGGCCGCAGCGGGGGCCTTGGATGCCGAGGGTCCAGCAGATACGGGGCTTCCTGGTGATGAAGTGGGGTGGAGTTCGTCGTCTTCAGATGACGTCGCTCCAGAGTTGCAAGGGTCTGTTGCGGGGGCAACAGATGTGGTTGGAACAGTGGAGAGGGTTGATTCCCCTCCTTGTCATGATGAGGGGAGGTCGGCTGTAGCATTGCCGAGTGTAAAACCCCTAGATTTCTACTATTTTTTTATTAAATTTGGTACTGATTTAAAATTTTGTATTTTACGTCGCGTAGTCGTATTTTACGTCGCGTACGAACTTTTATTTTCGTAATTGCTCGACGAATGCGAATATGTGCGAGCGTACATATTTTTAGAAAAGTGTTTTCTATTTTCGAAGTGATATATATAATAATTATTTTTGCCATTTTACAAAATTTCTAAGTTTGTTATTTTGAGCCTTTTTATTTCTAACATTTATTAATAATAAATTGTATTTCATTGTATACTAGAAAAAGCAAAATTTCTTATAAATAATTATGCATACATATTTCATAATTTATTTATTAGCTTATTTTAAAATAAATAATAATGTATTTTCGAAATTAATATTATAGTATTTTTGGAAACCATATTTTGAACTTATCATGACAATTTAAACCTTGATTTGAATTTATATTTTTAATTAAATAGTTAAATAATTGGAATTTAATTTATTTGATTTGATTTTTAAACTAAAAATTTAATTTGATTTGGATTGAATTTGGATTGGATTTGGGTTTAAATTGATTTAAATTAAATTACGGATTATCTATTTTGGGTTTAAACTATTCCTAGTTCCTATCCAATTGGGAATTCTCACATCCTATAAATAGGCAGGTACTCCTCCACATTATTCATCCACAAATTCCTCCACACAAATATTTCCTCCATCACAAGTGCAGTGCCTCGTATCCGTGTTCCACGTCCCAAATTCTTATTCCATCCATTACAAATACATTTATTTTTCGTGTCGACAACTCCGACACGATTCATCCAAAACCCAATTCCTACTCTAGCAATCCTAACCCTAATCCCGATCCTTCGTCTCCACCAGCACACGACCGCCACCCTTAGGATTAGCACCGCCACAATCCCGACCATCTATCCCCGGCAACCCCGTCCCCTGCTACCGCCACCCGACAGCACCACAGGGACAAACACATCACCACCGCCACCATGACCAACCAAACCCCGACCACCTGCAACACGACCCAACGCCACCACCAACAGTCGAGCGCCACCGTGTGCCGACAGCCCCGACAACCGCTGCCGCCAAAATTCCCGACTACAATCACCCCGACAGAGACCCAACCACCACCGCCCTCACGGCCGTCGCCGGAGACCCACAAAAACCCACCAAAAATTTAACCAAAATAGAAACGAACCCTTACCTCCGCCACCGCGTCGCACCGATCGCTGGAACCCCCTCCTCACCACCCAGCGAGATCCGCGCCCGGCGTCGCCCCTAGCCTCCACGTCTTCGCACCAGCCGCTCGCGGCGAACCGCCGCCCGCCACCCCCGCGCTCGGCTCTGGCCGAGCGAGCGTCCTCCGCGCCGGCGACGCCCCGTGCCGTTTGTCGCCGCCCCTGGCGATTCGCAACTACGCCCAGCCTCCAGCACCGACCGCATCTCCATATCCCACCGCCGGCGTCGCAGAAAACTGCCGCCGCCTACACCCCTTCACCTCCGCCGCCCGACGAAACCCTCGTCGAGACCGCCATCCGTGCCCTAGGCCCTCCTCTTGTCGGAAAATCCCCCGCGCCTGTGCTTCCTCCTCCGTACTCCTTCCTCCGGCTCCGCCGCACTCCAAAACCCCGCCTCCACAAAACCCAGGCCGCTCCGCCGGCCGGATCCCCCACAACCCCCGGTCGATCTTTCCCTCGCCGCCCGCTCCTCTCAGCCCCTCTCCGATCAGTTCCCCTTTCCTCACTCTCTCACCCACCGCTCTCCGCTCTCTTCTCCTTCCCCGGTCCTCTTCTTCTTCTTCATTTTTTCTTTTCTTTTCATCTGATTTTTTTTACTACAATCAATTCCCTCTTTTTCCATGCCTATCTTTTTCACTTGTTTTATTTTTACTGAGAGAAGGAATTGTCTTCAACTGGAGAACGTTTTGTTTTTGTGTTTGTATTATTATTATTATTATTATTATTATTATTATTATTATTATTATTATTATTATTATGTTTTCTCAGATTTCATTTATACTAATCTTATTATTATTATTATATTTATTATTATTATTATTACTATTAGAATTATTATTATTATTATTGTTTACAAAAGAAGCGATTGTGCAATATCGTAATATTATCACTAGGTGATATTTTTATAGGGTTTATTATTTAGTAAAATTATTATTGATTTTATGTTATTATCGCTATTTGTTCTTAATGATATAGAACTATATATTAAATAAAATAATTTCAAAAACTATATTGTGATAAATAAAATAGTATTAGGGCTTGGCCCTATAGGTACTTCAAACAAGATTTCGAAGCTTATTTTATGGTGATAAATATAGATGTAATATTTTCTACAAGCAAATTGTAGTTTTGAGATAAAGATGTTTTTTTATGTGACTTTGAAGTATTTATCTAAAGGTATTTTACTAAGAAAAATATATATTTTAAACCATAAATATTTTCCAAAATATTTATTTATATATACACAACTTTCTTCGATTTTTCTCCAACCCGTGACAGTCCAATTCTCTCTATCCTCTCACCAATTTCGTACAACCTTATGTCGACCCTAACTAACTTGACTATTCCGGACTCAATGACATAATCCGTGCCACCATCAGAGGTTCCCTTGTGTAGTGGTTGCACAGAAGTTGCAGATCGTGCCACATTGATTATCGCAGCACACCAGGCGTACTACCAGGCAAGACACCTTGCCATTCGCTGTTTAATTATTTTAGCTCATATTTCATGCATTATTTATTTTCTTTATGTAAAATAAACTGTGATACATGGCATAACTGTTAGAACTTACTGTTCATTTTTCCTGCTATGTATTATTTTTCTCACATTAAACCTAGATTTAAGGGACCACCTTGTGTGTTGCATTCATTGGCCTTGACACGTTGTAACACGAGGTTGTGTGTCACATGTAGAACACGGAAGTACGTGATTGGCTGGCCACCAGTATGTACAAGCCGTACGATAGGAATAACCGCTAATAGAGATTGTATGCTAGTTTGACTTAGCGGTTATAGTGGTTTGTGTTGTGGATACAACACAGTAGGCATTGGGCGGGAAGGACAATTCCTTAGCGTATGGGCTTCGATGCACTTTCCTTTGTGACCCGGACTCTCCACTGGAGATACGGGGTTGATGACCCATGATTACTGACGGCCACTGACGATTCTGCGGAACGTCATGCTCTTCCTGATGGGGCCTCTGGTGCCCAAAGGGGGACTACGCCGATCCTATTTAGCCAGGGCCCATGCGTAGGAAGGATTATTCTTAACTACATTTCACTTAGAATGGGAGGCTACCCTATCCGTTAGGTACGAGTACTTTTGGTTTGGGTACTTGTATCTGACCGTGGCTTGGAATAATAACTTGTCGCGGATTAGTTCGTCATATCTTGTCCTTGTTTGGTTGTAGGTGTGACTTACTACTTCGATGAGAAGGTATTGAACCTTGTTGGGGTCCGGATACCATATCGGATTCTTAGCATGGAAAGATACGTCACCGTGAATTAGTTTACCATCTCCTGTCCTTGTTTGGTTGGGGGGATGGTACGCTCGTTCAGTAGGTGCGTATTGGACCATGTTATAATTCGATTTACTTATTTATTTGAGCAATATTTATTCAGTTTATATGGCATGATATTATGTGTCTTCCCTCTGAGGACCTGGTTGTCTTACCAGGTGTGTGCTATTGTCTTTCGCAGGTGCTTTAGCTCTAGCCATGATCTTCGCTATTTCTTCGAGGATGATTGCACTTGGATCGTCTTCGCTTCGCTCGCCACTCATTTCATTTTTCTATGTACTTTTCCTTATTTTGTTGGTAGTGGATTTGTCTTCGCCCAACATATTGTATCAAGACAAATTCATTCTCATTATATGATATCTTTTATTCATTTATTCTGTGTGGATGAGATTAGTTATGGTTCTACTGTATTTTACAGCTTATGTATTTATACGAGGCTTCCATATATTGGAGTATACTTCGTATGAATACAGCTGGCATGTCTACGTTCCTAGTCCTACGTATTTTGGGACTGAGGCGTTACATGTTTTTGTGGTGGCCCATGTAGGTCAAGATAAATTGTTTGGTTACTTTACCGTACCAAGCAAGCCTGCTAATAGGATTAGAAGTCTAGGATCTCATCCACGTACTTGACCTCTTTCCTTGATTTTATCTACCGTTTGACTCATCAATTGCATCTTGCTTGATTCCTTCCATCAAGATTCTTATCTTTCCTTCGTGCTTGCTAGAGATTGACCCTACTAGTTAGATGTCCCAAACACTCTTAGCTTAATTCTTTAAGTTGGGTAGAATACCCCACACACCCTTGACCATTAAGGGAATACAAATGGTATTATCTATACCATAGAGACTAGAGGAAGTTAACCCATTTGGTCAACCAAGCCTTGGCCAATAAAACCGTAGAATGATGGTATAGAAATAAACTTAGATTCTTATGACTCTTAGGCTATTCATAATTGTTCTTTATTTCAATCTTAATCTCGTGCCTATATTTTTACTATCTAGACTAATGATGCTAATGTAGCCTAGTTTTTGCAAGCTCAAATCTTTATCAAGCTTGTTCATGACATATGTTATTAGAAGAATTCCCACTAACATAGCGTCTAATCAGAACCGGTGCATGATGGTCTGATCAACCGAGTGCACTTGGTTCGCTTTTGCCTATTATTCTACGTGGATGGGGACATAATTAAACTTGTCCTCTAGAGTCCCATCCACGACTGCCTTGACAATTCCTTTGAAATTATTCGATCGCCTTTGAATCACGTATTCGTATTCGATAACGCCTCCTTCGAACTCTATATTACTTTTGCCTTCACCAATTTTCGAAGGACGAAGGCGTTATACTTGAAATTCCTCTAGCTGTCCTATCAATTATGACCATTCTCACTCGATGTTGTTATAACTTATCCTAAACTCCTCGTCCTTCTCCTCGACCCTACTATGACCCTCATACTCGTATTATTTTTCTATGATCTAGATCGCAACTTCTTACGACATGATTTTGTCAAGCCTTATAATTGATTGTTCCCCCGATACCCCCTTGTGTCCTCTCACCCCCCTACTAATTCTTAATTTCGAGGACGAAATTCTTTTAAGTTGGGTAGGATGTAAAACCCCTAAATTTCTACTATTTTTTTTATTAAATTTGGTACTGATTTAAAATTTTATATTTTACGTCGCGTAGTCGTATTTTACGTCGCGTACGAACTTTTATTTTCGTAATTGCTCGACGAATGCGAATATGTGTGAGCGTACATATTTTTAGAAAAGTGTTTTCTATTTTCGAAGTGATATATATAATAATTATTTTTGCCATTTTACAAAATTTCTAAGTTTGTTATTTTGAGCCTTTTTATTTCTAACATTTATTAATAATAAATTGTATTTCATTGTATACTAGAAAAAGCAAAATTTCGTATAAATAATTATGCATACATATTTCATAATTTATCTATTAGCTTATTTTAAAATAAATAATAATGTATTTTCGAAATTAATATTATAGTATTTTTGGAAACCATATTTTGAACTTATCATGACAATTTAAACCTTGATTTGAATTTATATTTTTAATTAAATAGTTAAATAATTGGAATTTAATTTATTTGATTTGATTTTTAAACTAAAAATTTAATTTGATTCGGATTGAATTTGGATTGGATTTGGGTTTAAATTGATTTAAATTAAATTACGGATTATCTATTTTGGGTTTAAACTATTCCTAGTTCCTATCCAATTGGGAATTCCCACATCCTATAAATAGGCAGGTACTCCTCCACATTGTTCATCCACAAATTCCTCCACAGAAATATTTCCTCCACCACAAGTGCAGTGCCTCGTGTCCGTGTTCCACGTCCCAAATTCTTATTCCATCCATTACAAATACATTTATTTTTCGTCTCGACAACTCCGACACGATTCATCGAAAACCCAATTCCTACTCTAGCAATCCTAACCCTAACCCCGATCCCTCGTCTCCACCAGCACACGACCGCCACCCCTAGGATTAGCACTGCCACAATCCCGACCATCTATCCCCGGCAAACCCGTCCCCTGCTACCGCCACCCGACACCACCATAGGGACAAACACACCACCACCGCCACCATGACCAACCAAACCCCGACCACCTGCAACACGACCCAACGCCACCACCAACAGTCGAGCACCACCGTGTGCCGACAGCCCCGACAACGGCTGCCGCCAAAATTCCCGACTACAATCACCCCGACAGAGACCCAACCACCACCGCCCTCACGGCCGTCGCCGGAGACCCACAAAAACCCACCAAAAATTTAACCAAAATAGAAATGAACCCTTACCTCCGCCACCGCGTCGCGCCGATCGCTGGAACCCCCTCCTCACCTCCCAGCGAGATCCGCGCCCGGCGCCGCCCCTAGCCTCCACGTCTTCGCACCAGCCGCTCGCGGCGAACCGCCGTCCGCCACCCCCGCGCTCGGCTCTGGCCGAGCGAGCGTCCTCCGTGCCGACGACGCCCCGTGCCGTTTGTCGCCGCCCCTGGCGATTCGCAACCGCACCCAGCCTCCAGCACCGACCGTATCTCCATAACCCACCGCCGGCGTCGCAGAAAACCGCCGCCGCCTACACCCCTTCACCTCCGCCGCCCGACGAAACCCTCGTCGAGACCGCCATCCGTGCCCTAGGCCCTCCTCTCGCCGGAAAATCCCCCGCGCCTGTGCTTCCTCCTCCGTACTCCTTCCTCCGGTTCCGCCGCACTTCAAAACCCTGCCTCCGTAAAACCCAGGCCGCTCCGCCGGCCGGATCCCCCAGAACCCCCGGTCGATCTTTCCCTCGCCGCCCGCTCCTCTCAGCCCCTCTCCGATCAGTTCCCCTTTCCTCACTCTCTCGCCCACCGCTCTCCGCTCTCTTCTCCTTCCCCGGTCCTCTTCTTCTTCTTCATTTTTTTCTTTTCTTTTCATCTGATTTTTTTCACTACAATCAATTCCCTATTTTTTCGTGCCTATCTTTTTCACTTGTTTTATTTTTACTGAGAGAAGGAATTGTCTTCAACTGGAGAACGTTTTGTTTTTGTGTTTGTATTATTATTATTATTATTATTATTATTATTATTATTATTATTATTATTATTATTATTATTATTATGATGTTTTCTCAGATTTTATTTATACTAATCTTATTATTATTATTATATTTATTATTATTATTATTACTATTAGAATTATTATTATTGTTTACAAAAGAAGCGATTGTGCAATATCTTAATATTATCACTAGGTGATATTTTTATAGGGTTTATTATTTAGTAATATTATTATTGATTTTATGTTATTATCGCTATTTGTTCTTAATGATATAGAACTATATATTAAATAAAATAATTTCAAAAACTATATTGTGATAAATAAATAGTATTAGGGCTTGGCCCTATAGGTACTTCAAACAAGATTTCGAAGCTTATTTTATGGTGATAAATATAGATGTAATATTTTCTACAAGCAAATTGTAGTTTTGAGATAAAGATGTTTTTTAATGTGACTTTGAAGTATTTATCTAAAGGTATTTTACTAAGAAAAATATATATTTTAAACCATAAATATTTTCCAAAATATTTATTTATATATACACAACTTTCTTCGATTTTTCTCCAACCCGTGACCAGTCCAATTCTCTCTATCCTCTCACCAATTTCGTACAATCTTATGTCGACCCTAACTAACTTGACTATTCCGGACTCAATGACATAATCCGTGCCACCATCAGAGGTTCCCTTGTGTAGTGGTTACACAGAAGTTGCAGATCGTGCCACATTGATTATCGCAGCACACCAGGAGTACTACCAGGCAAGACACCTTGCCATTCGCTGTTTAATTATTTTAGCTCATATTTCATGCATTATTTATTTTCTTTATGCAAAATAAACTGTGATACATGGCATAACTGTTAGAACTTACTGTTCAATTTTCCTGCTATGTATTATTTTTCTCACATTAAACCTAGATTTAAGGGACCACCTTGTGTGTTGCATTCATTGGCCTTGACACGTTGTAACACGAGGTTGTGTGTCACATATAGAACACGGAAGTACGTGATTGGCTGGCCACCAGTACGTACAAGCCGTGCGATAGGAATAACCGCTAATAGAGATTGCATGCTAGTTTGACTTAGCGGTTATAGTAGTTTGTGTTGTGGATACAACACAGTAGGCATTGGGCGGGGAGGACAATTCCTTAGCGTATAGGCTTCGATGCACTTTCCTTTGTGACCCGAACTCTCCGCCGGAGATACGGGGTTGATGACCCATGATTACTGACGGCCACTGACGATTCTGCGAAACGTCATGCTCTTCCTGATGGGGCCTCTGGTGCCCAAAGGGGGACTACGCCGATCCTATTTAGCCAGGGCCCATGCGTAGAAGGATTGTTCTTAACTATATTTCACTTAGAATGGTAGGCTACCCTATCCGTTAGGTACGAGTACTTTTGTTTTGGGTACTTGTATCTGACCGTGGCTTAGAATAATAACTTGTCGCAGATTAGTTCGTCACATCTTATCCTTGTTTGGTTGTAGGTGTGACTTACTACTTCGATGAGAAGGTATTGAACCTTGTTGGGGTCCGGATACCATATCGGATTCTTAGCATGGAAAGATACGTCCCCGTAAATTAGTTTACCATCTTCTGTCCTTGTTTGGTTGGGGGGATGGTACGCTCGTTCAGTAGGTGCGTATTGGACCATGTTATAATTCGATTTACTTATTTATTTGAGCAATATTTATTCAGTTTATATGGCATGATATTATGTGTCTTCCCTCTGAGGACCTGGTTGTCTTGCCAGGTGTGTGCTATTGTCTTTTGCAGGTGCTTTAGCTCTAGCCGTGATCTTTTCTATTTCTTCGAGGATGATTGCACTTGGATCGTCTTCGCTTCGCTCGCCACTCATTTCATTTTTCTATGTACTTTTTCTTATTTTGTTGGTAGTGGATTTGTCTCCGCCCAACATATTGTATCAAGACAAATTCATTCTCATTATATGATATATTTTATTTATTTATTCTGTGTGGATGAGATTAGTTATGGTTCTACTGTATTTTACAGCTTATGTATTTATACGAGGCTTCCATATATTGGAGTATACTTCGTATGAATACAGCTGGCATGTCTACGTTCCTAGTCCTACGTATTTTGGGACTGGGGCGTTACACCGAGCCCTATCCCAGACTCAGCAGCGAAAGCTGAGGTAGCTACCGATCAGGAGGTAGCGACAGATCTCGTCCCTGTAGAGGGATTTGATGAGGAGAATGAGACTCGTTTGGCGGTCCTGACTCCCGGGGCGGGCCAGGAGACAAGTGTTGATCTCCCCGTTCTGCCAGAGAGGGAATGTCCCGTACTGGCTGCTGATAGCACGTTGGGGGCTGATGAGGTGGCCACTGATGTCGGCGGTTCTTCCGAGTTTGGGTAGGGTAAGGGTTTGATAGAACCCTCTGTTGCTCCTTCCACTTGGGGTACTATCTCGACACCTATTTTGGCTTCTTCTGTTCCCTTGGCTCCTCGGGCTAGTAGTCAAGCCCCTGCTGATGAAGAGCCTATCGATACCGAGGGTCCAGCCTCGCGGATTAAGGCAGGCGAGCCTTCCTGCGGTCCGCCTGCTAAAGCAGCTCCTCCGACTCCTGCTATGACGCCGCAGGTGCTGGCGGATGCAGATGAATACGTGAAATTCATCATCGAGGCAGTATATAAAATATTGCAGAGGGGTATATCGGCCGCGATGGACGCCAATGGGAGTTTTGTGACGGCAAGAACTCTGACAATGCCTCATATCAACCTGATCCGTCTTCATCAGGGCCATGATCATATGGCCGACATTCTAGAAGCCTCAGTAGTTGAGTTAGACCAGCGGCTTTCCGAATTGCAGCGCATCCAGCGAAACGACCTCTCCGTCCTGATAGATACGGAGAAGGAGAAGTTGATTGCCGAGACTGAATCTTCTAACCAGGCCACCGTGAGTGTCTGGGAACGCGAAGTGGCTGAGACTGAAGCTGCAGTGGAGCGGTTGTCTCAGTCTACGTGGGAGACGGTGGAGGCACGAGCTGCGTTGGATGCTAGTATCGCGGAGATTGACGCCCAGATCTGCCGCCTTGAGGACCAGCGGGCCCGACTCCTATTAGATGCCAAACGTGTCCAGGCTGAACACGTAGCATTCAAGAAGGAGGAGGCAGCTTTCACCCACCGGGCTCTTGCTCTGGCTCACCAGCGGCAGCAGTTGGATGAGAAGCATGAGAATGACACCTCTCCTGAGGCCATTAAAGCGATGCGTCAAGAGGCTGAACGTCGAGTCTTGGCGACTGTGGGGACTCGGGCGGCAGACTTGAGGCATCGAATTGAAGAGCTTTCAGCCAACCCTGGGGATGTTTAGGCCTTGTAGTCTCTTATTTTTGTGTATTTGTAACTCTTGCTGGGGATAGTGTAATCCTTTACTCTCCTTTTTTAGAAATAAAGAAGTACACAATTTTCTGTAATGTGTTCATTTTTGCTTGTCATAAACTTTGATGATTTGTGTGGACCTATTATCTTTTGCGCACCTTGGTTTTTAGGTACAGATAATAAGTTTGAAAGAACCAACATGTTTGCTCAGAGGTAATATGGACGTGGCAAATATGGGATTCAAAATGATAGAATCTTCCTACTCAGAGGTGTTATGGACGTGGTAGGAATGACTCTGGAAGGTACGCGGAACTACTCAGAGGTAATATGGACGTGGAAGTTCTGCGACTAATGTACGACAACGCAGGGGTTGCCTGTACGGGATGTTTACTCAGAGGTAATGTGGACGTGGTAAACATGATGGGTAGCGTAGTCTTATGGAATATAAGATTGCGCTTTGTAGGGTGTAGGGGAACAACTCCGAGGTGATGTGGACGTGGTTGTCCTTCTACTGGAGGATGCTACGGAACAGCAGGGTTCCGAAAGCGTATGATTTTTGTGGAAAGGAATTGTCTGTAAGCCCTGATGATTGGGTCCACAGATCCCCTGGTGGAAGTACATGTCTGAAAGATGTCAAGAGTAGTACTTCTTTAGGAACTTGCCGTTGATGGGCATCATGAACAAGTCCCTGTTGGATTTGGCGAGGCGGTAAGCACCGTTTGAGTATACTCAATTCAGTTCTAACAATATATATTAGTTGCAAGTAGCAACAACAACATACATGCATGCAATCACACGTCAGCTTAGACCAAGTTGTGGTTGGTTGCCATCAGCTATACAACATGGCCAACCATATAGAGCCATTTATACAAAAACTATTGATTGAGCAATGAAAAAAAAAACACATGAGAAGCAACAGCTATAGAATCAAAGCCAGCCAATGGGCCAGCAACCGAGCGCCCATTGTTCCCCAACCCGAGCAAGCAAGCAGCCAACCCCCTGTAAACCAAACCAGCCCAAAACACTGGTGCTTCATTTCCAGCCCGAGAGGCTTATATGCTTATTCGCATATATAGGAACGTAGGAAGATCGACAGAGAGAAAGAGAGGAGCACGAGATTTTTGAAAACCCTAACCACCTAACGCCGCCACCACCCTACACACCTCCTGGCGACCCCCTCTGTGGGCGTGCGTCGCCATGCGACGGCCACCGCCGGCCGGCAAGCGCTCGCACGCGCCTGGGACAGAGACAACACTCAACAACGAACACCCCAAGGTACCTATATTTCGATCCCCATATCTTTTACTGTAGTCGATTGTTTTTGAAAATGTAAAATCCTATGAACAGATTACTTAACCCTCTCTCAACCCCTTCTATTACAATCGTTTGGTTTTTCCTAGATAAATCGTATTAATTCCTGAAAGTTCAGGAAAAACCTGTTCGAAAAACAGGGTATATACTGTCCAATCACCCAAGTTTGGCGATCGATCCCGATCGATCCAATGCAATATTTGAAAAACTATTTGAAGACAATTATAGACAACCTGTAGCACTTTACGACCCTTTTTGTGGATTCGAAAATCATCGACTACGCGTCGAGAATTCGAATCCCAAAGTTTCCCAAAAACCTGTTTTAAAAACTAGAAAATTTTCCGATACCACGTCCGTCCCGCCATTCCGGGCGACGTGGTCACGAACCGAAAGCATCGAAAGCTGCGTATCGGCTTCGTGGTCCTGTGGGCTTTGACGAAATTCAAATTGGTCGCGTGTGCGCGACGAATTTGATGCGTATCCGTCGAAATTCAACGTATCGTGCACGTTGCAAATTTCTCAATTACTTTGTGCACGTTCGTCAGATCAAGACGAAACTTGCGCCATTAGGACCGTATCGTTTTTCTGGTCCTGTATGCCAAGTTTGGTCCGATTCTGAGACCGTTGATGAAATCACCATTTTGCGGGCCCCGCGGTCCCACTCAACGGGCGATTTTGTGCACGGCCCGCCGAAATCCAACTCTGGACATACGGTTGGGTTCGTATCGAAAAACTGGATCCGTAGACATATAGTTTGATGACTTTAGAGACCGTTGACTCTGGCACGCTTTTCGGTGCAAAGCGGGTCCAACGGCGGACATCATTTTTGCCCGAAATTACCGTTTTGCCCCTGTGTCCAGAATTAGACTTAAGGACAGGCAATCCTAGCTAATTTGACTATTCTGAGATCATTGGTATTGTCTATTTCAGCATCCGGGGACTGTTGTACGGGTTTTGACTATTGTGGCACATTGAGTAGTTCAGACTGTCGGTTTCTCCAGCAGAGGACCACAGGCGAGTACAGTTTATTGTCTGCATTTCGATATTGATTTTTACTATATTTCATTGGTTGGCCATTGGTTATATGATTATTTTCTATTATAAATTATGGAGTCGAGAATTAGAAGTACCAAAGATATGTGATCTGACCATAGCCCGTGTTAGACATTGTAGCCCGTGTTTACTTTCTGCAGTAGTGTAGCCCGTGTTTACATTCTGCAGTAGTGTAGCCCGTGTTTACTTTCTGCAGTAGTGTAGCCCGTGTTTACTTTCTGCAGTAGTGTAGCCTGTGTTTACTTTCTGCAGTAGTGTAGCCCGTGTTTACTTTCTGCAGTAGTGTAGCCCGTGTTTACTTTCTGCAGTAGTGTAGCCCATATTTATTTTCTGCAAGTAGTGTAGCCCGTGTTTATTTTCTGCAAGTAGTGTAGCCCGTGTTTATTTTCTGTAAGTAGACATTGTAGCCCGTGTTTATTTTTCATGCAAGTAGACCTCGTAGACCGTGCGGTGTAGTACCCCAGACCGATCACGTATCAAAGGTACTTCTAACAGTTGGAGAAAGTATTTTGTGTCTATTTATTATTGGTTTTTCGTATTTACTGTTTATTTTTAAAACTCATAATTGATGTCTAACCTTTGTTTTATAGTCATTTTCTTTATTTGAAATTGTATTCAGTGAATTGTGCTCGTTCCATTCCTGACTGGAAACCAACATTTTCAGGTTAGCCGTGGATTCACTTAGCTTGGGGAGTGACGAGAATACTTGCAGACAAAGGCCTAGAGACTAGTTAGATAGTCGAGTTATAGTCATTCAATATTGTACAAGTTTATATTTTCTGCAAATGTAAAACTTGTGATCTTTGTAAGTTAAATTAATTTTGGTGAATGAGCATTGTTTGTGATTTTGATCTTCATGGCCGTGACAACGTTCTACCGCCGACACTGCGGCGTAGGCTGGCTTGGACGCGTCTCGTATCCGTTAAAAAAAAACGGGTGCGGGTCGTGACAGTATACCGTCTCTATGATGAAAGGTCCTTCCCACTTGGGCTCGAACTTTCCTGGTGCTTTGTGAGTCAACACCATCGGCCTTCTGACTGCCAGAACCAGGTCGCCTACTTGGAAAGTCCTCTGCTTGACCTTCTTGTTGAAAGCCTGTGATATACGGGCTTGGTAGAGTTCGATGCATTGGTGAGCTAGGAGACGCTTTTCGTCAAGTGCCTCCAGTTCCTGCAGACGACGACGTTGATTGTCCTCTTCTGTGAGTTGGTTTGTGATTGCTACGCAGAGTGAGGGTATCTGGATCTCGAGAGGCAGTACCGCCTCGCTCCCGTTGACCAGGAAGAATGGTGTGTTGCCCGTCGGGGTCCGTACCGTTGTACGGTAGGCCCAAAGGCATTCGCCGAGCTTTTCATCCCAGTCGTATTTGTTGGATGATACGACCTTTTTGAGTAGCCTGACGATGGTCTTGTTAAACGCCTCGGCCAATCCGTTTGCTGCCGGATTGTAGGCGGTTGATGCCACGTTCTGAATGCGATTCTTGTCACAGAATCTGCTGAAAACATGACTGATGAATTATGGACCGTTATCGTGGATAATCCTTTGAGGTACCCCAAAACGGTAGATGACATGGTGCTTGATGAAGTTGATCACTCTGGAGCTTTTCACTTCTGCCAGTGGAACTGCTTCTGCCCATTTGGAGAAGTAGTCGGTGATGGCTAGAATAAAGCGATGTCCTCTCGATAAAGGAGGGGTGATCGGTCCCACAATGTCCATATCCCAAGCTTCGAAGGGCCAGGAGACGACTGTAGGATGTAGTGGTTCTGATGGTGTATGAATGAAGTCTGCGTGAAGCTGGCACGCATGGCACTTCTTAGCATAGTCGACAGCGTCAGCGGCCATAGTTGGCCAGTAGTAGCCCATGCATCGCAGTCGGTCCTGCAGCTTAGGGCCAGGTTGATGGGCCCTGCAGGTTCCAACGTGAGCTTCTCGAAGGGCTTCGGCTGCTTCTTCGTTAGATAAACATCGAAGGAGAAGTCCATCGTAGGAGCGTCGGTACAGCATTTTTGTAGCTGTATCGTAGTAGAATCGAAGAGAGCGTCTCCTGACTGAGACGGCTTCTTTCGGGTCCTCTGGGAGGATTCCGTAGACAGCGAAGTCGATGAACGGGAATCTCCAGTCTCGGACATTAACATCGGCACTGGTTGACATGGCATGGGCCACTCGTGAGCACAGGTTATTTTTAGGACAGACCAAGTCTTGACCCACCACTATGACGTAGTGTTGAGTCCCGAGGGATGCTGCCAATAAGGCTGCGAGGCCAGCCAGAGCATCAGCCTCTAGATTTTGTAGATGAGGTACGTGTTCGATGAAGAACTCGGTGAAGGTTGAAATGATGTTCAATGCAACTTCATGGTAAGGGATCAGATCTTCATGGCGAACCTCGTATTGCCCTCTGATCTGGTTTACGACGAGTTTTGACTCGCCGTAGGCTTCCAGATGATTCACCCCCAGCTGTTGCGCCAGCTGGAGTCCCATAATGAGCGCGTTGTACTCGATAACATTGTTGGAGCACGGCTTCGAAAGGGAGTAAGCACGCTGGTTGACCAGCTGATTGGGGAAGACTAATACCACCCCCACTCCTGCGATGATTTGGCCTTTGGGGCTTGTTCTTGAAGTGCCATCGAAAAACATCCGCCAGACGGAGCCTTCTTCAGTGACGTTTGATTCTTGGACCTCATCTGGGATGTCTTCATAGAGTCTTGAGGACTCTGGGATGGGGTGTGCAGCTAAAAAGTCGGCCAGAGCTTGACCCTTAACAGCTTTTTGTAGAACGAACACCATGTTGTATGGCGTTAGCAAGATCGCCCATGTGGCAAGCCGGGAGTTTAATGATCCTGGCTTCGTCATGAGGACTCTGAGTGGATTGACTCGAGAAATGACATGAATTGTCTGCCCCGAGACATAATAACGAGTCTTTTGGATGGCAAATACCAAAGCCAAGCACTCCTTTTCAACGGGATTGTACCGGTGTTCGGCCCCGATCAGATTTCGACTGAGGTAGTAGATTGCTTGCTCATAGCCTGTATCGCTATTCTGAGCTAGCAGAGCACCGAGGGAATGATCCATGGCACGGACGTAGAGGAGAAATGGTTTGTCGGCGACGGGCGCCACCAGGACTGGCGGGCTCGTCAGGTAAGCTTTGATGTCATCAAAAGCTTTTTGGCACTCCTCTGTCCAGACGTAAGAGACCCCCTTCTTCATGAGCTGAGTGAAGGGTTGACATTTGCCGAAAAGGTTTTCTATGAACCTCCGGATGTATGCCAGACGCCCCTGTAGGCCTCGAAGTTCTCGAAGGTTCTTCGGAGGGTCCATATCGAGGATGGCTTTGGTCTTCTCGGGATCGACATGAATGCCTTTCGCCATGATGATGAAGCCCAAGAACTTTCCGCTAGAAATCCCTAAGAAGGATTTAGCGGGGTTCATCTTGAGTTGGTGCGCCCGCATGAGATCGAAGACTGTCTTAAGGTCTTACAGGTGATCTCCTTTGAGACGGCTCTTGACTGCGATGTCGTCAACCATTCGACGGTCTTGCGAAGATGTTGACAGAAAATGGTGCTCATAGCTCGTTGGTATGTCGCACCAGCGTTCTTCAAGCCGAAGGGCATCACTGTGTAGCAGAAAATGTCCTTTGGAGTCATGAATGACGTGTGTTTTACGTCATCAAGGAACATCTTAATCTGGTTGTAGCCCGAATACCCGACCATGAAGGACATGCGTTCGAAGCCACATGTGTTGTCGATCATCACGTCGGTGATTGGAAGCGGGAATTCGTCCTTCGGGCAAGCAGTGTTGTGGTCCCTGAAGTCGATACAAACTCGTATCTTCATATTCTTTTTGGTGACAGGGACGACGTTGGCTACCCAATCTGGATGTTGTTCTTCACGGATGAAGCCGTTGGTCAAGAGCTTGTCCACCTCCTGATCGATGGCGTTCATGATGTCCGGACGAAAACGTCGCTGTTGTTGTTTGATAGGCTTGGTATCAGGTAAGATGTTCAGCCTATGCATCGCGATCTGGGGATCAAGTCCCAACATATCTTCGTAGCTCCAGGCGAAGACGTCGATATAATCTTTAGCCAGCTGGATTAAAGATTCTCGGTCTTCTCCTTTTAGGCTTTTGCTGACGAAGATGGGTTTGGAAGAAGATCCATCCCCAAGGTTGATCTGCTCGACCTCATCTTCGGTGGGAGGTTCACGTAGTTCAAAATGAGACTCCCACTGTTCTTCCAGGCGTTAAGCCCAAGGTTCTTCTTCGAAGAATTTTGGCGTTTGGTCTTCGCCTTTATCTTCTTGAGGTTGTGCTGATGTCATGTTAGCTGACAGCACTTTCTTGAAGACTGATCCGATGCTGGTATCGAAATCCCAAGTTGATGCTTCGGACGAGTGAGAATGCTTTACTTCTTCTGCGTCTGAATTCTCTGGAGTTGATGGTGGCGTGACATAGCCTACCCTCCGTCGAGTTCGATTGTAGTAGTCCTGCGGCTTTCCTTTAGGTGTTGGAAGCCGGAGAGGGAGACGTAGACCCTTGCCGTAGTTCAGGCCTTTGTTGCTTTTTAGGTCGTAACCCATCTTTTGGATGAGGTACTTTGCCTTATCCGTGTACCGATAGACTTTTATTCTGTCGGTATCTAGTTTTGGCTCGAGTGGTGGGAGGTCTTGATGACGCTCAACTTTGCCGAAGATGATGGATTCTTCGTCTCGACTCCGTGGCGGGACTATGTAACAGACCCCTTGGGACGGGACTACTCGATTTACATGATGGATGATCGTTATTTGTGTTTGCAACGACCGTAAAGCGTTATCTAATGTATATATGGCATTCCAATGTGGAAGACTAGAATAATTAAAAGACACTCTATTATTGATGAAATACGAGATTTTATCCCGCGGGATTACATTGTCCAGAGAGGGTGCATCTACATCAGCAGGGATATATTCCCCTAGCTCTTCATCTGTGAGTACTGGAGTAGGATCGGAAGAGTCTACCACAGCGTTGGTCTTGGGGTCCGAGAGGACTACGTGGGCCTTCTCTGGCAGCTGGGATTGCGGTGGCTTGCCTTTAAGACGCACCTTCAGAGGTGCCTCCGCTGTGCCTCCGGTGATTGGTGCCTTCCCTTGTAGTTTCGCCACAAGGGGAGCCAATGTTTGAGGCGGCTTTCCCTTGAGCCATATCTTTAGGGGAGCTTCGAGAGCAGCTGGTGCTTTCCCAGGTAGCTTAATGCTCATGGGAGGCAACTTCTGAGGCGGTTTGCCTTTGAGTCGGATCTTCAAAGGAGCGTCGGGAGTGACCTCAGGCTCTATGTCCGGCTCTGCTATCATTTCTGCTTCGTCGTCAGCATCATTGGCTTCCTCCTCGTCAGGTGACTTGTACAAGTCGAAATCCGTGAAGTAGGCTTCAATCCCTTTGAAAGGGTCGATGTCCGCGAACTCCGTCCGGATGACGTTGTTGGTGGACACGTACTTCATACATTGGTGGAGCGTGGATGGTACCACTATGTACTCATGTAGCCATGGGCGACCCAACAGAAGGTTGTAGTTGACTTCGGCATCCACGACATAACAAGTGATCTCGGTTCTGAGGTTACCGATATGGCACTTTAGTAGTATTTTGCCTAGTGGCTCGCTTTTACTAGCATTGAAGCCACTGATTGTTGTGTTGGAGGGCGCCAGTCGGTACATTGGGATCCCTAGTGTTGAGAGCAGCGTCTTCGGGATGATGCTGAGGGAAGACCCCGGATCGATCTGAATCCGTTTTACCTTGACTGAACCGATATACCCTGTATAATACAGCGGCCTGTTGTGTCGGTTGTGCTTGAACAGCATGTCCTGTTGGGTGAAGGTTATATTGGGGATAACCTCATCTGCACAGTGGCTATGCGTACATGCAGTCGGGAGATCTTCAGGCTGCTTGACCTGACTGAGAAAGGATTCGGCATCTTTCAGAACTTCACAGAGAGCTTCTCGGGTGTCTTTGGAAAGACGAAGGAGCTCAAACAGATATAGGCGGGCAGGAGTACTGGACAGTTGTGCCAGTATGTCGAAGTTGTGGGGCTTGGCTAACCTCGAAGCATTCTCCTTTCGCAGATGCCTATCGAAACGGGCCTCTATCTGCTTCTGCTTATTGGCTGTTGGGGGCTTAGACGGGCCCTCCTCCTGGACAGCAGGGACGGTGCAAGGAGGCACCACCTCGATGGCAGCTTCGTCGGGTTGGGCGTTCTGTTGTGAACGCGTCTGTACAGGAAGTGCCTCTTCCGCTGAGGAAGAGACCATACGGCAAGACTTGATCTTCCTGCCTTTGGATTTGGAGGTAGGGCGTACCTCCGGTTGAGTCACCTCGGAGACAAGATCAGGGTGAACCCATAGGATCTCTCCCCGAGATGTGGTGAGTGGGATGAGTCCACTCACGCTGTCACGAGCAGATGGTAAGTTAACCACCTCCATTGTCGCCTTAGGGATGGGGACGACGCCATCTTGTGTCGTAGTTGGCGACAGAGTGCCGAACTGGAGTGACACCATGTTGGCTGATAGAAGGAATCAATGTCTAACTAGTAGGGTCAATCTCTAGCAGCACGAAGAAAAGATAAGGATAATGATAGAAGGAATCAAACAAGATGCAATTGATGAGTCAAACGGTAGATAAAATCAAGGAAAGTGGTCAAGTATGTGGATGAGATCCTAGACTTCTAATCCTATTCGCAGGCTTGCTTGGTACGGTAATGTAACCAAATAATTTATCTTGACTTGCATGGGCCACCACAAAAACATGTAACGCCCCAGTCCCAAAATACGTAGGACTAGGAACGTAGACATGCTAGCTGTATTCGTACGAAGTATACTCCAATATATGGAAGCCTCGTATAAATACATAAGCTGTAAAATGCAGTAGAACCATAACTAATCTCATCCACACAGAATAAATGAATAAAAGATCATATAACGAGAATAAATTTGTCTTGATACAATATGTTGGGCGGAGACAAATCCACTACCAACAAAATAAAAAAAAGTACATAGAAAATGAAATGAGTGGCGAGCGAAGCGAAGACGATCCAAATGCAATCATCCTCGAAGAAATAGCGAAGATCACGGCTAGAACACCTGCGAAAGACAATAGCACACACCTGGCAAGACAACCAGGTCCTCAGAGGGACGTAACAAGACACATAATAGCATGCCATATAAACTGAATAAATATTGCTCAATAAATAAGTCAATTGAATTTATAACATGGTCCAATACGCACCTACTGAACGAGCGTACCATCCCCCCAACCAAACAAGGACAGGAGATGGTAAACTAATTCACGGCGACGTATCTTTCCATGCTATTAATCCAATATGGTATCCGGACCCCAACAAGGTTCAATACCTTCTCATCGAAGTAGTAAGTCACACCTACAACCAAACAAGGACAAGATGTGACGAACTAATCCGCGACAAGTTATTGTTCCAAGCCACGGTCAGATATAAGTACCCAAATCAAAAGTACTCGTACCTAACGGATAAGATAGCCTACCGTTCTATGTGATATGTTGTTAAGAACAATCCTTCCTACGCATGGGCCCTGGCTGAATAGGATCGGCGTAGTCCCCCTTGGGCACCAGAGGCCCCATCAGGAAGAGCATGACGTTCCGCCGAATCATCAGTGGCCGTCAGTAATCTTGGGTCATCAACCCCGTATCTCCAGCGGAGAGTCCGGGTCACAAGGGAAGTGCATCGAAGCCCATACGCTAAGGAATTGTCCTCCTCGCCTGTTAGCACCCTGAATTTCGGGTTGATTTTTTTTCATTTTATTTTATTTCCTGATTGATTGGTTTTGATAAATAATTTATTTTGTTATTTTTCCTTAAGTGTACTTTCCCGTGCCATTGATATTTGGAGTATCAGGGATGTTCAACTCTGGAAATCTTCTTCACGAGTTTTGGAGTGGACACGATTACCTTCATGACGGTATATAGTGTTCCATCCAAACTTGTTCTCTTGTGCTCTTTCTGCTTCGTTGAACTTCGGGTCGGTTTAGACCATTTGATTGTTATTTATTTTCCCACTCTTTTTCTTGATCATTTTCAGCGCGTTACTATGACTTTTAAATTGGGAGCGCAAGACCAGTCAGTTTCTTGAAACCAACTCCTTATTGATGATCTACTCGAGACGTTCGTCACCCATGACCTTCGTGTCCCACTCAGACACGTCATTTTGTGCTCTATTTGATTCGTACAACTTTCCCGACACGTGACCCAATTTTATTTCACTCCACGGCGTCACATTCATCTTCCAACTTGATTTGTGGGTCCCCTGTCGACCAAACCTTGTCCGCCCCAACTATGGACATGGCCCACATTGAGCCTACTATCCGTCCGCCACTTGTGTCCCATTTATTGGAATCCCCATGTGCTACTTATTCACTCATGATCATCAACGTCTATTTTTAATTCAATTTTGCACAATGTCCAGTTTTGATCCAATCCGGCTCCACCGAGTCCAGTCCAGCTCCATGATTTTCTCCATCGGGACACCCTCATATTTATTGTCCAAAAATATCAAGTACTCATTTCATCTATTTTTATTATTTAATGGGAAATTTTCCTTGATTTAATCCTTTTGGAATTACCTATTTTCCTATTTTCCATCATGGCCATTGATTTCCCCTAACAAAATCTCCTCCATTCAATCTCCTCATAAGCAGCCAACACCCCCTTGGCCAACATGGCTGGCCCTAATTTCTAGGTGGGATAACTTTTTCCCCACTCTCTCATTTATTACTATCCTCTCTCTCTCCTCCTTATTCTTTCCATTCCAATGCAAAACTCAACAGCAACAAACTTCACCACCACCATTGCAACTCCACCATAGCCCCCTGGCCGAGCCCAGCCGTGGCCGACCACCCTCCTTCCTGGCCGAGCTCGGCCACCCCCAGCAACCACCACCACCAGTTTTCTCCTCCTCCTTTCCTCCTTACATTCGACCACCACCCTCACCACAACAACACTACTATAGCAACAATCTCCCTCTCCTCCACACCCGAGCTCCCATGAAAACGACCACCACTCCTCACTCCGGCCACCCTCCTGGCCAGCCCATGGCCGTCGGCCACCGCCCACGACAGCCATCTCCTCCTCCTCCTTCTTCCCATTTTCGCCACCACCTTAGGTCATCACCATCACCATTTCCACCACCGTAGCCATGCGGCGCCGCCCTGCCGCACATGGCCGCGCGCCACCCTGCCGCCCTCGCCGTTCGACGTGGCCGTGCCGCCGCGCGCCACCGGCCAGCAGCAGCGGCGCAAGTTCGCGCGCACAGCAGCGTGCATGGCGCGCGCGCGTGTGACGTTCCGTCGCCGTCGACCGGCCACGTGCTCGCCGTGGTCGTGGCCCCCCACGTCGGGTGAACTCCGGCGACCATCCCGGGGTCAGCCTCTTCTCCTCCAGCGTGACGTATAGGCGATTCGTGCGTTTTGAACGACGTCCCGTCGTGACGCACGCGAAATAAAGTTCGTTTTGGCGCCCCGTCGCAGCAACTTCGTGCGCGTTTTCCCGAAGATTCGATCGTTGGATCGGCGATTTCTTCGCTCTGTCGCAATCTCGGTATATCCACCTTCACTCATGTCAATTTTCGTCCGTTAATTTTATCGTTTGATACATGAAAATCGGCCACCAAGTTGACCGTTTTAAATTGTATTAAATTTGGACAGTTTTGCGGGGCCAACTTCGTCAGCTTGTATCTCCTCCACCGTAGCTCCGTTTGGCGTGCTACCAGTTTCGATGCGAAGCTGGAATAACCCTCTTGCTACCCCTTCAGTTTCGTTTCATTGTGAGCTTGTTTGATTGGTTGAATTCGACACCAAAGTTGGCCGTCCGAATTCGTAATTTCCAACTTGTAAAATTCCATTTTTGAACACGGGACTCCAGATTTCATTTCTGACGCCACCATTAGACTTGTGGCGTCGTTCTGGCATGTTTTCATATAAAATTTGTTAGATTTGGAGAACGTGGGCCCGGGCACGCATTTCGGTGCAAAGCGGGTCCCACTTTCTGGGTCAACGGGACTTTTTGACGCCGGCTCATCGGAATCCAATTCCGGATATACTGTTGAGTTCGTATCGTCATTCTGGACTCGTTGACATATAATTTGCTAAGTTTTGGTGGACATTGGGTCTAGCATGCATTTCCGTGCAAACCGGAATCCCAAGTTCTGGTCAACGGGCCAAATTGAGATCGGGTCAACGGAATCCAATTCTGGAGATACCGTTGGGTTCGTATCGACATTCTGGTTTCGTGGACATATAATTTGTTATATTTTATAGACTTGTTTTCTTGCACATTTTTCGGTACAAAACGGCTCCGACACGAACACCGTTTTGACCCGAAATTACCTTTTTGCCCTTGTGTCCAAATTGGACCGTTGGGTAGGCGTTCCTAGATAATTTGACCATTCTGGACACGTTGGCGATGTTCATTTCATCGTCCGACAATATTTGTTGATAATTTCTCTGAGTTTAACCTTTTTATAATTAATTAATAATTAATTCACATAATGTTCGTATTTCGGGATTAGTACAACGAAACTGAGATCAGTCAATTCCAGTGATCTCATATCGCTGAAATTGACAAGTTGGATACGTGGATCACTATAATAAGATTATCAACCTTACCGATAATCTTCTTATCTCGATTTGCGTGCCGTAAGTTTCGACGTACAAATAACGAAGTACACTTTATATTAGACTAGAATTGACCCTGTTTGACCAGAGTTGACTAGTTGACCCAAAGTCAACTGTAAGTCAACACTTGACCTAGTTTGACTAGATTATTGACCGGAGTCGACCTAGAGTTGTTTGACTTAGAAGAACCTAGAATAATATAGATTGATTTTAGAGATTCATTTATTACAACTTGAACACCTTGTAACCTGTGTTGCTTTAAATAGGACTCTGTGGCTTCAGTGGGACCCCCCTATACTTATCAGCTATTCAGGTTATCGAGGCGAGTACATTCTCTGATCATTTCATATCCTGCTTAGAATTATATTCCTGCTTTAGATTACTGTACTTGATGCTGTCACGACATTATCACGGATTAGTACTATATGGATCTTCTCATGCGATGTTATCCCCCTCGGGAGCATCGGGTACATTGTGTCATGTGCGTTTCACTTTTATCGTGTACTCCTGTGCTTTCATTACATGTGCACTCCTGTGAATCTTGTACTCTCATATTCACGGAGCCCCATGTATACTATCATGTGCACCCTATATGGGCCCCCATGTGATATCCTGTGCAATAACATAACCTGTTTAGATCCTTGTGTATTAATTGGAGATACGGGGGAGTGCTAGTAGTCGTGTGAACAATTCCATTGTAGTGTAGATTCCTGTGCACCTCGACATCCTGTGCAAATCTGTCATGTTCACATGTGCTATCTCGTACTCTGACTCACTAGCCACTGTTAGTTCTCTATTTATAGTAGATATTTCTGTTACAGTTCTCTCTCTTGTTTACATACTGTATTTCTTCAGATCCTGTATTTTACTCTACTGCATGTTTATATTTTCTAACCTGCTATGAACTGTTGAGATGTATTGTGCTCGCTCCAGTCCTGACTGGACCTGTTGATAAATTTTACAGATAGCCTGGAGGTGCCTGCTAGCCTAGAGGAGACACATTAGAGGTTGTTTAGGTAGTTATTTCATTTTGTCTGGAGTTGTATTTACTTTGTGGATTACTGTATCTATACTTGAGTTTTGAGATGTATTTCTGGGTTTATGTATCTTAGACACTTAGACTTCTATCTCCTGTATCTATTTTGGATTTCATGTTTTATCTATCCTTATCATGCTCTACCTTAGATGTGATTGAGATTGTATCTGCTATGTCACCCCCATTCGGGGAGTATAAACTGTTTAGTCTTATACTGTTAGATGCATTGAGACCTAGGACAGCGTTCTACCGCCGACATTGCGGCGTAGGCTGGGCGTTGTTACGTTCTCGTGCCCTAACTCTAGGGCGCGGGTCGTGACACCGCCCAATGCCTACTGTGTTGCATCCACAACACAAACAACTATAACCGCTAAGTCAAACTAGCATGCAATCTCTATTAGCGGTTATTTCTATCGCACGGCTTGTACGTACTGGTGGCCAGCCAATCATGCACTTCCGTGTTCTACATGCGACACACAACTTCGTGTTTACAACGTGTCAAGGCCAATGAATGCGACACACAAGGTGGTCCCTTAAATCTAGATTTAATTTGTAAGAAAAATAATACACAGCAGGAAATATAAATAAACAGTTATGCCATGTATCACAGTTTATTTTGCATAAAGAAAATAAGTAATGCATGAAATATGAGCTAAAATAATTTAAACAGCTAATGGCAAGGTATTTTGCCTGGTAACGCCTGGTGTGCCGCGATGATCAAGGTGACACGATCTGCAACTTCGGTGCAACAACTATGCGAGGTGACCTCGTTCGGTGGCACGGACAGTTCTATTAGGTCCAGAAGGGTCGAATTGGTTAGGGTGGACATAAGGTAGGCTTGAATTGGCGATCGAATAGGAAATATAGGCTTGGTTATGGAATTGAGAAAAAGTCAAAGAAAGAAAAATGGATAATATATATACGATTTTCGAGAGCTATTTATAATACTTGAAATTTGGTTTTATTTTAAAAATAGAATTAAATTGAATACTCGAAAATCTAGCAAAAACTCCAAGTTTCGTCAAAATAATATTTTAGTATGGGACCTATATATATAAAATAATAATAATACATTAAATAAAACAAAATAGTTCTAGAATATTATTTAAGGCTAAAATCTGTATTTTGTAAAATTATACCGTTATGAAAATGCCAGCCCCATAATATTTGGTTAAAAGATATATCTTACGAAATTATCTAATTTGGTAAATAAAACAATTAAAACAATTAAAATAATAAATTGTACTATTTGTATAACCACAATAAAATATAATAGTAATATTTTAATTTATCAAATCTCCATTCATGCTGTATAACAAGGTCTTGGTAAAATAACAATAATTGGCCCCAATTAAGAAAACAACAGTAATTAATAAAATCAATAATAATTATAATGAAATAATATTAATAATAATAATAATAAAACAGAGTAATTATAAAAATTACGCACAGTTCTTCAAATGAGAAAAAAACTTACAATTAAATAATTAAATAATAAATAAAAAATTGGACAGAGTCATTGTTCTCCTCCTTCGAGGAGAACTCATCTTCTCTTAACCCAAAAAGACAGTAAACGGGATTAGAAGGGGAGAGGGAGAGAAGCAGGGAGAGAGAAAAATAAGAGCAAAAATCGAGTGAGGAAAGAGAGAGAGGAGAGAAGCTACGATCGACAGGATGGGGGAGATCGGCCGAGGCGGCGCGAACCGGCGGCGAGGGGAAGGACGGATCGTGGTCTGGGAGGAAGGAAGAGGCGCGGGGAGAAGGGGTTCCCGGTGGTGGGCGGAAATCGAGGAGGCGGGGCGGAGATCCGGCTGCGGTCGGGGGTTTCGTCGGTCGCTGGGCTGGCCGTTCGCCGGCGAGGCGTTGGTCGAGCGGCGGAGACGGGGTTCAGGCATGGCGGAGGTGGAGGCGCTCCGGCGCGGTTGGCCGGGCGGAAGAGGGGAAAATGGAGGGCTTGGGCTCTGCGGAGCTGCGCTTGGGCAGCGGCTCAGCACACGGCGGCGGAGGATGGTCGGGCTCGGTCGGGTCCGGCGAGAACTGAGGCGGAGGATTTCGGCCACGGCGGAGGTTGAGGAGAGGGTGAAGTCGGCGGTCGACAGAGGGTTTGGACGGCGACGACGGTTCGGGATAGGGGACGGCTGTGGATGGCGGATGGATCGGTGGCCGGGGTTCGATGGAGGCGCGCACGGGCGGAGGATGGCCACGGCGTCGGCGCTCTGGCGAGGTAAGTGTGGTGGTGGTGATGGTTTTATTATTTTTGGGTTTTTGACTTCTTTTTGGGCGCGGTCGGCGTTGGCCGGGGTGGCGGTGGTGTTTGGACGAGGTTGGTCGGGTGTTGGCAGGTTGTTGGTGTGATGGCGACGACGGGAGGTGTTGGGTTTGTCCAGGGGAAGAAGATGGATTGGGGGTCGAGTGGTTGTGTCGGGATAGCCGGTTGCTGGTCGCGGTGGGGGTGACGACGTGGTGGTGCTGGTGATGGTGCCATAACGAGATCAGCCGGGGTTGGGGCTGAACGGGGATGTCGGGATGGCAGGGACGGATGGTCGGTCGGACTAGGTTCGGTTGTTGGTGGCAGGAGACGGGTGGTCGGGGAGTCGGACAAGGAGGAGGAGAAGACCGGAGGGCCGAGGGCCGAGGGCAAGGCTTAGGTTTAGGGATTTGATATATATTGTCGGGTTGTCGACAGAAAAAAATATAAATGTATGTGTAAAAAGATGGAATAAGAAGGTCACCGGGGTCGGACCCGAGGCTGTCACGGCCGACATGGAAAGATGTTGGACATGGACACGAGGCACGCACATTGAGGATGGTAGAAATAATTTGTGGATGAATAATGTGGAGGAGTACCTGCCTATTTATAGGATGTGGGAATTCCCAATTTGGATAGGATTAGGAGAATTTAAACCCAAAATAGATAATTCATCTATTAATTTAAAACCAATCAAATCCAATCCAAATCCAAATCCAAATCCAAATCCAATCTATATCCCAATCTAATTTCAAATTAAATATTTAATTTAAATCAAATTAAATTTCTAGTATAAAATCAATAGGATAAATCAAATTCCAAATATGGATACTAATTAAATCTATTTAAATGTATCCATGGGATCAAATCAAAATTTAAATTGTCACAAATATTTCAAAAATATGTTGTCCAAAAATACTATAATAATTAATTTCAAAAATTACATTATTTAAAATAACAAATAAATAATTACGAAAATATATGTTTGTACAATTAATATTCATATAATTATGCTTTTCTAGCATACAAGTAAAAATATTATTTATTAATAATAATTGTGAAAATGTAAGGCTTTATAAACAAAATAACAACTTGGAAATAATTGGAACGATAATAAAATAATTATTATGTATATTATTTTGAAACTTCAAAAATAGAAAAATAATATTTTCAAAAATATGTACGCTCGCACATATTCGCACTCGTCGAGCAATTTTGAAAAACAAAATTTCGTGCGCGACGTATAATACGACTACGTGGCGTACAATACAAAATTTTAAATCCATGCAAATTTAATAATAATAATAATAAATAGTAGAAATTTAGGAGTTTTACATCCTACCCAACTTAAAAGAATTTCGTCCTCGAAATTAAGAATTAGTAGGGGGTGAGAGGACACAAGGGGGTATCAATGGGGAACGATCGTTAACAAAATCATGTCGTAAGAAATCGCGATCTATATCGTAGAAAACAGTATGGTCACGGTTAATGAATGAGGGTCACGATTAAGAGAACGAAAATAGTTTCGCTTTAATTAAGCGATTAGAGGGTCTTGATAGGGTCGAGTAGTTAAGATTAAGATATAGCAACGTCGAGTGATAATGGTTATAGGCGATAGGATAGCTAGAGGAATCTTCTAGCACAACGCTTTCGTTCTTCTAAAGTAGGTGAAGGTGAAAGCAGTATAGAGTTCGAAGGATGCGTTATCGAATACGAATACGTGATTCAAAGACGATCGAATAATTTCAAAGAAATTGTCAAGGCAGTCGTGGATGGGACTCTAGAGGACAAGCTTAACTATGTCCCCATCCACGTAGAATAATAGGCAAAAGCGAACCAAAGTGCACTTGGTTGATCAGACCATTATGCACCGATTCTGATTAGACAACATATTAGTGGGATATCTTCCAATAACATATGTCGTGAACAAGCTCGATAATCAATGAACTTGCAAATCTAGGTTGTAGTAGCAACATTTGTCAAGAGAGTGAAATTATAGGCACGAGAGTAGAAATTGGTTCGAACCTCTAAAGGAGCTAAGTCATGTCCTGCGATGGTCTTTATACAGTCGTCCTATAGTCTTCTTGTCCAAGTCCTTGGTTGGCTAGACGGGTTAGGTCCTCTAGTTTCTAGGATCTAAATAAGCTTGCTAATATAGGTCACTAGGTTAAAGGGGTTACTAGTTCATAAGGTATTCTACCCAACTTAAAAAATTTAACTAATGGTGTTTTGGGACAATGTCTAACTAGTAGGGTCAATCTCTAGCAGCACGAAGAAAAGATAAGGATAATGATAGAAGGAATCAAACAAGATGCAATTGATGAGTCAAACGGTAGATAAAATCAAGGAAAGTAGTCAAGTATGTGGATGAGATCCTAGACTTCTAATCCTATTCGCAGGCTTGCTTGGTACGGTAATGTAACCAAACAATTTATCTTGACCTGCATGGGCCACCACAAAAACATGTAACGCCCCAGTCCCAAAATACGTAGGACTAGGAACGTAGACATGCCAGCTGTATTCGTACGAAGTATACTCCAATATATGGAAGCCTCGTATAAATACATAAGCTGTAAAATGCAGTAGAACCATAACTAATCTCATCCACACAGAATAAATGAATAAAAGATCATATAATGAGAATAAATTTGTCTTAATACAATATGTTGGGCGGAGACAAATCCACTACCAACAAAATAAAAAAAGTACATAGAAAATGAAATGAGTGGCGAACGAAGCGAAGACGATCCAAATGCAATCATCCTCGAAGAAATAGCGAAGATCACGGCTAGAACACCTGCGAAAGACAATAGCACACACTTGGCAAGACAACCAGGTCCTCAGAGGGACGTAACAAGACACATAATAGCATGCCATATAAACTGAATAAATATTGCTCAATAAATAAGTCAATCGAATTTATAACATGGTCCAATACGCACCTACTGAACGAGCGTACCATCCCCCAACCAAACAAGGACAGGAGATGGTAAACTAATTCACGGTGACGTATCTTTCCATGCTATTAATCCAATATGGTATCCGGACCCCAACAAGGTTCAATACCTTCTCAACGAAGTAGTAAGTCATACCTACAACCAAACAAGGACAAGATGTGACGAACTAATCTGCGACAAGTTATTATTCCAAGCCACGGTCAGATATAAGTACCCAAACCAAAAGTACTCGTACCTAACGGATAAGGTAGCCTACCGTTCTATGTGATATGTTGTTAAGAACAATCCTTCCTACGCATGGGCCCTGGCTGAATAGGATCGGCGTAGTCCCCCTTGGGCACCAGAGGCCCCATTAGGAAGAGCAT
Organism: Iris pallida; assembly: GCA_029216955.1. Taxonomy (NCBI): domain Eukaryota; kingdom Viridiplantae; phylum Streptophyta; class Magnoliopsida; order Asparagales; family Iridaceae; genus Iris; species Iris pallida. The sequence goes on from JANAVB010024799.1 coordinate 2,915,513, forward strand.
GACGTTCCGCAGAATCGTCAGTGGCCGTCAGTAATCTTGGGTCATCAACCCCGTATCTCCAGCGGAGAGTCCGGGTCACAAGGGAAGTGCATCGAAGCCCATACGCTAAGGAATTGTCCTTCCCGCCCAATGCCTACTGTATTGCATCCACAACACAAACCACTATAACCGCTAAGTCAAACTAGCATGCAATCTCTATTAGCGGTTATTCCTATCGTACGGCTTGTACGTACTGGTGGCCAGCCAATCATGCACTTCTGTGTTCTACATGCGACACACAACTTCGTGTTTACAACGTGTCAAAGCCAATGAATGCGACACACAAGGTGGTCCCTTAAATCTAGGTTTAATTTGTAAAAAAAAATAATACACAGCAGGAAATATAAATTAACAGTTATGCCATGTATTACAGTTTATTTTGCATAAAGAAAATAAGTAATGCATGAAATATGAGCTAAAATAATTTAAACAGCTAATGGCAAGGTGTCTTGCCTGGTAACGCCTGGTGTGCCGCGATGATCAAGGTCACACGATCTGCAACTTCAGTACAACAACTATGCGAGGTGACCTCGTTCGGTGGCACGGACAGTTCCATTAGGTCCAGAAGGGTCGAATTGGTTAGGGTGGACATAAGGTAGGCTTGAATTGGCGATCGAATAAGAAATATAGGCTTGGTTATGGAATTGAGAAAAAGTCAAAGAAAGAAAAATGGATAATATATATACGATTTTCGAGAGCTATTTATAATACTTGAAATTTGGTTTTATTTTAAAAATAGAATTAAATTGAATACTCGAAAATCTAGCAAAAATTCCAAGTTTCGTCAAAATAATATTTTAGTATGGGACCTATATATATAAAATAATAATAATAATACATTAAATAAAACAAATAGTTCTAGAATATTATTTAAGGCTAAAATCCGTATTTTGTAAAATTATACCCTTATGAAAATGCCAGCCCCATAATATTTGGTTAAAAGATATATCTTACGAAATTATCTAATTTGGTAAATAAAACAATTAAAACAATTAAAATAATAAATTGTACTATTAGTATAACCACAATAAAATATAATAGTAATATTTTAATTTATCAAATCTCCATTCATGCTGTATAACAAGGTCTTGGTAAAATAACAATAATTGGCCCCAATTAAGAAAACAACAGTAATTAATAAAATCAATAATAATTATAATGAAATAATATTAATAATAATAATAATAATAAAACAGAGTAATTATAAAAATTACGCACAGTTCTTCAAATGAGAAAAAAACTTACAATTAAATAATTAAATAATAAATAAAAAAATTGGACAGAGTCATTGTTCTCCTCCTTCGATGAGAACTCATCTTCTCTTAACCCAAAAAGACAGTGAACGGGATTAGAAGGGGAGAGGGAGAGAAGCAGGGAGAGACAAAAATAAGGGCAAAAATCGAGTGAGGAAAGAGAGAGAGAGGAGAGAAGCTGCGATCGACAGGATGGGGGAGATCGGTCGAGGCGACGCGAACCGGCGGCGAGGGGAAGGGCGGATCGTGGTCTGGGAGGAAGGAAGAGGCGCGGGGAGAAGGGGTTCCCGGTGGTAGGCGGAAATCGAGGAGGCGGGGCGGAGATCCGGCTGCGGTCGGGGGTTTCGTCGGTCGCTGGGCTGGCCGTTCGCCGGCGAGGCGTTGGTCGAGCGGCGGAGACGGGGTTCAGGCGTGGTGGAGGTGGAGGCGCTCCGGCGCGGTTGGCCGGGTGGAAGATGGAAAAATGGAGGGCTTGGGCTCTGCAGAGCTGCGCTTGGGCAGCGGCTCAGCACACGGCGGCGGAGGATGGTCGGGCTCGGTCGGGTCCGACGAGAACTGAGGCGGAGGATTTCGGCCACGGCGGAGGTTGAGGAGAGGGTGAAGTCGGCGGTCGACAGAGGGTTTGGACGGCGACGACGGTTCGGAATAGGGGACGGCTGTGGATGGCAGATGGATCGGTGGTCGGGGTTCGATGGAGGCGCGCACGGGCGGAGGATGGCCACGGCGTCGACGCTCCGGTGAGGTAAGTGTGGTGGTGGTGATGGTTTTATTATTTTTAGGTTTTTGACTTCTTTTTGGGCGCGGTCGGCGTTGGCCGGGGTGGCGGTGGTGTTTGGCCGAGGTTGGTCGGGTGTTGGCGGGCTATTGGTGTGATGGTGACGACGGGTGGTGTTGGGTTTGTCCAGGGGAAGAAGATGGATTGGGGGTCGAGTGGATGTGTCGGGATAGCCGGTTGCTGGTCGCGGTGGGGGTGACGACGTTGTGGTGCTGGTGATGGTGCCATAACAAGATCAGTCGGGGTTGGGGCTGAACGGGGATGTCGGGATGGTAGGGACGGATGGTCGGCCGGACTAGGTTCGATTGTTGGTGGCAGGAGACGGGTGGTCGGGGAGTCGGACAAGGAGGAGGAGAAGACCGGAGGGCCGAGGGCCGAGGGCAAGGCTTAGGTTTAGGGATTTGATATATATTGTCGGGTTGTCGACAGAAAAAAATATAAATGTATGTGTAAAAAGATGGAATAAGAAGGTCACCGGGGTCGGACCCGAGGCTGTCACGGCCGACACGGAAAGATGTTGGACATGGACACGAGGCACGCACATTGAGGATGGTGGAAATAATTTGTGGATGAATAATATGGAGGAGTACCTGCCTATTTATAGGATGTGGGAATTCCCAATTTGGATAGGATTAGGAGAATTTAAACCCAAAATAGATAATTCATCTATTAATTTAAAACCAATCAAATCCAATCCAAATCCAAATCCAATCTATATCCCAATCTAATTTCAAATTAAATATTTAATTTAAATCAAATTAAATTTCTAGTATAAAATCAATAGGATAAATCAAATTCCAAATATGGATACTAATTAAATCTATTTAAATGTATCCATGGGATCAAATCAAAATTTAAATTGTCACAAATATTTCAAAAATATGTTGTCCAAAAATACTATAATAATTAATTTCGAAAATTACATTATTTAAAATAACAAATAAATAATTACGAAAATATATGTTTGTACAATTAATATTCTTATAATTATGCTTTTCTAGCATACAAGTAAAAATATTATCTATTAATAATAATTGCAAAAATGTAAGGTTTTATAAACAAAATAACAACTTGGAAATAATTGGAACGATAATAAAATAATTATTATGTATATTATTTTGAAACTTCAAAAATAGAAAAATAATATTTTCAAAAATATGTACGCTCGCACATATTCGCACTCGTCGAGCAATTTTGAAAAACAAAATTTCGTGCACGACGTATAATATGACTACGTGGCGTACAATACAAAATTTTAAATCCATGCAAATTTATCAATAATAATAATAAATAGTAGAAATTTAGGGGTTTTACATCTACAGGGTCCAGACGACCCCCAGCCATGTCCGGAAGGCTGACTTCGAGAAGATCCGCCCCAGCTGTGCTTTGGAAGACAGCTTCGTCTTCGGAAGGAGGCTCGACAAGGGTCTGACTACCCCCAACTTTCTCCAAGATCTTCTTTCTCCTCCGAGTGCCTTCGAACACTCCGGAGGACGAGACAGCTGCCTTGGTTTTCCTCGGCTGGCTTTTGGACGAGGAAGAGGAATTGCCAGTCGCCTTTCGGACTGACGAGGAGTTGGAGATCACGTTGCATGAAGCAACCCTTGGCTTTTCTTTTGTTGACACCTTCTTCCCGAGGCGACGTCGGAGGGGTGTCGATGATTGCAGCCGCTGGAATACTGACTGCCTTGGTGGGACTGCCGCCTTGTAACAGCAGTTGACGGTGACCACAGCACAAGTGTGCCCTGTGAGGGGCGCATCGTACATGTCAGTCGACTCTCCTGATCGGCACTTGTGAGTGATCACGTTGCGCAAATCGTTGGAGGAGAGTGCCACCTTCATATCCCCTTCAGGCGCATGGCAAGGCCAAGCGCCGGGGTGGTTAAGTGAATGCTGCGCCCCCTGATCTAACACCAAACAGGCGTCCCGATCAGTAGTGGGGGAACAACATTTGAAGTGACTTGAACGGACCTCAGACGCACAACCAGAGGAGGCACGGGAGTTCAAGACCACTGGATTTGCCTTACTCGACTTGGTTGTGCATGCAATAGATGCGCCCAAGTGAGACAAGGACTTTGAAGGTCGGCTCGTTTCTGGCACAGAAGCACCTGAGTCGACCTTATACAGCTTACCATCAGCAGCACACATGATTGTGAGCGCATGCTTCTGGCTTGCTGCTGGCATAGCACGTTTGGGGCGCATGGCCCGTGCTGCCTTGGCCTTCTTCGTACCAGTCCACTTGAGCGCATAGTACTCAGAATCCAAATTCTCCTCGCCATTACAGCGAGTGAGTCTGTCAAAGACAGAGACCTTCTGTGGCGCATCAGAGGTGATACACGGGGCAATGGCTGCGCCCCTGCTCCGTCGATGCATCTTCCTCGCCTGAGAGGGAGATAGCTGGGGAATGTGTTCAGCCGCACGTTTCCCCGAGAGATGCGCTGCACCAGTGGACGCATCTTGGTTGCTGAGGACGTCAGCAGGAAGGGAAGGCTGGATCGGCGCATCCCCTTCGGTGGTGGTGCCCGAGGCGTCGACCTTGGATACCCAGACTCGGCGGGTCTTCTTCGGCTTCGGCAGCCGCTTCGAAGGATTTGCACTGCCTTCAGAGATGAACTCCTCATGCACCTGTTGAATAAGGCGTACGACCAGCGTCTTGTGGGAGGAGCCCACCTTCACGTCGTCGGATTGTGACACAGCTTTCTCAGTAGAGGAGAAAGAGGTCCCCAGTAGAGTCGCCAGCTTGTTTGCCATTAAAATCTTTTGATTGCAAATTTCAATACAAATAGAACAGTGTTACAATATAAGACTTAGATGTAGTCCTAGGAGTACACTTTTTTTTATCTGGGTTCCTTGTGCCAATGGAGAGAGTGGTAATGCGTTGACTCCGTTGACGATCTGACGACGGTTATCGGTTCTCTGAAGGTTTGGATTGCTCTGGGTGCTGGAGCTTGCTGAGAGGAGGAAGACGTTGAGTGTCTGTATCTGCCTCTCTGGTGGTGCGAAGTCTCTGTCTGTCGATGTATATTTGTCTCTGTGTGTGTTCGTTCGTGGGTGAGAAGGAAATAATCCCTCTATTTATAGTTTTGCAGGCTGGATGCTCATGCGCGCATATGTAGGATGCGCCTGGACGCGGGAACGCCACGTGGTGATTGCTGATGGAGACTCATGGATGATGCGCCCTGATCGAGGGGTTGAATTCTTCATGCTTCTGTTGTGAGCCGGCACGTAGCAGAAAAGAAGATCTTTCTGTTGCTGAGATCTTGGGTGAGTTGAGTCAAAGGACACGTGTCATCGACCCATGGCTAGGAGATCTCGGATTTGGTAGGAAATGATCTGGTAGGATGCGCCTAGGATTGGGCGCATGAGGAGGCTTTGGCTCGTAACCTTTAGGAGTCACGAACCATTCGGGGCGCATGGCTTTTGAGGCGCATGCGAAGCTTCAGTAGTGACTTTACTCCTGTCTTTTGGGATCAGGGAGAAGTCTGGGGCGTATGGCTTTTAAGGCACATACAGAGCTTTAATGGTAACTTTCCTTCTGTCTTTAGGGATCAGTGAAAAGTCTGAAGCGCATGGCTTTTGAGGCGCATACAGATTTGGGCGCATGGCTGTGGAGGCGCATGCGAGATGATTGGGTGGCCACGTGGCAGTAGCCGTTGGAGGAAAGTAATGATGATGCTGACGTTGGCGACGCTTCACCTTCTGAAAAAGCTGTCAACTGTTCAGACTTCGGGAGGCGTGCTGCCAACTTTGTCAGTTCAGCATTTAATGTTTTTGATATTCGATGGACAGCTGAGTGGGCGCATCGATCAGCGTTCCACTAGGCGTATGGGGACGCATGGGGGCGCATCCCCTGTGATGCGCTTGGTGATGAAGGGCGCGTCTGTGTGATGTGCTTGATGTTTGAAGAGCGCGTCTGTGTGATACGCGGTCTGGCCGACGCATCCGCTTTGTGACACGCCTTTAATGGTGCGACTGTTACGTTCTTCGAGTGCTTTAAATAGCCGTTTTGACTTGGCTGAATTCGAAGCGTCCGGTTCATCCATTTAAAGCAAATTTATTGCACAGAATTCGGAGAGCCATCCACTTGGCGCATGGGTTTGATTTGCCCGGCCTATAAATAGTGGCATGGAGAGAGTTTGCTTCTCGTTCTCTCACGTTCTTCCGATATGAACTTGTTTACTCGGATGCATTCTGTTGATAAGATGCTCCCGAGGGTGAAGATGTGACGCCATGTCTTCATTGATGCACTTGAAGGTGACTATTACATCCAAAAGTCAGAGTCGAGGGCTTCTGAGGCAGGCGGAAGGTGCCTGTTGCATCCAAAGATCGGGATGCTCGAGCCTCGTCTCCGTTATTCCGGAAAAGCCGCAGATCGGAATGGCGGTGTTGCGGCTTTGGGGGCTCTTTCTTCCTTCAAAGTGGGTGGTGCCCACTCTGGTTGTGTTGAAAGCTGCTCCTTTAGCCGCGGTTTCGATTGCGGTCTTCCTTGGTCTTTGGAGGCTCTTTCGAAGCTTCCACTGGCTACAGGTTGGCTTGCGGTGCTCTTCTCTTCCTCGGTTTGGGAAGCTCTTCCTCCAGCTAGAGGGTTGATTGCCACCCTCGTTCTGCTCAATAAATGCTTCATTAGTCTAAGCATTTCGACGGCGGTGAGCCTGGCTGGAAGAGTGGCACATAGCTGGGCTGCTGAAGGGATGCACATAACTGAGGATGCACATAACTGAGCTGCTGAAAAGGATGTGCCCTGCTGAGGGCGCCTGGTGGGATGCGCCTGACTGAGGGCGCATGCAGGGATGCGCCTGACTGAGAGCGCATGGTGGCTGCTGCGCTTGTTCAAGAGCGCATGACGATCGCTGCGATTGTGAGCGCATGATGATCGCCGCGCCTGGCTGTAGACTTAGGATCTTTTCTTTTTGTAGAAGTTCTCCTTTGTACAACCTTTTCTAGACATGTAATAGACTTTTATATGTAATAAAAAGTCCTCTTTCAATGTCTACATTTGCTGTTTGTAAAGTACTTTGTTCGAGCTCTCTGACGCATGTAGTGTCTGGCGTATAGAATTTCTGATCGTGAAATTCCATGCTTCTACACATGCCTAGTCTTTATTTAAGAAACAATGATGTCGAAGACCGAAGCTCTTAATCTTGCATCAGGTGACTCAAGTCTTGGAGGCCCTCGTGTGATTACATATTACTTCTCATTCGGGTATTGATCATTATTCATTTTATTATATGTTCTCATCAACAAAGAATTTGAAGCCAGATTTTGACAATTTAACGTCTTCTATCTAAAACATCTTTATTATAATGTGTAATGTTCTTGAATATAGATAATTTGAGCTTTGGTTGTTTTGTTTAGTAACTACCTATAGATTCAATTATAATATACAATGAAGGGCATCTCCAGAGGATTTGGTAAAGACATAGAATAATACATTTTAAAAATATGAATAAATAAATTTAGGGCCACATTTTGAGATTCGCACAGGGCCTTCAATTATTCAGGATCGGCCCTGAGAGTGGTGTTCCTTTCAATGCTATTCAAAATATCAGTTTCAAGCTAATAACATAAGCTATTAGACAGTTTGGTCCTTGATTACCTACGCCAAGTCGATATCGCTATTAAGAACTCTCTAAAAAATTATGAAGATGAGTGGGTCATATCCGGTTGTTCCATTATAATCGATGCTTGGAGCGACCGTCAAAGGAGGAGCATACTTGAACCTAGGAGGAGCTTTAGGATCACGAGAGACCTTGATGAGGAAGAGTTTATCTCGGAGGCTGAAGAAGATGATGGAGATAATGACTTTTAGTCCAATTAAGTAAGAGATGTGTCTTTAGTGGATGAGCACGATAACATATTTGATGATTGAGGAGAAATTTATTCTATCTCCTTTTGTTTTTGTGAATTTTGGATTATGTATAGGACTTTTTCACTTTGGGTATTTAAGTTAATACTTTGATGATATATGACATATATTGCCTATAAATTATTTTTACTCACATACACACACACATTTATTATTATTTTATTATTATTACTATATATATATATATATATATATATATATATATATATATATATTAATATATATATATATATATATATTTTAATATATATATATATATATATATATATATATATATATATATATATATATATATATATATATATATATTAAAATATATATATATACTATTATTATTATTATTATTATTATTATTATTATTATTATTATTATTATTATTATATATACAGTTTGGTCCATGATTACCTATAAATTATTATTACTATATATATATATATATATATATATATATAATAATAATAATAATAATAATAATGATTAATCCTACTAGTCTTCGATTAATCTGATATATCCCTAGTCTCCGCGAACCGACTAGCGACGGACTAGCGATTATTACAACCTTGATGTGGTAATTCTTTATAGAAATAAAAATACATACAAGACATGAACAATTATAACTAAAATCCCTTAATGTTACAATTATATCAATTCCAATCCCCAATTCCCTAAGATTTGGGAATTTCTCATGTTGTGGTTAGTATTCATTGTGCAAGTTTGCATGAGTACCTTGACATCCTCTTATATTCTTCTTTGTAGCCACTAATACCTGATAATCTTATAGTGGAATACCCTTGTATTCCTCCTACCAAATGTGCCAACAAGTAGCTGCAAACACCTGTCTAGCCAGAGTTGCTGCCTGGTTCTTGCCTTTGAATGGTGATATCATATCCTGAGCTTCCTGGATAGCTTCATATTATTTCTGGATATCTTTCTTCTCATTTCATTTCATATATTCTTTGTGTATGGACACTTAAATAATATAAGATGACTGGATTCCTAATTTGATTGGCAAAGCTCTCATATAGAATGAACATTCATGCCAAACCTATTTAGTCTGTCTTGGTTAAGAGTCTCCCTCTTAAGGTCCTGAGCAGTGTTTTAAAAGCTCTAGGTGCTCCTAGACGAGTTGTCACGCCTCATCATCTGGGAGCGCCTCGCCATGCCTCGTCTCATCCGAAGAAGAAAAGCACCACCTAGACACCTTCTCAAATTTCATTTTCATAACAAATTTTGTCAATTTTGTAGCTAATGTTAGATTATCCAAATTCGCACTATAGCTCTAAAAACTCATCAAACTTGGACTTTTAGACAATAAACAAAAAAAAGTAGAAAATAATACTAAATTAGCATATATAAGACAACAAAATAACTTGACAAGATCAAAAAATACTTTATGAAACAAACAAGTTTAAAAATAGCAGATGACCTCTAGCCTAGTGGTTAAGAGAGATGCATGCGGTCCGAGTGGTCAGGAGTTCAAATCCCAGTGAGATCGATTCCAGAAATAATTTACCTGGTTCCAAAAAAAGTTCAAAAACAAGAAGATCAAAAAACAAAATCGCCCCAGGAGGAACCCAGCCGAGAGGAATGTTGCCGCTCTCTTCTCTGTCGTTGTTGCACGATATTTTCTTCTTCTTTTTCTATGATATGTTTCTTTTTTATTTATGTATGTTTAGTTAATAACTTATAGTGTTAGAATGAATATAGACTTAGGTGAACTTTTCACTTTCTTGTTTGTGTACATGCAGAATATGTCGGTCAATCCATTATTTTGAGCCCTGTTGTACGCTTTATGCAATAAAAATATCATATTTTCTTGTTTGAGTCGAGTCCAAAATGTAGAAATGGTCTGTTGCTATATTTCTCTGTCAGGGTAGATAAAAGTGTTGAACTTGCTAGGATATCCCAACTGGCTGTTGATTACATACAGGTTTCTGAGAGGTATATTGGAAAAATAGCAGCCTTTAGGGTGACTCAATGTGGGTGAAGCTTCATGCACAAATATAAGGGAATTGGGCATGGTGAATTCTTTTTCTAGCTGTGAAAATGGGTTGGCACCTAGAAGATATAGGATGCTATCTTGAACCCGAACCACTTCTAAGTTAGGTCTTGTAAGTAGTGACTAAAACAATATCTTCATTTCTACCCCTTTTCTTAGTGGGGCGCGTCATCCAACTGACTTCCATCCCATAGTAATTTGTAGATAAACTCCTTTCTACAATCTCACATGGGATAACACATAATTTCGTTCATCAAATTATTGTTGATTCCATGATTGTCTTTGACCTGTATATAATTGGAATATGGTTGTTCATATACTCAACATAAGACTTCAATATGCGCTCAGTATCTCCTCAGAAATTCACTTCCATTTCTTGAGAAATATTTTTAATGGATATTTGTATCTGCAGTTTGGCAAACTTCAGAGAACCTGCCTGAAGAATCCTGTTAAGGTCCTTTCTTCACCCTTTCGCATAAGTATGATTTAGGCCAGATACAGTATCACCCTCTACGATTCTAATTGATATTTCGGCTGATTCTTTCAGATTGAGACATCAACTAAGTATTTTACTATTGATAATATTAAGGAACAATATATTTTTGTTCCAGCAAAGTATAAGGTTCCTTCTTATTCCTTTTTATCTTACATCAGTAGGATATTTGCTTTCAATCAAACTTATATAATGTGAGAAATTAGTCATCCATGTTACATGCAATCTCAATGGTAGGTAAGATGAGGGATGACTGGTGTAGGGTGCAAGTGTTAGATAGTCAAAATTATGTTATAACACGAAAGTAGAGTGATTCACATGTGTTCGCTGTGCAATCTATATCTGCGTACCTTCAGAACATTTCGCTACTATCACCAAATCAATTTAAATGGGCAGTGAACAAATAATAACAAGTATGGTAGGATGACCAAGGTTTAGACAAGGTTTTCAATATCAGTTTCAGGCCTCCTATGAGTATAAGTTTCAGCAAATATTTATATTGCAGATCAACTAAAAAAGAAATATAAAATTATGTAAATCTTCTATAATAACATGAACAATAACATCGGTCTTTAGCCAGATTATTGGCTTTGTCTACATGAATCATTATCTTCCATTCAGCTCTGTTGTAGGCCAAGTTCTCTTAGGTTTACCCCAGCTCTATCAGCTCACACGGCTAATAGCATATTGTTCCTTAGTGCATCTTTTGGCCCCTTGCACATGTTTTTAAATGCAAGGAAAAATAGTGCTTTCACAACAACAAATCCTTTATCCCAAAATTGTGGGGTTGGTTGTTTGAATGCTTTTTCTTCCATTCAACTCTGTTAAGAGTCATGTCTCATGTAACACTAGAAAAATAGTGCTTTATGGACCCAAAATTACCTATAACAAGTGTATCATGTGTCTCAATTGGCCTTGGGTATTTATTAAGTGATCTTGATAGTTCTATAACAAAATATCATTTTACTTAGTTTTTTCCCATTATCTAGAATATGTAAATCATATTATTTTCCCTCTCATTTATGGAGTTGTATTGACAATGGTGATGGAAGAGGTTATTCCAGATGGATAGGCTAATGATGTAAGCTTGTATGAAGTGCCACAACCATTTTGGTTATGCCTAGGGATAAGCCACTAAAGCCTCTAGTAAATATTAAAGCCAACTTCTGTGCTATGTTACATAGATAATAGAAGATAATAGAAGATAACATAAGCTGCACTGCAATCTAAACATCTCATAATGTGTCTACCATATTTAAATGAGTTTTGGACATTCATATTCCAAGAGCTGTTGTAGATTGGATATTTATTTTAGTGTTGAGCTTCCTTTTAGTTTATGCCATTTTCTCAAAAGTTCTCTCATATTTTAGGCTAAATTACAACTTGATACTCTCAACTATTCAAGTTTTTCAACTTAATAACCTAAACTTTGATATGTATCAACTTGATACCTCAACTATAATTTTACAACTTAACACCCTACTGATGTTAACAAAATAACAAATGACAAAAATACCCCCTTCTGTCACCCTCAACTATAATTTCACGCGGTCGTGCTCCTCCTCCTTGCCGTCCCTTCCGCCCGAGTCGACTCATCGCCCCTTGTCCTCCTTCCATGTCGGCTTGCTGCTAAACCACCTGCCAAAATTTAAATGAGCTAAAACCTTACAGAAACTGCAATACAGCATTGGAAACCAAATTGAGGACTTAACAAAGCTCACCAGGCCGAGAGAGAAGCTGAAGAGGGTTCGCTGCTTCGGGATTGCACCGGCGGTGACGGGCATCGGAGCGCCACAACTTATGTCGCTACACGAGCCGAGGTCGAACAAGTCGCTAAAACTCATGATCATGATAGAGGATGTCTTGGCTTTGGCTTTCAGAACTCTATTAATTCTATTACTGACAAAAATATTCTATCACTAAATTTAGCAATGACTTTATATAGAACGAAAAGAACACACTTCAGAAAACAAAGCAAGCACAATTCACTAAGTCAGAAGAAGGGGACAACAATGGCTAGAGAAACTATATGTGGAGTCCCAGAAAATATTAATTGAAAGGGGATGAAGCCCTTTCTTTTACTATATATTCCCATGCAATGAATCTTTGGAGCAGATGACAAAAAAAATTGATAGTAGCAGCGAAAAAAAGAAACTGAAAAAGTGGACTGAATTATTGTAAGTACAAAATGGCTAAATTATCCTAATGGCACCACAACTATAGTCCACTACTCGTTTTTTGAAGCACCTTTCGTCAAGTTTAAAGCACACCATGACCACTTCAAAAGAATATCCGACAATACAAATATTTTGACTGCACTTATGTACTATAAGATATGCTTCAATAAAAGAATATCAGGTTGTGTTGTGCCAGAATGAAACCAATTAGTTTAAAAATAAAAGAAAATCACTAATCAAAAAGTTAAACTACTACCACTACTTACTACACCAGGGAGAAGAGGAAGTGGGTATGTATTCGAATTTCAGTTCGGACAAAATAAAAATGGAAAGAGAAGAAGTTGGTGCTAGTAGTCCATGACGCGGATGGTCATTAACCTGTGCAACATTAGCCTTGAAAAAACTACCCCCACCAGCCAGAAGTGCATGCAACCATCCGTGTGTTGTGCGCCCCGATGCGAAGCCCTCCTCCTCTCTCCATCCATCCAGCCATCCTCCCTGGTATGTCAATGGAAACCAAAACTTTTGTTAGGGATTTGGAAACATATGGAGCCTTACTATTGACACTCTCAGTGTTGCTGCCAAAGCTTCATAGTTGATTAATTATGTTGGGTGGATGTACCATCAGCATAAAATAGATTAAAACATTTGCTTGCAATAATAATCCAAGTTATACTGTCGATAAGACTAACAAGAAGAAGAAAATGCACATACCACAAAATGTAACATAACACAAAACATGAGCATTCAAATCGAGGTGACACTACATTGTTCCAAACACAAATGTCCAATGTATATATAGGCATCAAATAACATAGGCAACAAATGGGTTTATGTGAAAACTGTAAATTTCGCCCTTATCATTATAGTGAAGCCAATAAAGTGTTGTGTCTAGCAAAAAGAATATAGCTAGGAACAAATTGAATATTCACATTTTGCCTACTCTTCGTGTCCGTGTCCAAGTGATGCACAAAGTAAGTGATATATGTCTGTATGTAGTGGTCTGTCTATAAGGTATATGCATCCTAAATTCATGACTTTCTCTGGAAATGATAACATAGTTATAAATTTCATTTTTGACCAAGACGCTACAATTGATTAGCTATGTGAGAAACGTCAGATTTGCATACTTAAGGAATTTGTAAATTGCAATCATTTATGGTGGTCCAACTCTTAGGAAGTTATTGCAGCATTCTTCTTGTAAAAATCAATTGAGCCGTAAAAAGAGATTCTAGTGAGTCGTAAATCGGTCTTGAAGTCGACCGAAGTGGAAGAAGAATCAAGATGAAAACCTTTGTCATCTTCGAAGGTCATAATCAAGGGAATATAAGATCAGCACAACAAATATGGGTGTCCAACTCTTGTGGCAAGCGATCAAATACGCCAAAGCATCGGATCGAAGTAAAACAACTTCAAAGACGAGAGAACAAAGCAAGCACAAAACCAAGCAAATAATGCAGATGGCGTCGAGGGACCATAGAGATCAGGGAGGGCTGAGAGGTAGGTTTCTAGAAGAAGCCATTAAGGACATCTAGGCTAAGAAGGGTCTTGAAAGAACTATTGCAGCTTCGTCGGACGGGTCGATTGTAACCTCACCGTAGGCTTTCGTAGTAACCTCGTTGTAAGCGGACGTGTTAGTCTTATATACCTCATTAACCTTCTCAAAACATATAGAAGTGGGGTGGAACTTCTCATCTAATATTTGTTTAATCATTTTGTTTGTAATAATGTTAACTAATTAACTACTAATACTTAATACTAAGTAAATAATTAGTAACATTTAATTAACATTTGAGTAATTCTTAATTAGCGTGTAATAACTAAGATAATTAATTAATATCGAAATAAAATCCATAAATTGATAACAAGTAGTAGGTAAATTTTTAGACATAATTAAATATTTTTCATTATTTTTTTAATAAATAATAATTTTTACGTAATATGTTATCATATTGGACATGATTGATTATTAGCAAAAAAGTGATTAACATAGTTAAATAATACTCAATAGCTAATGCTTAATTATCAAGTCCAGTAATTATATATTAAAAATTATATATCAATTTAGTTACCTATTAATAATATTTTTGATATTATAATGCACTTTAACATTTTTATGATTTTATCACTTCCTTACATAATGGCTATCGAAACACATTTTGGAAGGAGTGGACAAGAAAGTGCAATAAAGTCTAAAAAAAAAGCTACGTTATACCTTCCACTTTCTCATTTCCAAGGAGTCATTCCTATCCAAACAACCCCAAAGAATCCAGATTCAATCTCTTTGGAAAAAAATTTAAGTTGATTTTTGCGGAAAAAAAAAATATGAGCATGAATCTAACTCTCAACCCATAAAAGTAAATCTTCAATCTATTTGGGGGCATATTGAATAATACAAAAATATAACCCTTGCCAACATATGTTTTGCTGTAGAGGCATGAAATTTAATACAAAGAAATCAAAAAAATAAAAATAGAGAAAGAGAACGATAGTCAACTACCTCTATATATACATGTCAATTGAAATATTGTGTTTCTTTGATTCATTCAACAATGCACAATATTATTTCATTCAAAATTAATATGAAAATATAACATAAATATACGACTCTATGTATCAAATTTATCTATTTTTTATTTATAATTTTGGTTTTCCCACACCAAAACTCGAAAAGTACGATATGAAACAACTGATACCAAAATCCGTAAGGAGAGTCCTACAAGTTATAATGATCCATAAACTGATACGAACTTTGAAAAAAAAAAAAAAACTTGCTCTAACGACATCTTGAAAATGTATTCCATTTTAGCTTGATCTTATGTTCAAAGGCATGATAAAAATATCATAATATTGTTCTTACAACTATTTTTGACATACACGTGGGCAATGGCAAACTGTCACGTCCCAGTTCCAAAATACGGAATCGAGCCACATGGCAATGGCCAGCGAGTACCACTCCAATGGTTTTACCCCAATTTAATGGAACTATTAGGATAGCACTTAAGCTGTAAAGTACAACAGTAAAAATGCCCAAAAATCTCAGGTAAACTAATCTCATCTACAGAAACAAAGCAAGAACACAGAGATAAAAGTTCGCTAAATGTGCTGAAATAAACAGTCTGAATGTAACATAATACAATACTGAATAGGAAGTCTTGCAGAAACAATTCCGCTAGTACAATACTGAATGAAAGAAACAGTAAGATAAGTAGATCTGAAGACTGCCTAACTAGATAATAGTATCAGGTCAATGAAGGAGCTCTACCACTAGTCAAGCTACTCTGCTGGGAGAACCTCGTCCTCAGATGCTGATCCAGCTCCTAAATCAATACCGGACCCGTAAACCTCCGGGTAGTCCTCTTCGTCTAAGCCTGGAAGAGAAAATCATGTCCTCAGCGGGACGTACCAAGGTACATAATATGCAAGCCAAAGTAAAACAGTACCATAAATATATGTATGTAAACTGCAGTCAAGGTAGGGTAAATCTAGTAACATCTGTACTATGTGATATGCAATATTAAGGGCAATATTCAATACGTGGGCTTTCTAAGCATAAAATTCGTAGCTCCGATAATAGAGTCTCCTGGGATACAGGACAGTAGTTTCGAGAATAGAGTCTCACGGTGAATATGAATACATAGTGTGTGCGTATAGCCCAAGCATCTAGTAGCTGTCCTCCCCTCCCCATGAGACCGTACGAGCCGAAACCACGATTCGCTTGATCTGATCCTCTAATAGTAACAGTCGGGTCATACATAGAAAAGTAAATGCAATCTAATCGACATCATATAGTTAACACAGGTTCTGGTCTTTCTACTGATCTGGCAAGATGATAGTGTATAACAGTGTCCTATGGTATTGATGTATCCAAATTGGTACAACCACGGTATCGAGAGCAATTTCTAATAACCGATACTAGACGTTACTAACGTAAGCCTGCACCCGAATCTGTCTCGGACGTGAAGTATCGATCAACGGTCCTATGGCGGTACGATCACCATAAACAGAACAAATATTTAAGAATCAAATATGGAACTGAAGTACAAAAATGGCAAGGTACACTTGTCATTGCATCCCTTCCTTGCATCTATTTCCTTCCTTGCAGCCTTTCTCTTGTATGTATGCTCCTATTCACTTTGCACATCTTTTGATTTGTTTCTTAGTAATGAGCAATCTTACACAAGTTAATCTCGCGCAGTCACATAGTTCCTACATGAAACTACACATCCAAACAAATATTCATATGTGCTTAGCAGTTACTCTTATCTCCCCTATTTCACACAGATGAACCCGGCCGTTTGTTCTATATTTCTACACTCATCCAATGACTGCCCATGCTAAACCTCCATGCACTGCCATGTGTCTGTCCTTGATTAATCACTACCCAAGAATAAATCCTAACCCATACAAAGTAGCATTCCCCTATGCACCTGGCCATGAGAGAAATCAAAGAGAAGGCCTACTATTGTTCTCATGACATGTATTTTTCCTATTAAGATTCAAACCTATGTACTGCTAAATTAATTTCCTATTTCCTATTACATGAATCCTTAATGCCCGTTCTCTGGAAGAAAGAAAACAAAGTGTTGAGCATATGTATTGAAAGGAACGTAGCACTCGAGGAGCCCTCACATATGAGTTTTCCCACCTGTGCCTTTCACCCATGCCCTCACAGTTCAAGAGAACCACATCTTACAACGCTGCTACTTGGCCCACCGTCAGCTGGCGCCCCCCCGCCCCCCTCCATTGGTAGGTCAATCGGCATGGGACCCATGCCTATATGGGGGGAGGGGTTCCGCCATCTGGTGTGTGGTCTGGCCCACTTGCGGGCAAGGGCGGAGCCATGGAAAAAATTTAAAAGGGGGTTTGAAAAAGAAAAAAAATCATATGATAACTCGATAAATGAAATAACTATAAAATGTACACAAGAAAACGACACACACAGGATTCGAACCCTAGATTTCTAATTAATGAAGCAGCTACTCAACCAACTAAGCTAAGGCTTATATGTGATAGAAACTGGTAGCTCCTTGTATATAAGAAAAAACAAAATCATTAGCTCCTTGTATATAAAGATAAAACAAAATCATAGGATAACTCAATAATGAAATAACTATAAAATCTACACAACAAAACAACACTCACAGGATTCGAAACCTGGATTTCTACTAAATGAACCAACTACTCAACCAACTAAGCTAAGGCTTATATGTAATAGAAACCGGTAGCTACTTGTATATATTTTCGAAGTCCGGGCTACAGCCCGGGAGAGCCCAGCTTATGCTCCGCCACTGCTTGCGGGCCCGATAGCATTTTCCCACATCTTATGACTCCCATCTCCAAACACACATATAACATATTTCTGTTTACTCACATATTTTCCATCTATGATTTACTACGGGTATCCCCATTTACTGCTTGTAGCCAACTTTAATACTACATATGCATATGCATACATTGTCATGACGAGGTATTTCTCTAGCAGGAATAGGAGTTACCAGTGGGAAGATGAGAGAACAATCTCAGAAAAATGGCATCGAGAGCTTGGCGGCTAGGGTTTTAGATGGGGGAGGAGATGATGAACATGATTATATATATAGAGGGAGGGTAGGGTTTCCCATGAGATGCAGAAGAGAGGAGGGAAGCCTGGTTGCTGCGTGCTCTGCCGTGCAGGGCTACAGTGTTACTATTGGCAGAGAGAGGAGATTCAAATCTTCTCATAATGGATCGGGTTTGATAAATGTCTACCCGCCAGTTATTAGGAGTAAGCCTCAATAAGGCTGTGCAACCTATTCCTACATGAGCCTGGTCCTAGGTGTTGGGGGGGGGGGGGGGGGGGGGGGGGGGGGGGAGAGGGCGCGGCTACAAGGTTGGTTGCTAAGAAGGAAGAAAAGAAAGAAAAAAAAAGAAGGAAATTTGGAGTTGGGACATGAAAGTTGGGTCCTAGTAAACTTGTTGTTTGTTCTATGGAAATTTGTTTATACTAGGCCCAAATGCATTAAAGATAAATAATTAAGGCTTGAATTAATTTAATATACTAACTCACCCTCTTACACATCTATATGTCAGTCCAAATTCATACAATTAATAGGGCTCTGAAAATCTTAGGTTAACACTAATAATAGATTAAAAATATTAACTAAGCCAATTACTTAAAATAAATAAAAGGAAAATAAATTGTGTGTGTGTGTGTGTTGGGGGGGGGGGGGGGGGGGGGGTGTCACACAAACCATATACTAAATTGAGAAGCTAAGAAAACCTAAAAAGGTGTGCCACTTATTTGTAACCAGTCCGATGTATATATAACCAATCAATAATGCAAGTTAAACAGAAAAATCAAATTAAATCAATTGAATAAGAGCGTTGTTGAATATAATAAAGCAATAAGATTAACCAAGAAATCATACCAGATTCGAGAATTGTCTGCAATGCCTTTCAAGTGAAAAACTTTATATGACCTCCACTTTGGTGTTTACCCAGAAATTTTATGTATCAATGATGATGTCGACGAGTCGATGTTAATCTCATTACTCTTTGCACAATGTTGAGAAAAATCAGGAAGCATTTTCATATAATGATGACACTGTCCATCCTTTGAGAGTAGATCCACTATGGATGATGCAGTAGATGCCTCAGGGATAAATTTTCTTTTATCCATTTCTGCAAGAAACCCCATAGCTCTGTTTACTTCACCGTTCTCCAACAATCCCTTAACAATAGCATTAAGCATACCAGAATCTGAAGAGTAACCATATTTCTTCATTGACAAAAACAACTCATCAAATTCATCCAACAATCCTTCTTTAATAAGGCCTTTCATCATTATGGTGTATGTTAGAACATCTGGGGGCACTTCGTCATTTGCAAGAATAGAGTTAAAGAGATCCCTTGCTACATTAACCTTACCAACTTGAAACATTCCTTGAATTAAAATATTGAAGGTCCTAGCTTCCAGTTTTTCCTTTTGACATGATATGGTGTTGAAAAGATTCATGGCCTCATCAACGTGGTGATTTTTACAAAGTCCACGTAATATTATATGATAGGTGTGGAGTTCGAGGGAAGTTCCAGAAGCAATCATTTTATCTTGAATTTCTTTTGCTTCAACAACTCTTCCAGCTTGGTATAATCCATCTAACATAATATTGTGTATAGCAAGTGTTTGTTGCAATCCCTTACAAGGCATCTCATCAAAAAGGTGTCTAGCTCTATCAACCTTTCCACACAAACAAAAGCCATTGATCAAGATGTGATAAGTAACTGTACTTGGTTTATGACCTCGTGAGAGCATTAGCTCAAAAACTTTAAATGCTTTACTTGTTTCTTGTATCAGGCAATATCCATCCATTAATGTACTGTATGTTACTACATTGGGCTCCAAACCTCTTTGAATCATCACATCTAATAATTTATAAGCTTTTCCAACCATTCCTTCTTTACATAGAGCATCCATTATAGTGTTGAATGTCACAACATTAAGTTCGATCCCTTGATCCTTCATTTCCTCGATCAATCTAGAAGTCACTTCCCATTTTCCTAATTTTAGAAACCACGAAATCAAACTGGTATAAGTGATAATATCAGGAGAGAGATCTTGAGTTACCATTTGACGGAAGAGATCTTCAGCTTCCACCACTTTTTCGATCTTGCAAAGTCCATCAATCAAAGTGTTATAAGTGATAATATTAGGAGAGAGACCTTGAGTTACCATTTGACGGAAGAGGTATTTAGCTTCCTCCACTTTTCCGATCTTGCAAAGTCCATCGATCAAAGTGGTATAAGTGATAATATCAGGGGAGAGACTTTTAGTCACCATTTGACGGAAGAGGTCTTCAGCTTCCTTCACTTTTCCGATCTTGCAAAGTCCATCAATCAAAGTGGTATAAGTGATAATATCAGGAGAGAGACCTTGAGTTACCATTTGACGGAAGAGATCTTCAGCTTCCTCCACTCTTCCGATCTTGCAAAGTCCATCTAATAAAATATTGTAAGTAAAAGTGTCCGGCTGCACTCCTTCTTGTCGCATTTTCTTGAACACATCCATAGCCTCATGTACCTTCTGGTTCTTACTGTACCCATCAATCAAAGCAGTGTAACTACGGACGTCGGGCCTTAGACCCTCACGAGACATAGAACAGAGTAACTCGTCCACCTTCTCGAACCTGCCTTCGAGACAGTATCCATGCAGTAGTACATTATACGTGATTTTTGTGGGTTTCTCACCTCTTTCAACCATCAAATAGAGTAGCTTATGTGCTTCGATCGTTTTCCCCTGCTTGCAAAGATAATCCATCAACGTGTTAAATGTTACAGCATCCGGTGCGAGTCCTCTATCGACCATCTCTTTAAAGATTCCGCTGGCCTCTTTCCATCGACCAAGAACCAAATGGCCTCTAATAATGGTATTGTACGTAACAACATTCGGCTGGATTCCCATGCTGACCATCTCCTCGAACAGCTCAGAAGCGCTACTCATATTTCCTTGTCTGCAACGAGCGTTGATGACTATACTGTAAGTGAACACATTGGGTTCGGCATGCATTTTCCTGAGTACGTCGATTGCCAAGTCCGTGTTTCCGCTCTCGCAGTGACCCTTTATGACAGTAGTGTAAGATACAACGTTTGGCACGAAACCCAACTGAGGCATTTTGTCGAGCAACTGGGCTGCGGCGCTGTACCTCTTCTTGACACAGAGTCCGTTGAGTAGAGAGCTGAGGATGATGATGTCGGGAGTCCAACCGCGTCTGAGCATGCATGAGAAGACGGCAAAGGCGAGGTCTACGTTGTTGAACCGGCCGCAGAAGTCGATGAAGATGGCGTAGGTGATGGTGTCGGGAGTGGTGCCGGAACGGTTGAGCTTGTTGAGCAAGGAGAAGATGGTCGGGAAGAAGTTGGAGGAGGATGTTGTAGGTGGGTTGTTCTTACGGGTGACGGAGGTGAAGAGGATGTTGTAGGTGGAGACGTCGGGGATGGGGTGCTTGGCAGCAGTCAATTTGTCGAACAGATGGAGTGCGTCTTCCATGGGGAGGTGCTCCTCCGAGCGACAGCGCTCTCTGACGAGACGCTCTACATTACCACCACGAAGGAAGTATGACGATGATGATGCAGTGGGTTTCTTCATTTCTTTCTTCTTCAGAGGTGGGTGGGTGGGTGGGTATGGAACAACGCTCTCTTTAAAAATTTAAAATATACAGAATATTTTAAATATAATTTTAATATATTTTAATATGAGATTTGTTATGGTTAATTTTTAAAGAGAAATTTTCATACAAAGCATTAATAGCATGTAAAATGGCAACGAAAGCATATGTTTTGTTGAAATTTCAAAGTAAGCACTGGGACGCCCATATGATGGACGTTTTGAAGTAAAACGTCCTTAAGATAGGCGTTTTCCTTTTTTTTAAATTTTTTTTCTCCTTCGTTACTTGTTCCGTTAAGCAGTTAACCCCAAAAAAAATATATAGAAAAAAAAAAAGAAAAACGCTCTTAGGAATGGCGTTTTTCCTTTAGGGAAAACGCCCTTCCTACAGGCGTTTTCCTTGTGTCTATAAAAAAAATCGTTTTTTTTCGTCTGTTTAGAGATAACGAAAGGTAGACAGCTAGGTGGATGTGATAGGATGTGATAGGTAAGTGTAGCTGGGAGGGAGGATTAAATAGAGTATGTAACGTATTATGATGCGATAGCTGTCAACAAGGGATCTCCATTACACGATTTGTGACGAGATAGGACACGACAAAAGAACATGCACAAATTAACCGATGCAGTAATTATTGTCGTTGTAATTTTGGCGATTGTAATTAAAGTGTTTTTTTTTTACTTCATAAGCAGCACGCTTCCCGGACTCCCAAAGCAGCACGTGGTCCGACAAAATGCAGGCGGGGGGTCCATGTCAGCGAAAACGCCCTTCGTAAGGGCGTTTTCGTCTGACAAAACGCCCTTGCTATGGGTGTTCTGCTTTTTTGTTTATTATTTTTTTTTTGCTTAAAGATGTTAATGGAGGCTAACATAACTATTTTAAAATTAAATTTAATAGAAGAACGACCTTCGCAAGGGCGTTCTTATGCTCTAGATATAATAAATGGAAACTTTATACTCTACATGTAATTTTATAATAATTTAATGCTTTAGTTGAAATTTTTTTGATTTTTAAATTCTGGTTATATATTTAATTAGATAGTATTATGTAGTTAGTTTGAACATAATTTTAATTTTAAACATATTACAGTATCGGGTGGTCTTTAATTTTTTAAGTGAGGAAAGAGGGTTCGGTTATCAACAGAAGATAAAAAGGTAGTTAATTTTGATTTTTGATTTTTGATTTTTTTTTAAATTTAATGGTTGATAATATACACGGCTTAGACGGCTTAATTTGGAGCCGTTTTTGAAGCCACTTTATATTAGTAGAGATATTATTCGCACATCCAAATTGTCTTTTCAAATCTTTCTTTTTATGTGACATTTGACATGACAGTTAATGTAACATCTAAGATTACAAATTTAAAAATTAACATTAATATTAACGTTAACATTAAAATTCTACGCTTAGAGGATTGGTTCATATATCTTTACGTCATAATTTTTTTCAATTACGTAAGGAAGATACAATAGTATAGTATCCAAAACCTAGGTATCGCTTGTACTAATACATGATCGGTAAAACTCACCAAAGCTAATCCCAATTCTTTGTATAACCCTTGCTTTCTCATTTCTCAATAACCCAAAGCCAGAATCCAAATTTCTCACCATTTGTCAAGAACATCTCACATATGATGACCAAATACCCAATTTCGCATCATTATTGAGGTTAATGAGTCCACATAGATGTTACTCTCAGGTTGCTAAAAGTGACATTATAAACTTTAATACATATAGCATGATCTACTTTCATGTGTATTTTTCTTTTACTTTACCAAGGTGTGCTCTCTTAATTCTCCTCTATATATCAAATTTTACAAATGTATAATACAAATTTACATGTTAAAGCTTTGATCATATAATTCCAAATTGTTGGTAACTTGGTTTACAGAGATGACTGGAGAAAGACCTTCAAGTAGATCCAGGAAAAAGAATATTTGCAAGCTCAAGGCGTAGAAGACTGCTTTGCATTCCTGAAATAAATAGTATGGGCATTTATCAGAATCCAAATTGAATTCTGGAAAAAGAACATATTATCCATAAGAATAAATAAAGCATGTTAAAAGAAATTATTCTTTCAAGTGTTTTGGCATCAGCCGCATTATGGAACTCCAGACTGGGAATATAACATCAAGCAATAAAAGGAAGGGCATGAAATCCAAAATTAGCACCAAGACATCAACTTCAAAATGTGAAATCATTACAAACACAGGTGCAAGGTGAATATCTTCTTGTTATGCCATCCAAAGGCAGTCCGTCTTCAGAATGTCACACTATATTTAACTTTGGGCTAAATCAGCCTGCAGAGAAGAAACAAACCCGATTTAGCCATAACTTCCTGCAGCAGTCGAAAGAGAGTTTCTTCACTACCACAAGAGAGAGTTTCTTCACTACCACCAGACTAGCACGAGTACCCAACCATGCATACAACGCGAGAACCATATGGTCGGTCATTCATACGGATTTAAATTGGGTGAGGCCAATTCCAGGAATAAACAAGAACATTTGCTCTCTTCACAAGGACTCAGTTCCTAGTTAATATGTGATCTAATTTTTTATGGTTTCCATCCTTCTGCCAGACCATGACGGATTTAGATCATCAGATTTTCGTTAAGCGAACAAAATATCAAAATTTTCAATAAATATCAATATCAAAGAAAAAGCAAGTTACCGGGGCATGTTAATTTCAGCAGAAAATTTGTAAAAATCTGCATAAAATCAAAACTTACGAGATTTACAACAGCATAATTTGGGCAAAAACAATAGATTATATTATATCAATATATTATAAAAAATATGATCCGGCAAAGTGGAATTTCAGCAAAATTTTGCAAACAACTGCAAACAAAACAAGCTCCAAACTTTCCATACAATCAAGACAAAAAAATCATGATCTGGGCAAGTTACTTTGAGCAGGAAATTTGTAAAATAACCCAAAAAATCAAAAAACAAATTATGAGATGATTCAGCCACATATCACTAAATATGCAAACTTTCCAATACATATGAATTATATCAACAGATTATGATACAGGCAAGTGAATTTGAGCAGGAAAATAAAATATGAAAGAGAGAATTATATTATACCTGGAGATTTGGGCTGTGAGGAATGTGGCTATGGCTATGGAAGGAGGATTTTAAATGGGAATAGGGAGAGAGTGTGGAGGAGTAAATATCACACTAGCAAGAGTGTTTTAAACTAGATAACATACGATATAATGTATTCCTTCGTACATTAGGAGCAAATATAAAGTTACCATATGGTGAATAATGCTAGTCACCTTAATGTGTTCCTAGATCTAGGGAGAATATTGGTGTAATGGGATACAACAGTTCAGAATGCTGATATAATGCATATCACATGGCAATCAATAACATTAAATATGCACAACAAGATTGGTTTTAATTTTTCCATCTCAGTTATCTATGGTTCCAATGTTGCTTCAGAGAGAGTGTCTCTGTGGCAGGAACTAGAGGCATCGGATCAAGTTGTTCATACTCTTAGTTGGGGGGGCACAGTTCTGAAAAATAGGGGGCAGTCATATCAGTGAGAGGCTGCTGGAGGAATTTAATTCCCGTATGGACTCAGCATGCTTGACAGAGTTACCAGTTGTATGCAACCTCTTAGTTATTTTACAAGTGATCATAGCCCCATGATATGTGCCAACAATTGGAGTATGAAATTAGGGTATAAGTGTAACATAGTAGATGAATTGTCTAACCCGCAGAGAAAGACCTCCCATGTTCAGACTTTCCCAAGTGTCGAACCCCATAGAAGACACTGAATTGCACTCTTGCTAATGGAGCTGATAGTCTACTAACATCGACGATTTCTTTTTCTTCTATTCAAGAGAAGTTGCAATCCTTTGGATATAAATCTGATAAGGATCGTATAGATACCACATTATTCTCATATGACAAGCTTATCAGTACAAAAATTTCTTCATAAAATTGAAAAATCAAACTAGAATATCAAAAATGAGAAATTTGGAAAACTATATTATATGCAACCCTAATATTGAGCTTTATGTCATGGGTGATGGTATCACCCAAAAAACTTGGGTGATGAATATCATTTTTTTAGACGTTAATATACATATACAAAATATACATATACAAAATATATATACAAGGAACATAAATATACATATACAAAATAAAGAGTATTAATAGCAAAATGGGAACAGACTCCCAGAACAACTAGGGCTAATAAATGCCATCGGTTAAACGCCACTAACAGAAACAGAAAAATCACTCATGTGTTGGCACCAGCGCCCTTTGCGTATCATCCTGGCCATCAAGCTAGAGATCTGGAACCTCCTCTTTCTCGGGCTCTAAATATGAATTCATGATAAGTAAGACCCCACCAAGCAGAATGCCACAAATGAAGCCCAAGATGATAGCAAAACGCAAAACACAAATACAAGGGAAAAATATAGTAAAGGCAGAAATGTAAAGACAAGCACTAAAGCACGGTACCAATGTTTTGAGGAGGCAGAAAAGGCATGAGAGTAAACTAGCTATCAAGCATAGCATACCATGCAATAAAAGTCCTAGAGGTCTATTGGTTACTTTTTTGGCGAAATGGAGAGAGAACCAGATATTGCTCAGCTACTTTTGGGAAAGAAAAGGGAAAAAATGTTTTTCCCATAAACATGACTTTCAACACTTTTCCCCTCATCTCAAAGAAAGCTTCAGAAAGATGTAAATAGAATGAATCTGGTAACAACAGGCTTAGCAGTAAGGATGTTCTATTTAAGAAGAAATAACAGTTCAAGGAAAAAGAGAGAGTATATTGGTGTATCAACAACATAATTGTTGGTATATTTAGTATGGGAATATGTTATATTTAGTATGGAAATATCCTGAGGACAGTTTTGGGATGCCAGAATATTCCACAGGATATTCCATTGGATATTCCATCATGTAAAGGCTATATAAAGCCTATGAGACTCAATCAATAAAATCACTCAATTATAACACGGTATCATAGCCACAAAAAATCTTAGCCGTCACCCCCTCCCCAAAACCCTAACCATAGCGGTCATCAACGCCGCCACCACCACCACCGACACCACCACCACTACCGACACCACCACCACTACCGTCACCACCGCCGACATCACCGCCACCTCTATCGTCCCCACCGCCGACATCACCGTCACCATCGCCGACATCACCGTTCGTCACAGAAATGAGGGGGCAATCCAAATGTGACATCGAGGGCCTAAATCTGATGGGAGAGAGACATGTTCGGATCTAGGATCGGACGACGAGGACGAGCGTGAGTCGTGGAGTGGACGTGACGTGATCGAAGAGGAGAAGCATCGATGGAGATCATCAAGAAGCTGGATCCTGCAGAGGTTGCGACGTTGATAAAGTTGATGAAGATGTCGGCTGGTGAGAGCACGACACGAACGTCGCCGAAGTTGGAGCTTTCCTCCATCAATCTGAAGCTTGATGGACCGACTACCTATCTAAGTTGGCCACGACGGGAAAGGAGAACCCGGGAAGAGAAGATAGAGCCGAATGAGGGCTCGACAGGATGAAGAGCACCGTCAGGATCTAAGGGAGAGTCCCGGCAGTGCTTCAACTGCGGGGAGGTGGATCATCTGAGGTATTCTTGCACCAAACCACCCAAAGGAGATTCAGGCGAAAGACATGGACAGTTTGGAGGATGTGACCGTGGTCGTAGGGATCGACGGGGCGGTCGAGGAGGTTGTCGTGCGAACCGGCTGGTAGCAAAAGGCGAGGAGACAGCTTACGGTCCCTATACTGAGGAGGATCAGGCACTGCAGGACATGTTAAAAGTACTCAGGAGGAGGCAGAGAGCGTCGAACGACAGAGACAGAAGGAGTGGGACCGGGGAGACGTCCACCTCATTCTTCGCCAGAGGCAACGCTGCCATGTATGCTCATCCGTCGGCTGAAGGCACTGACGAGTCGCCCTTGCATCTGTCTTCCCTCAGATCATCGGATTGGATTATCGATTCGGGTGCGTCTCGGCACGTGACAGGAAATGCTAGTGAGTTTTCTTCCTACACTCACCTAGCATCAGCGGACAGCATTCAAACAACTGATGGTACTTTCCAGCCAGTGGTCGGTAAGGATATTGTCGATTGAACAGGTTCAGTAAAATTATCCAATGTTTTGCATGCTCCTTCTTTTCCAGTCAGTCTTTTGTCCATTAGTTCTATAATCCTCCAATTAAAATGCATTGTCTGCTTTGATATTCCTAAGGTGATCTTCCAAGAAAAAAAGACGGAACGAAGACTTGGGACTGGCACTTGGCATAATGGACTGTGGTACCTGGATCGAGAAGGGCTGGATTCAGCATTAGTATCTATGGCAGAAAAGGCAGAGATGGAAGGACTGAAGAAGATGAGTGCGGAAGATACATTGCGACTCCACCACAAGAGGTTGGGACACTCTTCATTTGATATTTTAAGCAAATTATATCCTGCAATTTATGAAGAAGTTAATAAAGAGAAACTAGTTTGTGATGCTTATGAGTTAGACAAACTTACTAGGAGTTCATATATGAGTAGCGGTCATAGGAGCTCGTCCGTTTTTTATGTGGTACACTCTGATGTCTGGGGGCCTTGTACTACACCTATGAATGGTTACAAATATTTTGTTACCTTCATAGATTGTTTTTCTCATACTACTTGGCTGTATTTGATGAAAAATAAGAGTGAGGTCTCCTCCTGTTTTCGGGACTTTCACAAATATGTCCAGACTCAGTACAAGACAGTGGTGAAGGTACTGAGGTCTGACAATGGAACGGAGTACACCAACAAGACACTTGCGGAATACTTGTCCGCCCAAGGGATACGGCATCAGACCACCTGTGCATATACACCAGCACAGAATGGAGTAGCGGAAAGGAAGAACAGACACCTCCTGGAAGTGGCGAGAAGTATGATGATAGACATGAATGTCCCACAAAGTCTATGGGGATATGCAGTGTTGACAGCAGCTCAACTGATCAACAAGATGCCTTCGAAGGTGTTAGGATGGAGGTCTCCATGCGAGATGTTGCAGGAAAATAATAGTGGGATGCTCCCACTAAAGGTGTTTGGCTGTGTATGCTTCGTAAATGACAACAGACCATCGGTAGGAAAGCTTGATCCTTGAGCAATCAAGTGTATCTTTGTGGGCTACTCGGGAACTCAGAAGGGCTACGTATGCTGGAGTCCAGTGGAAAAAAGAAAATTTGTAAGTATGGATGTTCACTTCAGAGAACATGAGCCATACTACAGTCAGGAGGAAAATCCAAATATCTCGCCTGATACTGCAAGTTTGAGGCGAGAGGGGGAGTTGTTATGAAGCATTTCGACTGATCTCGGAGTATGCTTGGAGGAACAAATAGGGTACAGGAAGGTGAAAAGGGACAGGGGGAGAAAATAAGAGGTGTTAGGTCCACAGCTCAGGGGGAGATACTTACCTACAGCAGGCGAGAGAAGCAACTTGCAGGACTAGTTCCTACAGTGCAAGTGCTAAGTCCCTTGCCTGCGTCCGTCTTGACTCCTGAGACACCTACACCACCACCTTCCCCTTTAGGTGATATCCTTCCTTCTCCTCCCCAACCATCATCAGTATGGAGGTCCACTCGCAGCAATGCGGAAAAACCTCCCGATAGATATGGTTGGGACCTTGCTAAATTTGTCTCATATGATCATATCTCTTCTTCTCATGGAGCTTTTATTGCATCATTGGATAGTGTTACTGTACCTAACAATTTGCAGATAGCCAAGAACGATTCGAAGTGGAAAGCAGCGATGCATGAGGAGTTGGGAGCTCTGGAGAAGAACCGAATTTGGGAGCTGGTGAGACTGCCAGAAGAGAAGAGAGCAGTCGGATGCAAGTGGATTTTCACTGTGAAGCAGAACCCAGATGGACAGGTTGAGCGCTACAAAGCTCGACTGGTGGCAAAAGGATACAGTCAGACGTACGGCATCGACTATGACGAGACATTTGCACCAGTGGCGAAGATGAGTATTGTCAGGACCTTGATCTCTCTGGCAGCCAATGGAGGATGGAAGCTACACCAACTGGATGTGAAGAATGCATTTCTTTATGGGGATCTAGTGGAGGTGTACATGGAGATACCACCAGGATTCGACACCAATCAGACAGAAGGCAAGGTCTGCAGGCTGAAGAAGTCCCTCTATGGACTGAAGCAGTCTCCTCGAGCGTGGTTTGACAGGTTCAGGAGAGCAATGATAGGGATGAGATATCAGCAGATCAATACTGATCATACTGTGTTCTTCAGACGAAGTGGAGGCCACATCACCATGCTTGCGGTGTATGTGGATGATATGATTATCACAGGCGATAACGAGCAGGAGATCGCCCAACTCAAGGGAAAGCTTGGCAAGGAGTTCGAGGTGAAAGATCTTGGCCCTCTTCGATACTTCCTTGGGATTGAGATTGCTCGAGATACAGAGAAAATTGTTCTTTCTCAGAGGAAGTACGCACCAGACCTGCTCACGGAAACAGGGATGATGGGATGCAAACCAGCTACGACACCGATAGACCAGAAGTTCAAGCTGGATGCTGAAGCCGGAGAACCAGTTGACCGGGATAGATATCAGAGATTGGTGGACAAGTTGATCTATTTGAGCCACACACGTCCAGATATATACTTTGCAGTTAGTGTGGTAAGCCGCTACATGCATGACCCTCGAAAGGGTCATATGGATGCAATATACCAGATTCTTAGATACTTGAAGGATGCCCCCGGGAAGGGACTGATGTTCAGGAAGAATAATCACATGGACATCGAGGGCTACTGTGATTCTGACTGGACTAGTTGTGCTGATGACAAGAGATCTACCTTGGGATACTGCGTCTTTTTAGGAGGCAACTTGGTCTCTTGGAGGAGTAAGAAGCAGTCAGTGGTAGCTAGATCGACAGCTGAAGCGGAGTACCGAGCTATGGCCTTGGGAGTTACAGAGCTACTTTGGTTGAAGAATATGCTGGTAGAGCTGAAGCTGGATCAAGGAGCCAAGATGAAGCTGTGGTGTGATAACCAGTCAGCTATTAGTATTGCCAACAATCCAGTACAACATGACAGGACCAAATACATCGAGATCGATAGGTTCTTCATCAAAGAGAAGTTGGCTAGTGGACTACTGGAGCTAGGCCACGTTCCAACAAAACATTAGGTAGCAGACGGACTGACCAAAGGACTTAGCTCTGTGAGCATGATCAGAGGATGTGACAAGATGAGCTTAGTGAATATCTTTCGCCCATCTTGAGGGGGAGTGTTGGTATATTTAGTATGGGAATATGTTATATTTAGTATGGAAATATCCTGAGGACATATTTGGGATGCCAGAATATGCCACAGGATATTCTATTGGATATTCCATCATGTAAAGGCTATATAAAGCCTATGAGACTCAATCAATAAAATCACTCAATTACAACAATAATCACAATTAATCCTCATAAGAGAACTGGAGCTTTCTTATGCAGAAATGAATTGTTGGTAGGAAATAAAGTGAGCAAATTGTATCAAGAAGTATGTAACAAACACCTATCCCAACTAACTAGGATTTTAAGCCTAGCTGATTTTCAAACCACTCAAGCAAAATAGTGTTCCAACTGAAAGGTTCAACTTGGTATTTGTCTCAATCAGACTAATCTTTCTAGTAAGAAAGTAAATGTTTGATGATCAATATATACTCGATAAGCAAAAAAGAAAACAATAATCTTATTCATATCGGAGGAGCTTTCAAACGTAGGCTACAACTTCAATTATATGATAGGACAACCGACTTGAGATTCCAAAAATGATACTTATCTATAACATTTATAAGAGTAATGCTACAGTTACAACCAATTGTTTACAACCCTCTTTACCTGGCCCACATGTTAGCAAATGGGTGAGTGGTTGTAAGAGGGTTGTAAGCATTTGGTTGTATACTTAGCATTATTGCATTTATAATGACCAGAAACAAAAAATCAAGTGTTTTGTATGCTTATTATCTGTATGCATTAGGGGGATCAAAGAATGAAGGTCCTAGTATACAAGTGTTATGCCATCCACTATATATTTGGTCAGCGCCCAGTGGCATCAAGATTGATGCTTAAAATAAGCATAATGCGATATATAGACTTTCACTTTATAGGTAAAAAAATCTTACAATAGCCTTATAGGTTAAACTATTCACTATATGAACATTTAAATGTGTAGTAGAAAAAACCTAGATAACAGTACTGGAGTCGGTATTATTATGTCCCTTAAATCACTTTGTTAAGATTGTTGAATGCTTACGTTAAAGATGAGTATCAC
Organism: Iris pallida; assembly: GCA_029216955.1. Taxonomy (NCBI): domain Eukaryota; kingdom Viridiplantae; phylum Streptophyta; class Magnoliopsida; order Asparagales; family Iridaceae; genus Iris; species Iris pallida. The sequence goes on from JANAVB010024799.1 coordinate 2,947,553, forward strand.
TTAAAACAGTTTAGAAACATCTTCTTTTTTCCTTTTGAGGCTAAAATTTAAAATCATTTATGCATGTAGATTATAATTAATTGTATGAATCCACCCACATACTAAATAGCATGAAATGTATCCATTACTGATGGGACTGACCTTAGAACCTCTGCTGGAGAATTACTCAAATGACATAATATGAACTCTCTATCCGGAGATCCGGAGATTCAGCTTATAATCCATAAGAGTCAGTTTTATGGTACGGATAATATACCCCAAAACAATAAAGCTAACCATGTTTTAAAAAAAAACTATAATAGAAATTCCATTTCACTTGTCTAAATATGGTTTTCTTGAAAGTTAGAATTCCCATGTCATTCGGTAATGGTCTGTTCCAAAACTAATTGGATATAACTGAATAAGCATGCATGTAGTTTCAAACAAGAAATTATATTTTAGTCCTATAACGACCAATTTTTGCGCACATTAACTTAGCTCCTCGATGGTTTTGTGATTAAACTACCTACATTACTTGACCATGGTCACATATTTGATAAGGGGTCTAATTTAACGAAAAAGCTTTAACAGGAGTCAATTTTTAATACTTGTAATAGGTTTGTGATCCCTTACAGCAAGCAGTCCCCCTTCTAGCTCAGCTAGACTCTAGCTGCTGCTTGCCATGGAATAAGTGACTGAGGTACAAAACTAGCACTTATTTTTGCCAAAAACTATTGTGTCACTCAAATGACTGTGTTCACTATCTGGATTCCTTTTTACTCCTTTATTAGAGAACTTTTAGCTCCAAGCAAGAATATCTCTATTAAAGAAAAGTATTCTTTGTCTTATTTGATCAACTCATATATTATTAATCAGGCAAATTTGACCATCTACCATAATATAATTAAAACGTAACATATCTATGCTAGTAGTTGGATCTGGACTCTAGCCATGTAGGTTTTGTTTTGAATCTGTCCGGGCTTGATTCTTCTTAATAGACACCCCCGATCCAACCACCAACACATTCGGGTACGCTCAAGCTTTTTTACATAGAGATTACCCTATCCATTTCACCATAAAGCATAAGCCAGATTTTGGTACTCCAATAAAAACATATCACTAAAACTCTTATAATACCTACTCTTTTTTGCATTGATCCTGTTTCACAACACAATCATGTAAGATTCATGCAGATGGATCTGACGCAGTTTATCCTGCAGTCTTCTTTTAAGAATCGAAGTCAAGAAACCCAAGTTGGGAATTGTAGTAAGATTTGGGTCGGTTTGTGTCCTCACTTAGTTACGTGACAAACCTAATAACTGTTACCATCCAAATTTTAATGTTCATCACAATCCAAGTGTGCTTTCGAATAAAGCTATGCTATGTTCTAAGACATCTAAACACTAGTGCAGATAAAATGTAAAACTGACGAGCAAAAAAGAAGTTGGCTTAATAATATTCTTGGATAAATGCGCCATGTTGCCAAATGAAGCTGAAACCTGAGATTTTGAAGACATACCACTCAGATGCAAAAGATCAAACTCAAACATGTAGAGATATCAACTTGGTTGTCCAAGCTTAATGACAAGTCTCTCCTAGAAATACTTGCCTTGGCCAGGAATGCTAGTGTCAGGTTGGCAGTAAATTATTTGGTCAAACATCAAAGTTCGACAGATATAGCTATCAAAAGGACTGACAGTTCTAAATTGACAGATCAATATGCATTGTATGAGATGTACTCAGGTAAGTTCGATTTTTTCCTTTCGAATATCAATAAATATATGTCAAAAGAAAATATCCAATATACCCATCTTGTCTTTAAATGGCGACATGAGTATTGCAATAGTACCAACACAATAAATCAATTTGGAGGAAAAACTAGCCTCTTCAACCTTTGCAGCATGCCTAAATGGAAATAAAGTTGTAATCTTTTAAAAAAGGAACAAGTAAGGCTCATGGATTTTGTACTCCACCCATCTCACACTTCCAACTACCATGTTGCATAGTTACATAAAAAGTAAAACCCTGATCTAAGCTAATTTTTTAAAGTGGATTTACCAATCATTTTGTGGAGGATAAAGTTTTCAACAATATACATTAATTCTTTAAACAGTTTGTCTGCATCTTATGGACATACTACCTGTTGTGAAGCTGATGTAAGCAGAAGATTTGAGAAGTTACTCTGTGCCACAGCCTTTTCTTATTGACCGGTGTTACTTAAATTTATTCGTTGATCTACTATTCAAATTTCTAGTGATCAACAATTGAGTTTGGACCATACTTATACAGAAGCAGTATTGTGTCCTTTAAAATTAAAGAGATCCCTGAACTGAATAGAGGACGAGTCCTTAATAATCTAGTCACCTAAAGGGAACAAATAGTATAACATGCATCCAAAGATTTCGTACGCAAGCTATTATCCACAATAATTATTCAGAATTGTCTGTGCAACAAGAAGCTAATATTATTTAATTAATTTTGATGACTGGATAAAGAATGAGTTGTGCCTCTTGTTCATATTTCCAACCATGTCCAACAATACAAAAGTATTTGTGACACCAAGCCTATACCCATCTTGAGCCTATACCCTTCTTGACAGGTGAACGATGACGCACATTATGTTTTATACATGCATTATGCATATTTATTGTGATTGCCTATCGACCTGACATCGACCGATCTTTGTCGTATTCTCGAGCTGCTCAACTTCAGGCAAGAGGGGGTCAGGCGAAAAACCAAGATGCCTACTTGGTGGATAGTTGAATTCCTAAAAGAAGTCTCGTGTAGTGATCGACAGTCTTCCCCAAGTGTGAGGTAACTAGATTTCCAATCCCAACAGTATTACTTGAAATCCCAGTAAAAGATACAACAGCCAATATGCACATAGCATGCTCTTCTATCTTAAAGACAATATACAGTTTAAACACATTTTATGCTCTCTATACTTGTGCTCCTTAGCAATCTTAGAAGGTTAGACATCTTAAGTGACTAAATAGCAGGGAAGTACTTATGTTTAAATGCATGATAATAATATCATAATATGGTTCTTACAACTATTTTTGACGTACACATGGGCAAAGATAAACCATATACTTAATTGAGAAGAAACTCTAAAAAGGTGTGCCACTTATTTGTAACCAATCCAATGTATATATAACCAATCAATAATGTAAGTTAAACGAAAATATCAAATAAAATCAATTGAATAAGAGCATTGCCGAATATAATAAAGCAATAAGTTTAACCAAGAAATCTTACCAAGTAATTGGGGTGAATTTTGAATAGTCCCAATAGATGACATGTTGAGATCAGATGGTATGCAATCCCTTTCAAGTGAGAAACTTTATATGACCTCCATGTTGGTGTTTACCTAGAAATTGTATGTATCAATGATGATGTAGACGAGTCGATGTCTATCTCATTACTGTTTGCAAAATATTGAGAAAAATTAGGAAGCATTTTCATATATTGATGACACTGTCCATCCTATGAGAGTAGATCCACTATGGATGCTGTAGTAGATGCCTCCCTCAGGGATAAATTTTCAGCATCCTCCACCTTCAGGAGAGAGACCTTGAGTTACCATTTGACGGAAGATGACTCCAGCTTCCAACACTTTTCCAATTTTGCAAAGTCCATCAATCAAAGTGGTATAAGTGATAATATTAGGAGAGAGACCTTGAGTTACCATTTGACGGAAGAGATCTTCAGCTTCCACCACATTTCCAATTTTGCAAAGTCCATCAATCAAAGTGGTATAAACAATTATATCAGGAGAGAGACCTTGAGTTACCATTTGACGGAAGAGGTCTTTAGCTTCCTCCACTTTTTCGATCTTGCAAAGTCCATCAATCAAAGTGGTATAAGTGATAATATTAGGAGAGAGACCTTGAGTTTGACGAAAGAGGTCTTCAGCTTCCTCCACTTTTCCGATCTTGCAAAGTCCATCAATCAAAGTGGTATGAGTGATAATATCAGGAGAGAGACCTTGAGTTACCATTTGACGGAAGAGGTCTTCAGCTTCCTCCACTTTTTCAATCTTGCAAAGTCCATCTAATAAAATATTGTAAGTAAAAGTGTTCGGTTGCACTCCTTGTTGTTGCATTTTCTTGAACAAATCCATAGCCTCATCTACCTTCTGGTTCTTACTGTACCCATCAATCAAAACATTGTAACTACGAACGTTGTGCCTTAGACCCTCACGAGTCATAGAACTGAGTAACTCGTCGACCTTCTCGAACCTGCCTTCGAGACAGTATCCGTGCAGTAGTACGTTATACGTGATTTTAGTGGGTTTCTCACCTCTTTCAACCATCAAATTGAGTAGCTTATGTGCTTCGACCGTTTCCCCCTGCTTGCAAAGATAATCCATCAACGTGCTGAATGTAACAGCATCTGGTGCGAGTCCTCTATCGACCATCTCTTTAAAGATTCTGCTGGCCTCTCTCCATCGACCAAGAACCAAATGGCCTCTAATAATGGTATTGTACGTAACGACATTCGGCTGGATTCCCATGCTGACCATCTCCTCGAACAGCTCAGAAGCGCTACTCATATTTCCTTGTCTGCAGCGAGCGTTGATGACTGTACTGTAAGTGAACACATCGGGTTCGGCATCCATTTTCCTGAGTACATCGATTGCCAAGTCCGTGTTTCCGCTCTTGCAGTGACCCTTTATGACAGTATTGTAAGATACGACGTTTGGCACAAAACCCAACTGAGGCATTTTGTCGAGCAGCTGGGCTGCGGCGCTGTAACTCTTCTTGACACAGAGTCCTCCGAGCAGAGAGTTGAGGATGATGATGTTGGAACTCCAACCGCGTCTGAGCATGCATGATAAGACGGCGAAGGCGAGGTCAACATTGTTGGACCGGCCGCAGAAGTCGATGAAGATGGCGTAGGTGATGGTGTTTGGGGAGGTGCCGGCACGGTTGAGCTTGTTGAGCAAGGAGAAGATGGTCGGGAAGAAGTTGGAGGAGGATGTTGTAGGTGGGTTGTTCTTACGAGTAATGGAGGTGAAGAGGATGTTGTAGGTGGAGACGTCGGGGATGGGGTGCTTGGCAGCAGTCAATTTGTCGAACAGGTGGAGTGCCTCTTCCACGGAGAGGTGCTTCTCCGAGCGACAGCGCTCTCTAACGAGACGCTCTACATTACCACCACGAAGAAAGTATGATGATGATGCAGTGGGTTTCTTCATTTCTTTCTTCTTCAGAGGGGGGTGGGGGGATGTATGGAACAAAGCTCTTTTTTTTTTCTTTTTTTTTGGGCTCTCTCTTATTATTGTGAGAAAGTAGGTGGAGTCATAGGTTTGATATGATTAGAAAAAAAATATTTAAATTATATTTTGATAAGATTAGAAAAAAATTATTTTATGTACAACATACAGTTTTTACTAATGTGTGTGTGTATATATATATATCATAAATAATAACAAAATAACCCCAAAATAATATTATAAATAAATAAATAATTTTAAAAATATTCTAAAATAAAAAATGACAAAAATATTCCTGTTTCTGAAAACTGGGGGTGACAAATCTATCCACCTTAAAAAATTTCGTCCTCGAAATTAAAAACAAATAATAGTAAAATATTAAAATCACAAGTCATGGCTTAAAATTTAAAATGATTAAAAATCTCAAAAATCAAAGCATGAATTAAATGACTAAAATTATAAAATTTAAAATTACTCTCAAATAGAAACTGGGTGCTATACGTCTATCCACCTTAAAAGAATCATCATCAAAAATTAAAACAAAGTAAACACAGAAAAATCATGCAAATCGATAATCGTATGCATCTGTCCAATCATCATAATAATCAGAATCTCCGTCATGCCAGTGAGCAAGGCTACGATAATCACAGAGTCCTCAACTATGGTACATACCTCTAGAATTATGATATTTAAAATTTTCGCATTGCCGCATGCTTGGCAGCGAAAACCTTAAATTTCCACACCCGAGAAATACGACCATAATCCGACTATATGTCCTCACTATGCCTGCTAGCATGACCCTAGAGTATTCTAAAATTTCATAATCGAGACGACCTAGCCCATACGACTTATCTTAGAAGAAAATCACATCACAAGAACAAAATTTTATCAAAAGATCAAGGAACAGATGGAATCGAATTTCAAGACAGTTTATAAGAAGGCAAACACGGAAATGAGATCAAAGGATTGGAACCTGCTATCTGCCCTGCTGCTGCCTAACTGTCCTTAACTACCATGGCGAAAGCACGCCCCTGCTGGCCTCCTCTAGCCTGCTGCACTCTGTCCTGGCCTGCATGTCTGGCTGCACGGGCAGCACAGTTCTTCATCTGGTGGTCTGGAGCTCCACAGAATAAACAAAATTCCAGCTTCATCCTACAAACCTCCCGGGTGTGCCCCCATCTTCTTGCAGAAGGCATACTGGATGGCCTGCCTCTTGCCCGAACCCTGCTGCTGGTCGACACGTGCTGGTGCTTGATGTACCCTGTCCTGGCCTCCTCGAACTCCACGAGCGTGGCAATCCTTTAGCTGGTGGTCGGGCGCCCCATAGTATAGACACACGCCCAACCTCATCCTGCAAACCTCCCAGGCGTGCCCCGGCTTTCCGCAGAAACCGCACGGAGTAGTCTGCCTCTGGTTCTGTCCTTGGTGCTGAACTGGGGTATCCTGAATTGTACCCGGTACAACCCTCTCAATTGCTGCCATCACCAGCCGGTGGGAGTTCTCCATGCTCTGTCACATCACCTCTGTCTGGCGGTGCTGTGCCTCGGCCTGTGCTCTCTGGGTCTGCAACATCTGCTGCAGAAGGGCCATCATCCCCTGAGTATCAGTCGGTAGCGGAGGCGGCGGTGAAAGAATATCAGGGATGACTATGGACGATCTCGCTGCTGGAGGTGGAAGACCTCCTGAAACCGTCGCTGCTGCTTCCGCCTGAAAGGTAGGGACTGAGGTGGCAACTCCCCCAACTGCTACTCCCGCCTGAAAGGCAGGAACTGAGATTGCTTCTCCCGTAGCCGGAAGTGGAGGTCCTACTGGATCGGATCTCTCTGGAACTGCACTACGTCATGCTGCCTGAGAACGAGTAATCGACATCCTGAGGATGAATTGAACCCAAGAGATCAATATGGCACAAGATAAGATAAGGAGGACAATTGAATTCAAATACAAGAAGAGTTGTCATGGTAATCAAAAGATCAGAAAATTTCCTAAAATGTGATTGAGTAACTCCTATCATATCCTAGATCCTATGTCCTAGTCGCAGGCTCATAATTAATACTCTAAGTTGAGCACCATTACGAGATCGCATTAATTGCGACACTGACCTGCATGGGCCGCCACAAAAACGTGTCACGACCCGCACCCTGATTAGGGGCACGAGTACGTGGTTACGTCCAGCCTACGCCGCAGCATCGGCGGTAGAATGCTGTCTAGGTCATCTATAAATACTACAACTAAACAGATAAAGGTACCTGTACAGTATATACACTCCGAATGGAGGTGACATAGCAATACAGTCTCAATCACAAAAGCAAACTTGGATAGATAGCACGAAAGGAAATATGATAGATGAAAGCAGGAAATAAGTTCGAGATCCACACAAGCCCAAAGCTATACACAATACCACAGAGTCACAGAATATAATATGAAATACTACAGTCTAAACAAAAACTGGATCGCAGTCCAAGCAAGCCTAACTAAGCTAACTACTCAGGGAGTATAAAATCTAGTGGCCAAACTATCAGGCCACAGCCCTGGCCTGAGTCTCCATCTGTCTCGACCCCATAATAGGTCGGGCAGCCTGCCTCAAAAACATATGTAAAATTGTCAACGGTATCCTGTCAGGAAAATGAGCAAGTACAAACACCAACAGCAGTTCCATGTGAATTGACAAATACTATAAGAGACAGTATAATGAAATACAAGACAAAGATATGTGAAATACAGTGTAAAATCAGCAGGGAATGTATAATAGATGTGAGTACTGAATAGGACGACAAGATGTATATATATAGGGTGACTTAGGAACTATTCGGAAGCCGAGTTACAACCCTTAAACCAAACAAGGACCGAGGTTGTAACTCTTCTCCCGAACAGAACTTAGCCTCCCAGAATAAATAAATATAAAAATGTGACTTGAATTATTAGAGCGCTATGTGATCGGCTAGGGAATCATGGTAGGGTTATCCACTTGGTCCGACAATCCGCGGTGACCTCAACGGAAAGTCATGCCGGCCAACCTCGATAACATGGACATGGAGGTATCTGCTACACCCTACGTGAGGTGAGAGTGGCACAAGCAAAATAGTGACATGGGGCTTGGATCACATAACCCCTAATAATTTCTCCATCCCCGAATAGTATCATGGATCCGGACATGGCACGTCATGACACGGGATTCAAAAGCAGGTGATCAGCCCACTCCCAAATTGATATCTATATGAGTACATGAAACATGGATATCACACACCACTATACCAATGAAATCCGGGAATAACATCTCATGACAGGATCCGACGTATACTAGCCCGTGAACCGTCATGTCGAGAATCATATAAAACACTACAACTGAATCGGATATAGTAGATATCAAGACAATAAAAACTATCAGTGAATGTACTCGCCTGTGGTCCTGAGCTGATAAGGTGAACAGACGCTCAGAGTAATCACAGACCTAAAATAAGATACTATGAGTCAAACAGGGTTTTTATAATGAAAATGAAGCTAATTTAAGTCATGAATGCAAGTCTAAGTCAAACTAGGTCAATCTAGGTCAAACTGAGTCATACTAGGTCATATTGGATCATACCATGTCACTGGGAGTCAATCCAAGTCAAACTAGGTCAAACGGGGTCAAAGGTTGACTTACAGTTGACCTTTGGTCAAATGGTCAACCCTGGTCAACTCTGGTCAATTCTAGGTCAAATTAGTCTAATGTTGACCAACTGTTGACTTTCAGTCAACTGGTCAACTCTGGTTTGGTTTCGATCAAATCTAGTCACTTATAGGCTAAGGTTGACTCTCGGTTGACTTTTGGTCAAAATGGTCAACTGAAGTCAAAACTAGTCTAGGAGCACTATACTTGATCATTACCAACCAAGAGAACCAAGTTCTAACCATATCTTAAACTCTAAACTCAAATACCTACATTACCCTTACCAAGGTAATCCCGATACCTTGCCCAATACAAAGAAAATCCCGCTAGTACTCAAGATACTAGCCTAGGCTCCTTAGGGTAGCTAGATACTATCCTATCTAAGGTTTACCTACCAAGAAATATAGGTATCTAGCCTATCTTAGAACACATGTTGGTTTACCCTTACCAATATCATATATATATATATATATATATATATATATATATATATAGAGAGAGAGAGAGAGAGAGAGAGAGAGAATAACATTTATAACCAAATATATATATATATATACATATAGATTAAATAATATGATACAATATGATACATAGGAAAACACATCTCTAAACCAATAGAAATCTAGGATTAAATCTCTAAATAATCATTTAAACAATATATGATAAAATACATGTGTCCAATAAGAATTTTTCCCACTAGGACACAACCACAACACAAAGGACACTCTTATGACCTCCAAATGGACACAAATGGAGATACAACCATGGGGGTCATTCCTATGGGTTCAAAATAATCCTATATGCATGTTGGGGTGGATTAGAGGAGAGATTATACCTTCCGGGAGAGAGATTCAAAGGAAAACCCTTCCGACACGACACCGACACGTAGAGATTCTAAAAGGACACGAACGAGCTCCGAATCCTTCCAAACTTGGCTAGCTTCCTCCTTGGCTTGAGTAGAGAAGGAATGAAGAAGATTTGGTGGAAGAATGAAAGGATTTGGTGGAGAAATCTATATAAAATCCTCTCTAGAAATTTGGGGAAGAACAAGAGAGAGAAAGTGGAATGGAAAGGAATGGAAAATATCAAAGGGCTTGAGCCTATCCTATCCATAGGTGGCTGGCCATAATGGCTATGTTTCCCTATATGCAATGTCTAAAATACCCTCCCACTAATCTATTTGATTAATATTAGGAAGGGTTTAAGTCGGGGGCTAGTTTAGTCATTCTAATGTCTCTAATCACACTAACCCTATCCATAATAATTAGCCTAACCACTAACTAAAATAATTAGCATGTGGGCCTTGGCTAACTAGTGTGTGGATTCCACTAGAGTCAACACTATCCCGGGTCCCCGATAAAAGTCGGATTGAGCTGAAATTCGAACCCGACTCAAATAACCCCAAAATAATATTATAAAGGAGCCTATTATAAATAAATAAATAATTTCAAAAATATTCTAAAATAAAAAATGACAAAAATATTCCTGTTTTTTTAAATAATATAAAGTTTAAAATGAGATAGCCCTGATCAAAAAGTGAAGTGCCTTTATAAATTACCCAAAAAAAAAAAAAAGCAGCAGCATTTGCGCTTTCTTCCTTTGGCAATGGCAGATCATCTCCTTCCTCCCACCTCTCTTTTCCTGGAGTTTTGCTTCTACACCGCTCCAAATGTTCATTTTTGCACATTTATTCGCTACTCTAGAGAGAGAGAGGTACAAATTTCACACATACCCCCTCTTCAATCTTCCTTCTTCTCTTTTATGTTACTCCTGCTCTTTCCAGAAAGGGAAATTTTCTGTTCATTTTTGTCAAAATTTATGAGTTCCATTTCTGTGTGGGCGAACGGAGCTTTTGCCAAAACCGAACGAAAAGCAAATCCCCAAACAGTACATAGTGCATCTCGATCTCCCTCCATGCCTGCCTACGAAGCACGGACACATGAAAACCGGTGCCAAGTCGAGTCGTGCCGTGCCGTCTCGTGTTGTATCTGATGCACATTGGACACAGTACTAACCCTGCAAAATATACTGGGGCCACTCCTCCAGATTTGGTGCCCTGTCTATACAAGCACCGTTGGTTGCGCGAGTTCATGTGTGATTTATCTATCATATTTGATAGGCGATGGGTGGGTTGGCAACTGTCACGGGTGGGTTTTCGTCTTAGAAGACGAGGCTACTGTTCTCTCTTTAGTCTGACGATTCTTGTACCGTCGGTTGATATAAACTATTTTGCGTTTAGGTCTACATATTGTCCAGGAGTGTTTAGGTCTCATCATGATGGTTGACTTCGGGTGACTGTTAAATCTTGTATGGTCAGCCCAAGTCAACCGTCAGTACGAGACCCAAATCCTCTTCTAGACAATATGGAGACCGAAATGTATATTTTTGAATATTATACGAGACCCTACAACTAAATAACCCAATTATTTTGTTTATCGTTAGAGCTGAATGGAAGATCAGGATTCGGATAGCAGACCCCAAACATTTGCTATAGGGGGGGGGGGGGGGGGGGGGGGGGCTTGGTGGGGGTGGTTGGTTCGATACTTAAATATATCTTGTAGCATATGTCCCTTTACTTAAGAAGCGAAACGAGCGATGGTGATATGCCCTTTGGTTTATGTTGTCGGTCCTATTTGTTCATACTACCGATTTCTATTTCTTTCTTGTGCGGTTCTGTTTTGATAGGGACTGGCGAGGCAGTCATTGCAGCCATCCTATCAATATGCATGGGAGAAAGAGATGTATCTATGCATGTATGTTATGTATTACGTGTGTGTGTGCGTGTTTGCGTTCGCACGTGTGTGTGTGCCCGTGCACGTGCATGTGTTTTTGCGCCCGCGTGCGTGGAGCTTACAATTTGCCTAGCAGCTCATATGGCTGATTAAAGGGCAGGTCTGAGCTTGCTCATAACCCGTTAACCTTTGAGGGTGAGTATGAGAAACAGAGTTATGAAAATAAAACTGGAGGCTGCAGGAGTTCGATATTGACTTTTGGTTGTGGTGATAATGGTATGGTGGTGAATCACTGGTTTTCTGGCCTGACTGCCTGTTTGGTCCAGGTATGACAAGTATGATGGCGATCTATGTTGTAGTTTCATGATACATATCATGTGTATGGGTTTGCTTGATTATCTTGTCGTGTATCTATATATCCAATTGGCAAATGCATTGGAAAATTAAAGTAACATATAAGGATAACTTGAACACATTAAGAAGCGATGAAGAGTATCATTAAGCATCTAAGCGGCTATCATTATAAAGTCGACAAGTAAAGTGAAACTAAAACACAATTTAGAAAATCGGTCTTGACAGCCATAAATTCATCTATTCAACACCATAAGGTCTATAAGAGAAACAATAGTCAATTGAACAACCAAAAAAAGAAGAAAAAGAAAAACAAAGTAGAAGAAAGCTCAATAAATAGACAGAAATAGAAAATGGAAGAAAGTTGAAAGAACAGAAAAATAAAATAATGTATCGTATCGATATATCTTTTTGTATCAGAGGATAAACCATATCACATGATTTTTAGTTCCATCCGATACACCTATACGGTCCTTATTGAAAACCTTTTGATATCGTGTAATACTTATTGTGTATCATACAAGATTAACAACATAGGTGGTGATATATAGGTCCCAATGGTACTAGACACATTTTTTGTCACAGCCGTTTCTGAGGAAACCTCATTTACTACTCTGAGACCTAACATCTGTGGATATTTTATAGATAGAATGCCTGTATTGAGCTCTTATTAAATTATACTGTTCTTCAGCTCCTAGCTTTAGTTTGCCAATAAAGTTACTCATAGACATTATGTTAGACAGAATTGAAATAGAGAGGTAGTTGTTGAGCACATACCTGGAATATATTGCTTTGGAGATCGATGGCTTAGGTGGAGTATCGAAGGGGCATTAGAGCCATTTCCATAAAGGGATCTTCTTCAAGAGTAGATTAGTTATTTTATATTCAACATGCTCAAAGAACACGGATAAAAGACTGGTTGATTGATTCATGAAAGACTGAATCCAAAGTGAAAGAGTCGCTTATTTTGTTAAGTTTCCTAGATGACTGAACTCCTAGGATCCCATAGCTTAATGCCTTTTTGAGGATCCTTTATTCCTGCTCTAGGTCAAGGATTCAAGGTGGAAAGGAGAGAGAATTGTGGTGAACAATGCTAGTCTATATTCTGTAAATGTTGACCAAGAGTCCTAATAAATTTATCCTATTCTAGTCAAAATGTAGCCTCAACTTTCAATATTTTACAATTTAATCCTACACAAAAATGCAACATTAAAGTACTCTTTCCTCACCTCTCTCACTTTTGTAGACCATTATTGTTATAATCCCGGATCTTAACCTAACTCAGTGTCTTAAAAACTCCAAAATGACATTGTGTTCTAGTTCTTTTTCTTATGCTTAATTTTTGTCTCCTTGTTTCTCAGAGTTTTAGTCATAGGTGATATTCTTCCCTTTGGATGTACAGATGAGGCAATGATGATTTTCTTGAAAATGTTCCAATGTCTCGGACTAGGTCTGATATCCTCAGATCAGTTCACAGCCTTAGTTCAGACTGACTTGTAGATGTTGCTATAATATATATTGATGGCGAGGCAACTTTGATTGCTCAGCTAACATGCTGGCAACCAGTTGCAGCCATTTGTCTTTGAAATTTAGAGAGCTTTTAATTTATTGATGTGAATAAAACATGAAAAGTCTTTGTACATTTATAGGGGCAAGTCATGACATCCTCCTTTTGCCCAGGCGATGTGGGACTAAAATGAGGTATACAATAATAGTTAATTGACAGTCTTGACTAGTGAGAGAGAGAGAGAGAGAGAGAGAGAGAGAGAGAGAGAGAGAGAGAGAGAGAGAGATGATTGGTAACACCTTGTCTGATGGATGAACAAACCTGAGCCTCCAGTTTTCATTCTGTCCATGTAATATTATATTATAGGTGTGGAGTTCTAGGGAAGTTCCAGAAGCAATCATTTTATCTTGTATTTCTTTTATGTCAGAAACTCTTCTAGCTTGGTATAATCCATCTAACATAATATTGTATATAGCAAGTGTTTTTTTGCAATCCCTTACAAGGCATCTCATCAAAAAGGTGTCTAGCTCTATCAACCTTTCCCCACATACAAAAGGCAATGATCAAGATGTTGTAAGTAACTGTATTTGGTTTATGACCTCGTGAAAGCATTAGCTCAAAAACTTATCTTCCATTAAGGTACTGTATGTTACTACATTGGACTCCAAACCTCTTTGAATCGTCACATCTAATAATGTATAAACATTTTCAACCATTCCTTCTTTACACAACATCAATTATCGTGGTATGTCACAACATCAAGTTCAATCTCTTGATCCTTCATTTCCTCGAGCAATCTAGAAGTTACTTCCCATTTTCCTAATTTTAGAAGTCCCGAAATCAAAGTGGTATAAATGATAATATTAGGAGAGAGACCTTGAGTTACCATTTGACATAAGATATCTTCAGCTTCCACCACTTTTTCGATTTTGCACAGTCCATCAATCAGTGTTATAAGTGATATTATCAGGAGAGAGACCTTGAGTCACCATTTGACGGAAGAGGTCTTCAGCTTCCTCCACTTTTCCGATCATGCAAAGTCCATCTAATAAAATACTGGAAGTAAAATGTTCGGCTGCACTCCTTCTTGTTGCATTTTCTTGAACACATCCATAGCCTCTTCTACCTTCTGGTTCTTACTGTACCCATCAATCAAAATAGTGTAACTACGGACGTCGTGCCTTAGACCCTCACGAGACATAGAACTAAGTAACTCGTACCTGCCTTCGAGACAGTATCCATGCAGTAGTACATTATATGTGACTTGTGGGTTTCTCACCTCTTTCAACCATCAAATTGAGTAGCTTTTGCACTTCGATCGTTTTCCAAATTGAGTAGCTTATTTGTAACAAATCCAATGTATATATAACCAATCAATAAGGTAAGTTAAATGGAAACATCAAATTAAATCAATTGAATAAGTGCATTGCTGAATATAATAAAGCAGTAAGTTCAACCAAGAAATCTTACCAAGTAATTGTGGGGAATATTGAATAGTCCCATCAGATGACATGTCGAGATCAGATGGTATGCAATCCCTTTCAAGTGAAAAACTTTATATGAACTCCATTTTGGTGTTTACCCAGAAATTTTATGTATCAAGGATGATGTCGACGAGTCGATGTTAATCTCATTACTCTTTGCACAATGTTGAAAAAAATTAGGAAGCATTTTCATATAATGATGACAAAGTCCATCCTTTGAGAGTAGATCCACTATGGATGACGCAGTAGATGCCTCAAGGATAAATTTACTTTTATCCATTTCTGCAAGAAACCCCATAGCTCTGTTTACTTCACCATTCTCCAACAAGCCCTTAACAATAGCATTAAGCATAACAGAATCTGAAGAGTAACCATCTTTCTTCACGGACAAAAACAACTCATCAAATTCATCCAACAACCCATCTTTGATAAGGCCTTTCATCATAATAGTGTATGTTACAACATCTGGTGACACTACGTCATTTGCAAGAATAGAGTTAAAGAGATCCTTTGCTGCATTAACCTTACCAACTTGAAACATTCCTTCAATTAAAATATTGAAGGTCCTAGCTTCCAGTTTTCCTTCTGACATGATATGGTGTTGAACAGATTCATGGCCTCATCAACATGGTGATTTTTACAAAGTCCACGTAATATTATATGATAGGTGTGGAGTTCTAGGGAAGTTCCAGAAGCAATCATTTTATCTTGTATTTATTTTGCTCCCTTCCAGCTTGGTATAATCCATCTAACATAATATTGTGTATAGCAAGTGTTTGTTGCAATCCCTTACAAGGCATCTCATCAAAAAGGTGTCTAGCTCTGTCAACCTTTCCATGCATACAAAAGCCATTGATCAAGATGCCGTAAGTAACTGTATTTGGTTTATGACCTCGTGAGAGCATTAGCTCAAAAACTTTAAATGCTTTACTTGTTTCTTGTATTAGGAAATATCCATCCATTAAGGTATTGTACGTTACTACATTGGGCTCCAAACCTCTTTGAATCATCACATCTAATAATTTATATACTTTTTTTACCATTCCTTCTTTACACAGAGCATCCATTATCGTGGTGAATGACACAACATTACGTTCAATCCCTTGATCCTTCATTTCCTCGAGCAATCTAAAAGTTACTTTCCATTTTCCTAATGTTAGAAGTCCCGAAATCAAAGTGGTATAAGTGATAATATTTGGAGAGAGACCTTGGGTTACCATTTGACGGAAGATATTCCATTTGAGCTTGATCTTATGTTTAAATGCATGATAAAAATATCATAATATGGTTCTTACAACTATTTTTGACGTACACGTGGGCAATGACAAACCATAGACTTAATTGAGAAGAAACTCTAAAAAGGTGTGCCACTTATTTGTAACCAATCCAATGTATATATAACCAATCAATAATGTAAGTTAAACGAAAATATCAAATTAAATCAATTGAATAAGAGCATTGCCGAATATAAGAAAGCAATAAGTTTAACCAAGAAGTCTTACCAAGTAATTGGGGTGAATTTTGAATAGTCCCATTAAACGACATGTTGAGATTAGATGGTATGCAATCCCTTTCAAGTGAGAAACTTTATATGACCTCCATGTTGGTGTTTACCCAGAAATTTGATGTATCAATGATGATATCAACGAGTCGATCTCAATCTCATTACTCTTTGCACAATGTTGAGAAAAATTAGGAAGCATTTTCATATAATGATGACACTGTCCATCCTTTGAGAGTAGATCCACTATGGATGATGCAGTAGATGCCTCAGGGATAAATTTTCTTTTATCCATTTCTGAAAGAAACCCCATAGCTCTGTTTACTTCACCATTCTCCAACAATCCCTTAACAATAGCATTAAGCATACCAGAATCTGAAGAGTAACCATATTTCTTCATTGACAAAAACAACTCATCAAATTCATCCAACAACCCTTCTTTCCATTTCTGTGCACTTCACTGAAACAAACATGTCCTATATTGAAGTTTGAACATGTTTAACCAGTTTATTATTTAGTGGACCGGACAATTTCATTCTTATTGTAGATTGTAGATCGTTTTTTTTCCTGTTCAGACCCTGCAAGAAAGGGAAAAGAAAAGAAAAGAAACATGGATTATTTTGTCAAAATTTATTAGTTAGTTCCATTTCTGTGCAGGTGAACGGAGCTTTTTTCTTCAGAAAAATCTTAGTTTAGTTTTGCCAAAACCGAACCAAAAGCAAATCCCCAAACAGTACATAGTTCGTCTCTATCATTCCATGCCTGCGAAGCACGGATACATGAAAACTGGTGCCAAGTTGAGTTATGTCGTATCGTCTTGTGTTGTATCTGATGCACATGGGACACAGTATTAACCTTGCAAAATATACTGGGGCCACTCCTCCAGATTAGATTTGGTGCCCTGTCTATATAAAGTACCGTCGTCGGTTGCGCGAGTTGATGTGTGATATATCTATCATATTTGATAGACAATGGGTTGGCAATTGTCACGGGTGGTTTTCGTCCTAAAAGACGAGGCTACTGTTCTCTCTTTAGTCTGACGATTCTTGTACCATCGGTTGATATAAACTATTTTGCGTTTAGGTCTACATATCGTCCAGGAGTGTTTAGGTCTCATCATGATGCTTGACTTGGGGTGACCGTTGGATCTTGTTTGGGTAGTCTTGGGGTGACTATTAAATCTTGTACGATCAGCCCAAGTCAACCGTTAGTACGAGATCCAAATCCTCTTCTAGACAATATGGAGACCTAAATGTAAATTTTGAATATTATACGAGACCCTACAACTAAATAACCCAATTATTTTTGTTTATTGTTAGAGCTGAATGGAAGAAAAGGATTCGAATAACAGACCCCAAAAATTTGCTATAAAGAGGGCATGGTGGGGGTGGTTGTTTCGATACTTAAATATATCTTGTAGCATATGTCCCTTTACTTAAGAAGCGAAACAAGCGATGATGATATGCCCTTTGGTTTATGTTGTCGGTCCTATTTGTTCAAACTACCGATTTCTTTTTCTTTCTTGTGCGGTTCTGTTTTGATAGGGACTGGCGAGGCAGTCATTGCAGCCATCCTGTCAATATGCGTGGGAGAAAGAGATGTATGCATGTATGTTATGTATTGTGTGTGTGTGTGTGCGTGCGTGTTTGCGCCCGCATGCGCGTGTGTGTGCTCGCGTGCGTGGAGCTTACAATTTGCCTAGCAGCTCATATGGCTGATTAAAGGGCAGGTCTGAGCTTGCTCATAACCCCGTTAATCTTTTTAGGACGAGTCTGAGAAACAGAGTTTTGAAATAAAACTAGGGGCTGCAGGAGTTAGGCCTCCAAACCCGCAGGCTGCAAAAGTGGACTATCACATTTGCTAATGTTAGAGAGGGGATGAGTCCTGATGGAACATAATGGAAACGAAGAAGATGAAAGAAAATAGTTCTAATAGCCTCTCCTAAAATTTTGTGATATGGATTTTTAGGTAAATGTCCCTGTATCTTTCCGAAATATGGTGGAGCTACTTATGACTTTCACAAGGCTTTGCAGGTTATTCGTACCATTTGTGTTGCGACCCTTCCCTTGACAAGATTGGTACATGAATGTGCAAGTGCCAATTCCTCTTTGGTATGTCTAATATTGTTTTGTCACCTAGCTGAGATATTCAATTCTAGAACACTCTTCCTGAGAGGGAATGAGCCCTAATCGAACATAATTCAGCTTCAGGTCATCTTCTTGCAGGTTGCGGGCAATGATTGGTGTGCACTTTGGATTTTGAGGCTATCGGTCCTCTTTTTCAGGCTAGCCCTTTCCTTTTTCTTGTGTGGTTCTATTTTGATGGCGAGGCATCATTGGGCAGTCTTGGGCCTTCCTCTAGATATGCATGGGCGAAAGAGAGGGATAGAGGGGGTTAGGCTTTTGCCCTTTGAGTGGTCTTTTTAGGGTCAGGTTAGCAAGTCTCTCATGCACATGTACTGGATGGTATATTCTCCATTACCCTGATCTGAGATGCAGGTGGTTAACTAAATCTATGACCGAGCTTATCGTCAAACAATGAACTGTTACTTCTACATGCCCGTACTGGACTTATTGGTCCTCAACAACTGGAATCCCCTCAAGATTTTCTCAATATCTCTTCTTGCTGGCGATGATGATGTGCCCTTTAGAGTTAAGGGTCATGGGGCTACCCCTTTATTTTTTCCTTCTGCAGTTATATTGTGATTGTGAGGCAACATTCAACAGTCTTGCTTGCATTTGCACATGGTCTTCTACACGCTCATACCAGACTTCCGGTCTTCAGTAACCACAATCCTCTTTTCCAAATGTTACAATGTGCATGTGACCCTCAAGATCTTTTTGATCTCTCTTCTTGCAAGCGGAGATGATGTTCCCTTTAGAGTTTATTGTGTTGCTTCTATTTCCTGGAGCTAACCCTTTCCTTTTTCATGTGCCGTTATATTGTGATGGTGAAGCAACATTAGAAAGTCTGGTTTTCCTCAGGTAATTGTTGCAGATTCTCTAGATGTGCATTGAGAAAGAGATAGATACGGATAACAAAGAAAATGAGCTTGGCTGGAGGGTAGAGGGTTGCCTGGAACCTCATGTCTGATCAAAGGACAGATCTGAGCTGGCCTTGTTAGTTGACCCCTATTGTTTTGACTATGCCGGATAAAGAGGGGTCCGATCCTTGTCTGGTCAGGGTCCTCGTGTCCAAATAACAGTCCTAGTACGTATACGGATAACCAAGAAATTGAATTTATTTCTGCTTCCTTTGGCTTCAATGTAAGGATCCAGAGTTTCAGGTTGGAATTGTTTCAGGCTGTTGGGTTTTCAGGTCACTTCCCAACTCATGGACCGGGATAAGTATTGACTTTTGGTTGTGGTGATAAATGTTGGTGAATCACCGGTTTTCTGGCCTGACTGCCTGTTCGGTCCAGGTACGACAAGTATGGTGGCGATCTGTGGTGAATAGGGATGGCAATGTCCCCCCGAACTCGACGGGGACCCGATTTTTTTACCCGATGGGGGCGGGTTTGGGGATTTAAAAACGGAGATGGGGGCGGGGATGGGGATTAAAATAATTCCCCGGTCGGATTCGGGGACGGGTATGGGTATAGTACTCCCCGCCCCGGTAAATTCCCGATCCCGATTACTTATACATATCCATATGTGTAACCCATTGGAAATTGAATGATTCATGATCTATCTAGTATATATTTTATGAAAACCATGTTTTATTAACATACCTTGTACTTTTTTTTTGGAACGAAAATAATTTTTTCAGCTTATAATGTACATAAAAAATTGTTAACGGACGGGAGACGGAGACGAGAAAATTTGGGGACGGGGAATGCATTGTTTAGCGGTGACGGGGATGGGGGTAAAAAATAAAACCCGACGGAGAACGGGGATGGGGATGGGGATTCAAATACTACTCGGGGATGGGGATGGAGGATATGGTCCCCGGCCCCAACCTGCCCCGTTCCATCCCTAGTGGTGAACAATGCTAGTCTATATTCTGTAAATGTTGACCAAGAGTCCTAATTAAATTTATCCTATTCTAGTCAAGATGTAGCCTCCACTTTCAACATTTTACAATTTAATCCTACACAAAGATGCAACATTAAAGTACTCTTTCCTCACCTCTCACTTTTGTAGATCATTATTGTTATGATCCCGGATCTTAACCTAACTCAAGTGTCTTCAAAACTCAAATGACATTGTGTTCTAGTTCTTTTTCTTATGCTTAATTTTTGTCTCATGTTTCTCAGAGTTTTAGTCATAGGTGATATTCTTCCCTTTGGATGTACAGATGAGGCAATGATGATTTTCTTGAAAATGTTCCAATGGCTCGGACTAGGTCTGATATCCTCAGATTGACTTGTTCAGACTGACTTGTAGATGTTGATCTAATCTATATTTGATGCGAGGCAACTTTGATTGCTCAGCTAACATGACCTGTTGCAGCCATTTGTCTTCGAAATTTAGCCCAGGCAATGTGGAACTGAAATGAGGTATACAATAATAGTTAACTGGCAGTCTTGTAACACCATGTCTGATGGAAGAACAAATCTGAGCCTCCACTTTTTCATTCTGTACATCAATTAATTTTCTTTTGCCTTCTTTTATTTACTGATAACTTTTTAACCCTCTCATATGCATCTTTCTGAAAGGACGAGGCAATGATGATTTCTTGAAAATGTTCCAATGGCTTGGACTAGGTCTGATATCCTCAGATCAGTTCACAGCCTTAGTTCAGACTGACTTGTAGATGTTGCTATAATCTATATCGATGGCGAGGCAACTTTGATTGCTCAGCTAACATGCTGGCAACTAGTTGCAGCCATTTGTCTTTGAAATTCGGAGAACTTTTAATTTGTTGATGTGAATAAAACATGAGCAGTCTTTCTACATTTATAGGAGCATGTCATGACATCCTCCTTTTGCCCAGGCGAAAAATGAGGTATACAATAATAGTTAACTGACAGTCTTGACCAGTGTGTGTGAGAGAGAGATGATTGGTAACACCATGTCTGATGGAAGAACAAACCTGAGCCTCCAGTTTTTCATTATGTCCATGTAATATTATATGATAGGTTTGGAGTTCCAGGGAAGTTCCAGAAGCAATCATTTTATCTTGTATTTCTTTTGCGTCAGCAACTCTTCCAGCTTGGTATAATCCATATAACATAATATTGTAAGTAGCAAGTGTTTGTTGCAATCCCTTACAAGGCACTCATCAAAAATGTGTCTAGCTCTATCAACCTTTCCACACATAAAGGTCAAGGACACTGCTTCAACAGTACTGATTGGTTCTCCATCTTGCACATGAATTAAACCATAAACCTTTTGTCAGAGAGTGTTTTATTGACAGAGTGTTTATATTAATGTTTCTACATTAGCTTATCACAGCTTAAACTTTTACTTTGCATGAATCTCACCACTATCCATTTTCTTAATTTGTCTGCCTATGAAGAACTATTTTCACATATTGGCATGTAACCTATGAAAGAAACAATTGATTAATTAAGCTATTCAAATTTTGTTGCTATTGCCAAAGGTGGCCTACAAGCTTTGGTGGGAAATGAGATGCCCTTGAGACTGTTGAACTCCTGCTTTGTTCTTTCTAGGAATCTCAATAACTAATAGTTCTCACCTGCATTGCTGAAAGCTTGATAGGAAAATAAATGAAAAAAAGTTTCCGAAGCTTCACTTTCTCTCTTGCCACCCACTCAGTTCACTGTAATATGTTCTAATTATCTTTATTTATTGGATTATTTCCATCGTGTTGGAAGAACAGCACGTGCTGGCCGTACTGGGCTTGCTATACTATATTTAACCAATATGAGGTGGAATGGTTCATGCAGACAGAGAAGCTCCTTGGTAGGTATCTGTGCTTTACTCACTTCTATTAAAGAACCTGACACATTGTAATATATTTGAACAAATACTTTTTTTTCCTTCTCTTTATTTGATATACAGGGAGGAAGCTTCCAGAGTTTCCAGCTGAGTAAGAGGTTCAGCTTCTCCACTTTATTGATCCACGAGGAGTGTTTCTTATGTTTACTATGATGCCAAATTTTAACCAAAAATATACAGTAACCAGTTGAAACTTTAACTACATGATGGAGATCTCAATCTGTA
Organism: Iris pallida; assembly: GCA_029216955.1. Lineage (NCBI taxonomy): Eukaryota > Viridiplantae > Streptophyta > Magnoliopsida > Asparagales > Iridaceae > Iris > Iris pallida. The sequence goes on from JANAVB010024799.1 coordinate 2,970,099, forward strand.
GCTTTAAAAGCTATTAGCTCTTTAGTAGCAAGAGAACAAACAAAGGTTCTAAAAAAGCGACTGGTACTGATACGTATAAACGGATCTGGAACGGTTTTGAGCATACCCAATCCAGAAACAAGCTGAATTTATCAGGATCAGCCGATAGAGCTCATCATTGACCGTTTATTTGTGGTTGCAATAGGTATTGGTCGAGCCACTAACGAATCTGATCCCCTTTTTGTGACTCAGGCCTAACCTTAACCTATTGGGGAATTGCATCAAATCTGATGCTAAATAAAACTTTGCTCGATCACAATATGTTTTTCACTATTACGGAAGCTAGGAGGCATCTCAACTAGTTTGGAATTCAGGGACATATAGACCATAAACTTTTAAGTTATCACTGTCAGTTTCATCAAACTTTACAAGTTGTTCTTTTGACAGTAAAACCTTACAAGTTACAGTATTCATTGCAAATTTTGCTAGATTTGAAATCTGTTATCTTGCCTGGCCTTGGACTATTTTCTTGCTATCATTTCTTTCCTCTTTTTTTTTTTTTTTGTTCATTGCAAAATTTACTATTGATGAATGCAGAAGGTCAAGGAGAGTAATGGCAACAAGAAAAGGAGGAAGGGGGGCGACGATGACAATGAAGACGAAGTTAAAAGTACCTAGGGAGAAAGAATGCCAATGGAAACAAGAAATCAAAGAGGTGACGGGCAGCAATGGCTTCTTTTAAAAGCTTAGGGGAGCCAAAGAAGAAAAGTAGCTGAGATGTTGTACAAGGATTACATTCGGAGTTTTCCTTTCGTCTCTGTTCAGGTCTTGATCGTTTATGAGGCATGCATGCTAGCAAAGGAATTTTGCAGTGCGGCAATTTTGTATCTTTAAAAGGAAGCTCAGAGAGTTCAATATGTATTGTAACCATCTAACCCCTCTCTGAAGTTTTAGCAAAATGCATGGATAATTTTTCGAGAACAATATCGCTCATGTTTTCAGTTACTGTAAGTAGACTGGTTAGAAGTATGGAAATAGTGTTTCATTTTTTCTTCCACAATGGATTTTGTTCAGGCAAGTTTTGCACATGAAAATTGTGGTGAAAGTAAAGTAAAGGAATGGCACTAGAAATTGTCTTCAGTTACTCCTGTTAGTTGTTTTTATACTGAACCATCAGATAACTGTATATAAAGTGGTATCAGCCCAAGGAGAGAGCAAAAGACCACGGACATCACTTCTCCATTCTCTTCCATGAGAACCAGTTTGTTGAGTGAAAGTTGAGAATGGGAGTTGGTATTCGTTCAAGCATAAAGTGATGCAGTTTTATAGCAATTAATGGGTGACACCATTCATAGGTTCGTGATCTACGTCTACTAATTGAAAGATCCGAATGATCAAATCAGTAGTTGTTCAAATCGGTCATTTGAATAAATTTAAACCCTTGGCATCCCTAAAGATACTAAGAACTATTAAAGACTTAGTAAAATTTAGTACAACACCGATTCAAATTTCAGTTCGGACAATAAAAATGAAAACATAAGGTAGTTGGTGCTAGTAGTCCATGACGCAGATAATGGTCATTAATTTGTGCAACATCAGCCTTAAAAACTACCCCCACCGGCCAGAAGTGCATGCAACCATCCGTGTGCTCATCCACCCTTCCTGGTATGTCAATGGAAACCAAAAACATTTGTTAGGGATTCGGGAACAAAATCTTAACGTAACAATCCATGCCATAAAATCTAACATAAAACAAAACCTGAGCATTCAAATCGATCTGTATATAGGCATCAAGGGACACAAGCAACAGATATGTTTATGTGAACGAAAACTGTAAATTTTCGCACTTTCTCAGCATAGTCAAGCCGATAAAGTGACGTGTCTAGCAAACAGAATATAGCCAAGTACAAAATTGAATATTCACATTTTGCCTACTTCTCGTGTCCGTGTCAAAGTGTTGCATAAAGTCTCTACTTAACCTTCTTAATATGACATTGCATCTTTCAATAGTAAGTGATGTATGTCTGTATGCAGTGGTCTATCTATAAGGTATGCATCTTAAATTCATGACTTTCTCTGCAAATGATAACATAGCTATAAATTTTATTTTTTTTACCAAGACACTACAATTGATTAGCTACGTGAAAAATGTCAGATTTGTTGACTTGAGAAATTTGTAAATTGTAATCATTTATGGTCCAACTCTCAGGAAGTTATTGCAGCATTGCTCTCGTAAAAATCAAAGGTAAGACGGACGCATCTATGGCACCAGAGTGACAAAAGACATCGGTGTACTCAGAACCTCCATCTGCTTCTTCTTTATAGTCATTGAAAATGAACAACCACCGCAAACAATTATCATGTATCAGTTCGAAAATTCTTACTGGCTCGACTCGAGTCTACTACCTCCGTCAAGATCACCAATTCTCAATACTTGAGTATCAACACTTGGCTAAACCAGACCAGCTGGGATTACTCTTGCTATACCATTAGAATGGAAATTGACAAATCACTAGTTGAATTGTAACTCGGATCCTAGACTTCTTTGAACTCTAGGACTAGGAAAAAAACATATGACATTGAAAAAAGGACTCTACTGGTTTTATCTATGTGTCTGTATATATATATATATATATAACCTTCCTTTACTCAGATCTTATGTTTGCATGTCTCTGAATGAACACAGAGAGGTCACATCACATGCTGTGCTATGCACACCAACACACATTGCAGTTTGAGTTGAAGACAACCTAACAATCAACACCAGGCCTCCTCTTGAAATGGCACTCACAAAGCTCTCTCTTATCTCATTTCCTTTCCAATAGGCAGAGACAAGCATGGTTCCTTCAAGTCCTTGTGGTAGATGCCCCCTTCCTGGCCAAGCATATAGTGAACTACTAATGTAATGGCTGTGTGAAGCTATTCTATAACCAGGAGGAAGAGGTCAAGTGTGGCAAATGTACAAGGAAAGGTGTTAGGTCTTTTGTGGTAATAGGACAACTGTTAAATCATATGAATATGGCAACTTTTTCGGCGAAATGGAGAGAACCAGATATTGCTCAGCTACTTTTGGGAAAGAAAAGGGAAAAAATGTTTTTCCCATAAACATGACTTTCAACACTTTTCCATCTCAAAGAAAGCTTCAGAAAGATAGAATGAATCTGGTAACAACAGGCTTAACAGTAAGGATGTTCTATTTAAGAAGAAATAACAGTTCAAGGAAAAAGAGAGTATATTGGTGTATCAACAACATAATCACGATTAATCCGCATAAGAGAACTGGAGCTTTCTTATGCAGAAATGAATTGTTGGTAGGAAATAAAGTGAGCAAATTGTATCAAGAAGTATGTAACAAACACCTATCGCAACTAACTAGGGTTTCAAGCCTAGCTGATTTTCAAACCTCCCAAGCAAAACAGTGTTCCAACTGAAAGGTTCATCTTGGTATTTGTCTCAATCAGACTAATCTTTCCAGTAAGAAAGTAAGTAAGAAAGTAAATGTCTGATGATCAATATATACTCGATAAGCAAAAAAGAAAACAATAATCTTATTCATATCAGAGGAGCTTCCAAATGTAGGCTACTTCAACTTCAATTATATGATAGGACAACCAACTTGAGATTCCAAAAATGGTACTTATCTATAACATTTTTAAGAGTAATGCTACAGTTACAACCAATTGTTTACAACCCTGTTACAACCTTTACCCATTTGCTGACATGTGGGCCAGGCCACCACCTGGCCCATATGTCAGCAAATGGGTGAGTGGTTGTAAGAGGCTTGTAAGCATTTGGTTGCATACTTAACATTATTGCATTTATAATTACCAGAAACAATAAATCAAGTGTTTTGTATGCTTATTATCTATATGCATTATGTAAGCCCATGTTTTTCAAAATTTTATTTAATTAGTGTTTATTAATTGTTAGTATAAAATTTAGCCTTAAAATAATTATTTAGATTTTTAGGAATTTTTCTAGAATTTTTAATGAATTTTAAATGAGTTTTATATATTAAAAATATCATTTTGCAATTTTCTAAATTGTTTAGTAGTCAGTTTGTAATTAATTATTTGTTTTAATTACGGGATGCAAATTCTAATTTGCATCTAAAACTGGGAGGACCTAACTGTAAATTCTAAAACTAGGAGGACCTTAATGCTAAATCCCCTTTCACCCACCCCCGATGACTCGGCTGGCCGACTGCCACGCCGACGACGACCACCGACCCACTTTTCCCCGCCTTTCCCGGCCGATCCACCGCCCTAACCCGCCTATAAACCCCCCCCCTTCTTCCCCAGACCTAGCCCTAACCCTAAAACACCACCACGACCGCCTAAAATCCCCCGTCTCTTCCATTTCCAGTACGCCGTAGCCCTAGCTCCGACGAACTTCCCCGTCCAGCCTCCACAGTGGACGTCGTCGCCTTCGACCACCACCATTCGACGCGCCCGGCCAAGACAAACGCGTCGCCCCCCGAGCGCCACCGTCCCGACCGCTCCTCCGCCCGCCAGCACCCTCGAATTCCCCCTTCGACGTCGGACACGTGAGTAACAGAGCTCATTTCGTGTCGTCCGTGTCCCGAATCCACGTACGTGGTTCGCCAGGACACGGGGACACTAGTCCAGTGTTTGGACACGTGAATTGGTGTTCGTGCGTGTCGTGCATAGCACGGACACGTAGAATCCTGTGTCCCTAACTGTCCGGACACATGATCGACTTTATTTTTTTTATATTTATTAATCAATTCAAAACCTAAATAAAACTAATCTAAATCATAATCCTAACACAAACAGTGGGCTGACCCCTGGCCAGCTCGACCCGACTTAAACTCCCCCCCCCCCCCCCCCCCCCGCGCGCTCTGGCTTGAGTTCGAGCCCCCTTGCTGTTCTTTTATTTTCTTTTTCTTTTTCCTTTGTTTTTATTATTTATATATATATACTTATATATATATATGTATACATATATTTGTATATATATGTATTATTATATATACTGTATTTATATATATATGCTGTATTTTTTTATATATATAAATATATATTTGTATTTATGTACATATAGGTATATATGTATATATTTTCATGTGTATATATATTATTATATATATACTATTATATATATGTACACAATATTTGTATATATATATATACTTTATAATTAAGTATTTTTCTTATATATATATATATATATATATATATATATATATATATATATATATATATATACTTTTAACATATGTATGTATATGTTCACTATGTATAATTTTACCTTATTAAAATAATAATATTTATTTTACACTTTTACCAATTTGTATTTTAGTGTATTTAAATTACTGCAACCATTTGGTGTCCAAGTCTAGCATGGGTTTTTGGGCCCAAATGTATTTTCACACATTCAAGACCTGTACAAGTCATATTGGACTTGATTCATGGCCTTGGGTCCTGTATTTGAACTTTGGTTCAATTTATATACATGGACAAAATACGCAGATAATTAATTATTTAATTTCAATTGTGTGCAATACTGTTTTTGGATTTCTAAAAATAATTTAAGTACTGTTAAAATTTTGGAAAAATAGTATTTAGATACTATGTTAATTTAGCTAATTTAGTATAATTTTTATAATATTTAATTTACAATTTTGCCACTAGTTTGGCATATGAAACCAAAACTCATTTTCTGTATACTTAGGAAAACTGATTTTTGTAAAATACTTGTACTGGTTAATAAATTCCAGAAAAATTATAATAAATTTCTATAATTAACAAGGATCATTTTATACTTTATTTTATGTAAAAATAAGCTTTTTGTTTATCTCAAAAATTGTTGGAACACAATGATCATTTGATTTATTTATTGATTAATTACGACTTGTAACTTTTTGTGTTACCTTGAGTTTTAGCCGTGTTGAACCTCACCCCTCACTAGTGTAAAGACCCTAGAAAGTTAGTTAAAGTAGTGTGTCACCCCACATTGGTCTCCTATGCTAAAGTCATCATTTTGGCTAGGTGCCCAGTCACAAGTCGTGTTGCACAAATTAGTGTCCTAGTGTTTTAGCTTAGTGTAAAAACTAAGTTTATATATTTATTTCTACAATGACGCGTTACCGGACATCTATAGCACTTTTATCGCAGCTTGCTTTGCTTTGTTAGAGGCAAGTACTTTCTACAAACTTTACATACTGTTACATAAATGAACTGCTAATCCAACCATGTTAAATGCTGATCCTTGGGGTAGCAAGTTAAAATATCACATGTTGTACTTTCAGTTACTACCATGCTTAGAACAGTCTTTATGTATCTCTCACATGATTAGAATATGGGTTATGGGGAAACTGATAGTTGAGTACGTGATCATGACCCCCCTATAGTAGCGAGCGAGGTCGCATTTTATATGCATACCTTGCCGCAGGCTATTATCCCGCATTTCTGTACGGATGTACACCTATGCTTGTTAACTTGTACGTATGTACATTTTATTTACATGTACCACAGTACATTGTACATCTATTGACCGATCACGTACCTGCTACAGTTTTAAACATTACATATACATCTGTCTCTATGACATATGTGTCCTTGCCATGATAGATTGTGTGATGCTATGTTTCCAGTTATTTCCTCTTATGTTCATTTCCATGTTTCATATGCTAGTTTGTTAGATTCAGTACTTGCTCCCGTCCTGACAGGATAACGTTGTAGGTGTCCTTACTGAGGAGGAGTTACTCTGCGACTCATATTATGGGGATACTGCCGAGGACCCGGCTTTGCCATACGAGGACGTTCCTGCGGGGAGACTCGTCTAGTTTGCATAGCTGTTTGGGATATTTAGTGTAGTCATGTATTAGGCTACATATTTTATAACTGAACATGTATCCAGTTTTACATTTCAGATCACTTGTACTTTGGACTTATTTCTATATGAGACGACTTTTGTGTTTGGAGCATTTATGACTTTTATTCACTTATAGAACTGTTAGCACATTTAGTTTTATCCTGTTGTCTTTAGAACAGCTTACTACGTTTTTATCTCAAACGTAGGCTGGGCATGACTCGGCCCGGCCCAACAATTTGGGTAGCGGGTCGTGACATGTTTTTAGTGGTGGCCCATGCAGGTCGAGACTAAATTGTTTGGTTACGTTATTGTACCAAGCATGCCTGCAATTAGGAACTTAAGGTAATTAGACAACATTAAGAATGACGCTTAGAACACCTAGAGGAATGCTAGGATTGCAACATAGGAAATATATCACATGCTTGCTATTATAATTAGATTTTCTTGCTTGTGATTGCTTACTTTAAACAAGTCCTTATAAGTCCTTTTTATTGTAATTAGATGGTGCTTACTCGTTCATCCCAGTACGTCACACCTGAGAATGACGCACTCCCTATCCAGTCAGCTGACCAGTTGACTGATACACCCCCACCTCCACCTACCACACTCCCCCACTCCACAGATCCACAGACCCAGATGCCTCCACCACCTTCCACATCCCAGTCCCAGCAGGCCCCGATACTTCCACCACCCCTTATCATCATACCTACCCAGGCTTCCGTCACACTCGACAGGAACCAGCTGCTCACTATGATCCAGGGGTTCCTAACAACCCATCAGGAGCAGACTGCCCTACTCCGCCAGAGCATGGAGCGTTCTGAGGAATGTCCCGTGGTCCCACCACCTGTAGAGCCACGGCAGAGAGCGGGGACGATCAAGGACTTCATGGGTCTGAATCCCAAGGAGTTCTCAGGGACTGAGGGTATAGTAGTAGCGGATGACTGGCTAGACTCGGTGGAGAGGAAGCTCATTGGAGTTAGGATGCCGGGTGACCTCCAGGTCGAGGCAGCGAGATTTCTACTGATAGACTTGGCAGGAGTCTGGTTCCGGAATGAGCCGTTATTTACGAGAGGGAGAGCCACTTGGGATCAGTTCAAGACCCAGTTCAAGAAGAAGTTCTTCTCGACCACTGCTAGAGTAGCCATGGGGCTACGATTCCAGAACATCCAGCAGGGGAACCGTTCTGTTGATGAGTATCCGGCAGAGTTTAGTCGCCTGAGCCGTGTCGCTCCTAGTCTGGTTGCAGATCCAGAGGAGATGACCCGTAGGTTTTGCCATGGTCTAGTTCCAGACATCGGCATTCTTATAGTGGCGAACGGTACGACTGACTATTACCAGAGCCTAGAGTTGGCCCGGAGCATTGAGGAGCGTCTTCTGTCTAGCAAGAGGCCGGCTTCCGTACATCATGAGGGACCGTCCAAGCGTCAGGCTTTCCAGCAGAGAGCACCGACGCCGCCCCAGCAGACTTACCGTCCCCATACATCACATCACCCGACCCCGCCAGTTAGAGCCCCGGGACCCCGACATCAGCACCAGCAGCAGAGGGGAGCTATATGTTCTTTCTGCGGAAGACCAGGGCACGACAGCTCTATTTGCAGGAAGAGGTTGAAGCAGTGCTTAGTCTGTGGGTCTGCCACCCATCAGATTCGGGACTGCCCAGTAGCGAAGACTAGAGGACCACTTTCGACTCAGTAGCAGAGATTTGGGCAGCATCTGCAGCAGCAGAAGGGGCCTCAGGGGAAGGTTTATAGCCTAGCCCTTGAGCCAGAGCCAGAGCAGGTTTCGGAGCCATATTACTTAGCTGACGTCATCACAGGTCATGTTTATTTGCATACTTTTCTAGCTCTATGTTTGTTTGATTCTGGTGCATCTCATAGCTTCCTATCATTAGAGTTTATGCATAAACACCATCTAGTAGCTACACCTACTGCGGAGATTAGCAGAGTGATGACAGGAGGAGGACCAGTGCCTATTAGATCTATCTATAGATGTTCTATTCTTATAGCCGGGAGAGAGTTCAGGGGACGATTCTTTGTGATGCCACTCCCCGATTATGATATCATATTGGGGATGGACTGGCTTAGCTATGCCCATGCATCTATAGATTGCCATGAGGGTAGTATTTTGTTCAGTCCCCCAGGCACAGCACCATTCAGTGTCAGGAGGACAGGGCCGAAGATCAGCCTAGAACCGAACTGTTGTGCGACAGTCGGGGACGTAGCACCGCCACACCCTATCATTAGGGAGTTTATGGATGTATTCCCAGAGGATCTTCCAGGGCTTCCGCCTGACAGAGATGTGGAGTTCACCATAGATTTAGTGCCGGTTCATCACCAGTATCCCGGACTTGCTATAGAGTGAATCCCAAGGAGGCAGTAGAGATGAAAGAGCAGATTGATGACCTGTTGAAAAAGGGTTTCATTCGATCCAGTGCTTCTCCATGGGGAGCGCCAGTGCTCTTTGTGCCTAAGAAGGATGGTACAGTCCGGTTGTGTATTGACTACCGGGCCTTGAATGCCATCACCATCAAGAACAAATATCCTCTGCCCAGGATAGATGATTTGTTCGACCAGTTGAGTGGGGCGAAGGTGTTTTCCAGGATAAACTTGAGATCCGAGTACCACCAGGTGAAAGTTAGGGCAGCAGATATCCAGAAGACGGCGTTCAATACGAAGTACGGGCAGTACGAGTTTCTGGTGATGCCATTTGGTCTCACAAATGCGCCAGCTGTCTTTATGAATTTGATGAATAAGACATTTCATCAGTATCTGGATGAGTTCGTCGTAGTGTTTATCGACGACATCCTGATATACTCGAAGACGCCAGAGGAGCATGCAGAGCACTTACGGATATTTTTGGGGATTCTGAGGCGGGAGAGATTGTTTGCCAAATTGCCGAAGTGCGAGTTCTTTTTAGACCGAGTGGAGTTTCTCGGCCATGTAGTTACTGGAGATAGAATCTCGGTAGATCCCAGAAAGATTGCTGCAGTTGAGACATGGAAGGCTCCGACATCAGTTTCAGAGATCAGGAGCTTTCTGGGTTTAGCAGGCTATTATAGAAAGTTCGTCCAGGACTTTGCTAGGATAGCTGAACCCATGACGAAGCTGACGCAGAAGGACGCAGAGTACATCTGGTCAGAGGACTGCCAGGCAGCGTTTGAGGAGCTGAAGAGGAGGCTGACGACCGCTCCAGTTCTGACATTACCTTCAAGTTCTGGAGGTTTCACCATTTACAGCGATGCTTCTGGGAAAGGGCTAGGATGTGTCCTACAGCAGCATGGGAAAGTGATTGCTTATTGTAGGCCTCAAAAATGAAAGTCACGCTGAGTTGATCAGAACAAGTCCAACAGTCACGCTCAGTTGATCAGGACAATATTTACAAATCACGCTGAGGGACAGCTCATCATTTGACAGAGAGTCATTATGACTGACAGCACGACAGTCGAAGAATGTCTTCTCATATGCCACGTATGCACAGAACTCGAGAGATCATAGCCGCCTATTGCGTGACTTTTTGAAATCTTCTTCAGCAAGACTCAGCCTTCACCAAGTTGGCGTACCAAAAGAGTTTCTTGTCATTTAATGCGACTGACAAAAGCAATCACTGTCAGAGATTTTGGGTCAGTCGAGACACGTCGAATCAAGACAGCTGGCAGTCCTGCCTCAATTGAGCGTGGATTATGTTCCTTCCCAAAGTCCGCGTATATTTTGAGCTTTCTATCTCAAGTTTGCGTGGATTCTGAAGTTTCTTCCCTCAAGTCTGCGTGGATTCTGAAGTTTTCTTCACCAAATCTGCGTGGATTCTGAAGCTTCATGCCCCAAGTTTGCGTGGATTTTGAAGCTTTCTATCCCGAGTCTGCGTGGATTTCGTCTTCAACAAGTCTGCGTAGATTTCATCAAATTGGAGTACGTGGCAGCCATGCCACTGATCTCTCGCCTGCGTGTCCTGTAACTTGCACACGACTCATGCATGATCGCCATGTATCCAACAGTTACAGGCCACGTCCAGTAACTGCTCACAATCTTGCGTATGTTAAATCCTGCGTGATTTTCAACTAAGCACAGGCTGTGAAGACAGTTATCTTTTCAGTTATTATTTTTGACTCTATAAATAGAGTTCTTTTTCTCATTCATTGTACAGATACATAGTTATCTACTGTCAAAATTTTGAGAGCTTTTCTTCTTCGCATAGTCCAAGGGATAAAGTGATCGTCTTCTAGATCAGATTCCTACAGTTGTAATTTTTCCAGATACACAATAAATAAAGAAATTTATTTATGGAAAACAAATTGGCGACTCTGCTGGGGAAAACCATCTCCTCTTCTGAGATGGCAACAACTCAATGCGACACTTCGTCAGTCGGCTCGACGAAGAAGGTGATGACGATCCAATTCGATCAACTCGCCTATGAAGAAATGCAGCGGGCTAAGAGTGGCAAGCCCACTTCAGCCTCCATTATCACTGCCAAGCCGAAGGGACACTCTGTCTATGTCCCTAAGAATCAGTTGGCAGCCAATGGTGAAGTCTCTGCCACAGTGTCTACTCCTAACACTGGCAAGGATTCTACTGCAAGCACGCATACTCTTGTGCGCTCGAAGATGACAGCAATCAAAAGTCACGCTGACAGTACTGGCTCCTTAGCCAAATCTGTTCCAGCGTGCAACTTCAATTCCAAAAGTCACGCTGACAGTACTGGCTCCTTAGCCAAATCTGTTCCAGCGTGCAATCTCTCATTCAAAAATCACGCTGACAGCACTGGCTCCTTAGCCAAATCTGTTCCAGCATGTATTTCCAAAATCAAAAATCACGCTAACAGTACTGGCTCCTTAGCCAAATATGTTCCAGCGTGTAATCTCAATCCTAAAAGTCACGCTGACAGTACTGGCTCCTTAGCCAAATCTGTTCCAGCGTGTAATTCTAAATCCAAAAGCCACGCTAACAGTACTGGTTCTTTAACCAAATCTGTTTCAGCGTGTATTTCATCGAAGAAGAATAGCTCTTTAGCTATCTCTTCTTCTGTGCCAAGTTCTACTAGAACTGGGGGTGGTCTTCCACACAAAGTCCCTTCGAAAAGAGACGACTCTTTAGTTGTTTCTTCTGTTCCTGTAGTTTTTACTTCAGGAACAGCTTTGACTGACAATTTTGTTAGTCAAAGAAAAGGAAATGGTCTTTTGACTACTCTTCCTTCTGGACATTCTATGTCTCAAAACTTGAATAAGTCTAAGAAGAAACATTCTTTAATGTCTTCTTCTACGACTTCTTCGAATTGGGCACAGAATTTGTCCATAAAAGAGGGTCTGTTACCAACTCCTAATCAAGGGGGTGGTTCAACTCTTCCTTCTCTGCAAATGTCCAGATCAATAGAAGGAAAACTCCAAGTTTCAAAAACCAATGTGTCACCTCCAATTGATCTAAGAGCAAAACTTAATCAAATCCGTTTGGGAAACACTTCTGTTGTTAAGAAACCACATCAATCGGAAACAAGGTTAAGAGATCCAGATGCAGAGTATGCAAGAAACTATGTAGCTCATATTAATCACTCTTTATATAATCAAGAGCCATCAAGACCCAAGAACAGGAAATATACTCCTCAATCTTCACAAACAGATTTACGAGAACATCTTCAACAGAAGAGAAGGAGTAATTCTGTGACAATGGACCATGCTGAATGTGACTTCCAGCCAAGAGTCATAATTCAATGCAAATGTCAATCAATGGTTCAGGACTATGTTGATCATGAATGTGATTTCCAGCCGAGAGTCACAATGCAATGCAGATGTCAAACAAAACGACAATCTGTCTTCAATCGGATTCAGTGTGAACCTATGCCTGATGAAGATGAGCCTTTGTTTGCTTCTGTCAACATGACCTCTCGGGATACTGGGGGTAGAGCTGATAGTCCAGATGGAGTATACAGAAACACCAGAGCAAGAGCCTTAGCTTCTAGTCAAAGAACTTTAATTTCTGAAGATGATTCTGAATTCCTTGGAGAATCTAACTTCCCACCTCTTCCTACTGGGAGTAGTTCTCCTATAATTGACTTTGATGCACAAAGCAATGATTCAGAACAAACAACATCCACCAGTTCGTCAATAATTCCTCGTACAGTCATAACTTATATGGTTGATGGGAATACTGATGAACCTTCTTCTTCCTTGACTCCTCAAGAACAAAGGATTGCTTCTTTGGAACAGCAAATGAAGTCTATGGCTGATACTATGAAGTCGATGTATGAACTCATGGCAACACAGATGCAAAATCGACAGACTGTACCAGATGCCATACCAATTGACACTGCTATAAGTCCGGTACAAGTTCCTCCAGCAGTACAATCCAATACTCCTGGACCAGCTCAACCAAACCCTAGTCTCTCTGGAGCTGGGGGTAGTGCTTATAATGCTGTTCCTCCTCCCAACTATTCTCTACAAGCTACAACTCCACAATCTTTCGGAGTTGTTAATGAAGAATTGAGGAATCTTAAAACTCAATTCGAGGCATTCAAACAAAAAGATGGTTTACAAAGGTTAGGCATCAAGCAACCTTATCCGATAGAATGGAAGCAAGTATCGTATCCTCCTAAATACAAGCCTCCTACTATCTCATTCTATGATGGAACCACTTCTCCAAGTCAGTTTATTAATCACTTTGAAGTAATGACTGACCAGCTGCAACCAAGCGACGCCCTCCTTACTCGGGTTTTTGTTGGATGTCTCAAGGGAACGGCTTATGAATGGTATAGAAGTCTCCCAGATGGGAGCATTACCTCATTTGCCGGTTTCAAACAGATGTTTCTTGAACGGTTCTATGAAGGGCTCAATGACATGACTATGTCTGCTCTTATTAGAATCAAGCAGAAAAATAATGAAACTACAGAAGAGTACATTGAACGGTTTCGAAGAGAAGCTCTGAAGATGCCTCTTGGAACTCCTGATGCTGTCACTATCGATACATGCAAATCAAACTTGTTGCCAATCATCAGCATGTGGACAGGATCCACCCAATTCCAAGACTGGCCTTCTTTCATAGTTAGTGCCAAGGCTGCAGAAATTAGTGCTGAAACTTTCAAAGGTTTTGGAGTACAGATGACTCTTAAAGAAACAAGTCAAGGTACTAACAATAAAAACAATGCTCGCAAAGGAAAAGAAACTCTTGAAGTTAATCTTCAGAGCAAAGATGCATCAACTGTTCAAACTTCTCCTACCTCTACAACCCAACAACCAAGAACACCTCGCCCTAAAGAAGAATATTCTTTTGACGATGACGATGTCCTTGGTATCTTTGAATGTCTGCTGAAAGGTAATAAAATACAATTACCTGAAATCAAGAAACCTGATGAAGCTGGTAAGACAGATCATCCCAAATACTGCCCATATCACAGAATGCTGGGTCATACAATTCGTACATGTTATGTACTGAAAGGAAAGATCCAAGAAATGATTAAATCTGGAGCTATCTCTCTTACTCCGAAAGAGAAGACTGTCACCTCCAATGTCGTTTCTATGCAATTCGGAGATTTCCCTCCTCAACTCCTTGAAAGTGGGATCGTTCCTATTCCCAAGGCAACTCTTGACATAGTGAATCTTCCTCCTCCACAGTCTGAAGGATTAGTGCCAATCACTTTGGAAACAGGAGAAATCATGTGGATCCATTCTGATCTAGTGGCAGATTTTGAATCGCCTTCTCCTCAAAAGACTACTTCTCGAAAGTCCAAGAAGGCTGAAAAGATTAAGTCATGTCATATGACGTCTCTTCGGTCTACTTCTGACACAGAGCCAAAAGAGAAAGAAGAAGCACTTGCTGGTGCTACTCGAACGGGGAAACCTTATCTAAAGGATTATTCCAAGAATCCTGAGGATACTCCTGATATCCCTCCAGCTGATAAAGATGCTCCTAATGTTCCTCCGGAAGAAGAATCATCTACTGCACCTATCCCTCCTACTGCACCAGTTGAACCTGCTCCTTCCAAGCCTATAGCTCTTGAGAAAGGCAAACAACAGGCTCGGTTTGATAAGCCAATCAAGAAGTCCTCTCCTCTTGGACTTCAGAAGCCTTATAACTTCGACATTTTAGCTCAACTTGCTAATACTCCAGCTAGAATGTCCCTCTTTGAACTTTTACGTCTTTCCAAAGAGACTCGGGAGACGTTAAGTGAAGCACTTCTACAGGCTGACTCTTGTCTTGCACAATTGAAGAAGCCAGATGCGGAACCTGCCACTTGCTTACATTGCAACAGTGTACTGGAGATTATCCCAAATATCACCTTTACACAAGACGACATGCTACTGGAGAATAAATGATAATCGACATGATCGGCCTCTCTACTACACCGGTTATATCGATACAATGAAGATAGATCGTATCCTCATTGATCCAGGGTCTGCTATAAGCATAATGCCAAAGAGTCTGTTGGATGAACTAAAAGTCCCTCTTCACAAGCTTTCCAAGACGGTTACTACTATCCTGGGATTCAATCAAAGCCGAAGCGAGCCTTTGGGAAAGATTCATCTGAAGCTTCAAATAGGTGATTTCAGATCCAAAGTCACTTTCTATGTGATCGAGATCGTGGGATCCTATAATCTTCTTCTTGGGAGGCCCTTTCTTCATGAAAATAATGTGGTGCCTTCTACTCTTCATCAGTGTTTTAAATACATTGATAGCAATGGAAGAGTACAAAAAGAAGTTGCTGATATAAATCCCTTCCATGGGGTTGAAGCCTATTTCAATGATTCCCGGATGTACAAAGAAGAGTATACAAGGGTGATACAAGCTATGGAGAAAGAGGATTCACAAAATGAGACTTTAATAATTCCTGTTAAAGGTCGAACTACTCAGCAACAATCTCCCAAACCTTCTGGAGAAGGTTCTTTCATCATTCCGGTGACTGGACGGATCTCTCCGTTACCTCAGTCGTCTGCTCAAGATACACTGATCATTCCTGTCAGTGGGCGTACTGCAATTCCTGCATCTTCACACGTGAAACAGGATACTCTGCTAATTCCAGTTGGAGGGCGGATTACTCTTCCATCTCAAACTTCAAGGGAGCTCACCTCTTCTGAGCCATTTGTTATCGATCTTAATCGAAACAACGCTTCTTCTCGTTCATCTTCTCCCCCTTTAGTCATTGATTTGGCTAAGACCTCTAAGGCTCAGCCTTCTCCCAATGTAAATATTGCTGCTTTTACATTTAATGAAAAGTCTCCATCTTTGCAGTATGTTGATGTGTGTAATTATGTTCATAGTTATTTATATTTGTTAGATGACTTGAACACAATAACCATAGGAGTTGTACAGACTGTTCATACAGATGTATCCCTAGAACCAGTACAATCTTCATACTTTCTAGTTCCCAGCAGAAAGCCAGGAGACATCCCAATATTCTTCTACAAAGGGCCCCAAAATCCTTCTGATTTCGAAGATGAAGACAAAAATGATGATACTGGAAGATTACAACTACGTCGTTATAGTCAGCAATCTAAAGACATCATCAAAAATATGGGCTATGACTTCAGAACTGGCCTCAACAGTGGAAAAGGAAGAAAAATGCCTGTCCGGATTCCTCCTCTGAAATATGGGAGGACTAAATGCGGATTGGGCTATATTGCTCCTACTCCTTTCATCAATATTGTTCATGAAGATCCCGAATCTGACGAAGATAAGAGATCTGATTCTTCCAGTACCACTTCTTGGGATTCCGATACGAGTATCGGTGATTTCTACTGCAACATTCTGTCTTCCAACATGGTCTCCATTGACCGTTCTGAAGAAAGTGATGAAGACGAAGATGAATTTGAAATCTCACCTGAATCAGAACAATGGGCTCAAAGGTTAGATAATCAATGGGAGTTCCGTTTTGAGCAAAAAGAACCTCCGACTGAAGACAAACTTGTTCAAATAGATGTTGGTGAAGAGGGATCTCCCAAACCAATATTCATCAGTGAAAGTCTTTCAGAAACTGATAAGCAAGACATGATTAAACTATTCGTGACTACATCGACGTCTTCGCTTGGAGTTATAAAGATATGCCAGGACTCGATCCACAAATTGCAACTCACAAGCTCAATATCTTGCCGAATGCTAAACCGGTCAAACAATAACAGCGACGATTTCGTCCAGACATCATGGATGCAATTGAAACTGAAGTCAATAAACTCATGACCTCCGGGTTTATTAGAGAGGAACAACATCCCGATTGGGTGGCTAACATAGTTCCTGTTCTTAAAAAGACTGGCAAGATCAGAGTTTGCATAGACTTCCGCGATCTCAATACGGCATGTCCTAAAGACGAATTTCCTCTACCAATCACTGATGTCATGATCGATAATACCTGTGGATTTGAACGGATGTCATTCATGGACGGGTATTCTGGATACAATCAGATTAAAATGTTTCCAGATGACGAGAAGCACACTTCTTTCAGAACGCCGATCGGTACATACTGTTATACAGTTATGCCATTCGGTCTCAAGAATGCAGGAGCAACTTATCAACGAGCTATGAGCACTATATTCCGTGAACATTTGCGAAAAACAGTCGAATGCTATGTTGATAATATTGCAGTCAAAAGTCGACAAAAGGAGGATCATATCCAAGATTTGAAGACTATATTTGATCTAATGCGTAAGCATCAATTAAAGATGAACCCTACTAAGTCCTTCTTAGGCATCTCTAGTGGTAAATTTCTCGGCTTCGTCATTACCTCTAAAGGTATACACGTGGATCCCGAGAAGATCAAAGCCATCCAAGAGATGCGTCCTCCACGCACCTTAAAAGAGCTACGAGGATTTCAAGGAAGGATCGCTTATATCAGGAGATTCATCTCTAATTTATCAGGACGCTGCAGACCATTCAACAAACTTATGAAGAAAGGTGTTTCTTTTGTCTGGAATGATGAATGTCAGAAAGCATTCGATGATATAAAACAATATCTGATGAGCCCTCTAGTATTGGTACCTCCCGTCTCAGGAATTCCATTTCTCCTATATACTCGAGCAATGAGTCATTCTTTGGGTGCATTACTCGCTCAAAAGAATCAAAATGGTCATGAACAAGCCATCTATTATCTCAGTCGTACTATGACCGGAGCTGAACCTCGATATTCACCGGTCGAAAAAGAATGTCTAGCCTTGATGTTCGCTGTTCAAAAGACACGACATTATATCATTGGCCAGACTATTCATGTCATCTCCAGGATCAATCCTATACGAATCATGATGAAGAAACCCAGTGTTTTGAATTCTCGATTAGCTAACTGGGGAATCCTACTTGCTCAGTATGACATGCATTATATTCCTCAGAAGTCAGTCAAAGGACAAGCTTTAGCTGATTTTCTGGCTGCTCATTCAATTCCAGAAGATTCAAAACTCTATGACGAGATTCCAGATGAAGTCCTAGATTCAAACCAAATTGCTGAAGAAGATCCAACTTGGCGTCTATTCTTTGATGGAGCTTCAAGGATAGGTCCTAATGGTGATATTGTCGCTGGAGTTGGAATCGTTCTTGTATCGCCAGAAGGTCTTGCTATCCAAAGAGCTTATTCTCTCGATCAGCCGTGTTCAAACAACGTAGCTGAGTACAATGCATTACTCATTGGTCTTCAACTCGCTAAACATCTAAATATTCAACATTTGGAGGCGTACGGAGACTCTAAACTCATTGTTAATCAGATAAGGGGTACTTATGAAGTTCGCCATCAAGATCTGGTTCCTTATCATAGATCAGCTATATCTATGTCTTCTTCGTTTGAAAAATTCTTCATTGAACATGTTAGGCGAGCATGTAACACAGAAGCTGATGCTCTAGCTAATCTTACGGCGGTGTTGGCTATTTCGATTAGACGGCAACAAATGATTATTGTCCGCAATCGAGAATTATTTCATCTTGAAAATAACCTGACTATAGGACTTCCAGTTGACATTGAAGAATCAACATCTCATGATGTCAATGCAACAAGAGGATTTGGATTTAGTCGTAAATCTTTATCATCTTCATCTGATTCTAGCATGGAATTCATCTTCAGTAATTCAGCTGAGACTCAGAATACAGATAAAGATTGGAGACTTCCTTTCTTAGATTTTGTATTGTATGATATTCTTCCAGATAATCCGAGTGAGGCAGCATCTATCAGACGACGATCACTCCGATTCTATTATAATCATACAACAAAGACCTTATATCGTCGAGCTTATGATGGTTTACTTCTTCGATGTGTTGCCGGTGACGAGGCTCAACAAATTATTCGCGAAGCACATGATGGAATTTGTGGAGCACATCAGCCTGGACCAAAACTTCAAGACCGTATTCGACGTATGGGTTATTATTGGCCCACTATGGTATCAGACGCCATCGAATATGCAAAGAAGTGTAAAGCTTATCAAATCCATGCGGATTTTATTCATCAACCTTCGGAATTTCTACATCCGACGGCAGTATCATGGTCCTTCGAAGCTTGGGGCATGGACATTATCGGCCCGATCAATCCGCCGTCATCCAAAGGTCATCGGTTTATTCTCGCAATAACCGATTACTTCTCCAAATGGGCCGAAGCTATTCCTTTATCTGAAGTTAAGACGTCCAATGTCATCAGCTTTATTAAGCACCACGTCATCTACAGATTTGGTGTTCCTCGACGTATTATTCATGATAATGGACCACAATTCGTCAGCCAGAAATTTACTCGATTCTGTGACGATCACTGGATCATCAATGTGGCTTCTACCGCATATAATCCGGCAGCTAACGGATTAGCAGAAGCTTTCAACAAGACCATCATTAAATTCCTAAAGAAGTTTGTCTCTACTAACAAACGTAATTGGAGTGAGAAGCTCGGTGAATGTTTGTGGGCTTACCGTACTACAGTTCGTAATGCTACTAAATGTACACCCTTCTCTCTGGTGTATGGTTGCGAAGCTGTTCTTCCATTAGAGATTCAAATTCCTTCTTTAAGGATAGCAATCGCTAATGAACTCACTGCTGTAAATAATAATCGTCTTCGACTTCAGGAATTAGAAGCTCTGGATGAAAAGCGATTATCTGCTCAACAGAATATTGAATTCTATCAAGCTAGGATCTCAAGAGCTTTTAATAAGAAAGTCAGAGTTCGAGTGTATCAAAAAGGAGAACTTGTTCTAACAGTCAGACGTCCTATGACTATGACTCATATGAGCAAGGGCAAATTTGACGCAAAATGGGAAGGACCCTATATCGTGAGCAGAGTTTTCTCAAATGGAGCTTATCAACTCTCAGGATTGGATGGTCGAAAAGTTATGATGCCTATTAATGGAAAATTCCTTAAAAAGTATTATGCATAAATATAAATGCTTGTAAATCATCAGACAGTTTCATGTTTAGAAATAAAATTTTTATTTTATTTTAATCATGAATGATGATACATGATATTAAGGAAGATCACTATCATCCTTTTCTACATTTGGATGTGGACCACTGCCGTCCTTATCGAAGACGCGATCAGCAAAAGAACTGAGAACCTCCTTGCTGGAACTCACAAGGAATTTGCAAGCGGCCATTCTCATGGCTTCTTCTTCTTCAGTCTTTCCTGGTTCGAGCAGGAAGTCCAGAATATCCCTTGGTGGCGTGGGTACAGACGAACCTTCGCCTGCTACCGCCTTCTTCAATTGAATTGGATCAGCAGGACGTTCTCCAGTGCCTTTCTGAATCTTCATGGCAATTCCAGCTTTCTTGGATGCTTCTTCAGACGACATTTTTTATGTTTGAAAGTAGAAGTGTTCGTTCTTGTCAGATTTCTGCTATATTTATAGGCAGAAGTTCCTCAAATAGTGAAGCGTCACATTCATCCGACGATTCACATATTCATTAATGCCTGACGGTTCATTCGTTCATTTCTCACATTCATCAGACGGTTCGCCCGTTCATTAATACTTGATGGTTCATCCGTTCATTTATTACATTCACTCGACAGTTCATTTGTTCATCATTTCCTAACGGTTCGTCCGTTCATAATCTTCTATCAATTTATTAAGTGGGGATTCGTTATTTATCATGTTTTCATAACCTCTGAATCAATTCCGAATCTATCTACTCATTTCTCATTTTTGACCTCTGCATAGAAATCAATCTATTTTCTTTTGAGTTCATACATATTATCACGTCCATAATACCTCTGATAATATCATATACTCTAAAACAGAAAAGAAGATTTTATTATCTATCATGTCCACAATTCATCCACAAATACAAATTATTGAGCATAGAAGAATTATCATTTCCATTCTCATTTCACCATAAAAAGTCTATTACATTTTCTTAGACTTTCTTACAAATCATAATGGAAATCTATTACAATCTTGGATTTTCATTCTACACCACAACAATAACCTAATAGAGATCTATCTTCTTCTTTGGATCTTCTCCGTCGGACCTTCTCCGTCAGGTTCGTTGTTGGTGGCAGTTCCTGACTGTCTGAGTCCCAGTTACGACCAGATCAGCAGGAATCAAACTCTGGTCTTCTCTCTCAGACGAGAGGAGAACCACAGAGTATGGCAGCCCGAAGTCGTGGTGCTGCCAATACAATTGGTGGATTGGGGGTAACCTCTCAAGGAAGATAGGAATGTATTCCATATTGGGATACAATTTCTAGTTCTGCCTTGAAAGGAACTCTACTACCCGATTTCTCGGGGTAGAGTTGACTCCACCATCCAACTCTCGTGTATAAAGGCTCTTCCTACCATCTGAGGAAGACCCTTCTATCCCACGAAGAGTTCTGAGTTGTCTGATGTACGCGTCAAAAGCGTATGAGCTCCCTGATGTAGGTGTCAGCAGAATATTCTCCACAGTATCCACATCACCAATGCCAGTTCTAAAGAAAGTTTTCAGCCAAATTCCTGCAGAAAGCATCAAGGAAGAGGAGATTAATCAACAGAAATGTCATTTGGCACGCACTGGCTAGTCAAGCGTGCATTGTTCAGTCAGAAACAAAAAGCCCATTTTCAACAGCAATAAAATAGTACGCGTACTATACTGGACTTACCTTCAAGATTGGTGCTAAGAATTGGCAAACTCATGTTTGATACAGTGTGCAGAAATCGAACATTAGAAAGCATTGCTTTCCTGTTTGAGAATGAAATCTCCCAAAAATTTCATTCTCAGATAAAAAGAAGAAGAATGGGAGATGAGTATCTTTGAAACTCAACTATCTATTTAAAGGACAAAGTACAAGCTTATTCTTGGAAAAGATCCGCGTAAATAGCGCTCGTAAACCATGGAATGAATGACACGTGTGCTTTGGAAGACAGCACAACATTGCAAAACAGTCAAAGAGTGCTAATTAACATTCTTCATTAATGCACGCTGTTCAAACACAAAAGTTGTACTACATTCTTCAAGACAGGCACTGATGGCCTTACAAAGGACAAAAGAAGAAGTGCAACATTTTCAAAAGAAGACAAAAGCATAAAAGACACGCTCTATTTAGCAGAGCGACTGAGCTTAGTGCCCAGTTCTTCTACGCTCTTAACCCCCATGCGGTGTAACAGAGCCTTCAACATTTCACGCTGCTCTGCAAGGCTGCGTCCGTCAGAAGAAGACGAGCCATCCAGACCAAAATAGCTCAGGAAATTCTTGGCTAAATGCATGGGATCGTCTTTGAACTCGAAGACTAGGGGCTCCGGTTCCTTACCCTCAAAAGTGGGATCACCATGGGAACAAAAACCCAATTTGCGTGCTTCTTCTTCAGCTTCTTCCTTTGGTGTCATGTTTGAAGAACAGTTTGGCAACTCTAGAGGGGGGTGAATAGAGTTTATATAGAAAAATAGCCAATTAAAAATAACTCTTTCACCAACAATAAAAATCAGAGTAAAGTGCGGAAAATAAATAAAGAGCAGAAGAGCATACGCAAACACAACGATTTTAACCTGGTTTCCCTCGTGGAGGACTAGTCCAGGCCTGAGAACTCTAGCTCAGGATTAAATCCACTATTTGTGAAATAGTAGCTTACAACCCGTGCCTTTTCTTCAGAAGAGCACGTCAACTTCTAACAGAGGATCGCAGTGGCGATTTGCTTGGAATTGTCCAAGCGACTTCTTCACTCTTGCACAAGAATCCTAACTGAGAGATGCTGAGCACTCGAGACTTAGGAGGCTTGTGGCTAGTAGATAGGAAGGGTATGGCTTATTGAGCTTGTAGGAGAGAAGAGAAGAGAAGATTGAGTGAATTGAAATGAGAGAATTCATGCCCTATTTATAGTGTTTTTAGAGGCAGAATTCGGCCAGAATTCGGGTAGGAAAATTCAAAAATTTGGCCGTTAGACAGCTAGCAACCAGCTAACCCTAAAATTAGGGTTCCTGATTTCTAGGGGACAGAGTTCGGCCCGAACTCTGTGTGGAGGCAGAGTTCGGCCCGAACTCTGTCTCCAGAGCACAGAGTGGTCCTAAGTGGGACTTGTGGGCAATTTTTGTTTTGGTGGAGCTTGGGATTTTGGGTAGGCTTATAGACTAAGTTCCAAGAGCTCAGCATAACTCAGAGTACATATTTCTAGACTCAATAAAATGTAAAAGTACAGACTCGAAAATACACTGAGAGTCGGAAACTGAGCTGTTGTCTGTCCTGAACTGAATGCAGACGTCGTGTGTCGTATTGAATTTATACAGATATTATTTAGTCAATGTAGTCAATATTTGGTTGACTGTGACTTTGTGTCAACAATCTCCCCCATATTGATAATTGACAAAATAATAAATGTATATTTCAATATTCATACCTGGACACAGTTGGTTAAAACACAGCTCCCCCATAAACAATGCCGAGCTAGAATAAGATAGCTCCCCCGTAATCAGTGAACGGTGCCGAGCTAGAATCAATAGCTCTCCCCCGTAAATAATGCATAGAACCTGTGGCCTGATAAAAATATTTTCCCAAAAGCAAACACAAGCACAGACAGATATACATATTTCTCCCCCTTTTGGCAGTTAGCAATATAAAGGATCATATAGACTGCATAAGGAAAAGCATGGAAATAGCAGTATAGACAATGAAAAGTAATCCAACCACACCAAGCAGAGAAGAAACAGGATAATACTAATAAAACAAGTCACTGACATAAAGTAGAACTACGAAAAATAGCATAAAATGTTATCCATCAACCAGCACATCATCAGGGTTTGAAGACATAAAACCAGTACATAAATCCATAACAAACTAAAATAACTAAAATCAAAAGGCAACTAAGACCATCAGCAGTGGCAGCAGCATATCAAGCCAATCTCTATCATGGAGCACGAGAAGGTCCTGGAACATCGAAAAGGTCCTGGAACATCTGAAGATCCACAAAAGCATCATCAGGATCCATATACCTCATGACCCACGGATCGTCTATACGATGACCCGCGCGATCTGGATCCCGCTCAATAGGCACATGCAGATCAGGATAACGAGCAAGTGAATACCGCATATCATGCAGAGAGTTTCCAAGGGCACTGATCTGCAAGGTGGTACGGTAATCCTGCTGCGTCCAGCGATCATCCTCAACGGCAAAACGATCGCGAAGCAAAGTCTGAAGAGAATCCAGGTTGGCAGGAGGAGGAGGTGCATCCTGTCCGAGTGGAGGGGCATCAGGCGCCTCATCAGCAGAATGCCCAGATGACTCAGAAGCAGCGACAGGCTGAAGGAGTCGTGCCTTGGATAGAAAGGTAGGTGCAGGCATGAACGGACAAGCATCAAGTGGTATATGAAAAGCACGAAAGATCAAAGGAAGATACAGAGGATAAACCAAAGCTCGTGGTTTCCTTCTACAGTGAATCATCCAGTCCATCATGGTACGTGGAAGATTGAAAGGAATTCCAAAATGAAGATGATAGAGAGCAGATATTTCAAGATAAGTGATGTCATCATGGGAACCTGTTTTGGGTAGAATGGTGTTAGATATAATCCAATGAAGGTCAGAAAAATATGGGTTGAGATATTTAGCCGTGAGCTTGCGAGGACGTGTGTATGGAGTACACAAATCGTCCTTGAAGCTCTCAAGGGAAATTCCGTCGGGAAAACGGAACGAGCGAGCGTCAACTAGCTTTTCCCAAGAATTGGGCTCTAGAAGATCAAGATATTCGGCTAAGTCAAAGTCATCAAAAGATATATTGATACCTGCAACTCGTGAATAAATATGAAGGTCATCAAAGGTTAAGTTGCAGTAGAACATTTGAACGGCATGACGATAGATAGCAGAAGTTGTGGTAACTAGTTCATCAAGATAGAGATCATGGAATAAAGAATCATATTGAGAGAATATGGAAAAATTAATAGGATGTCCTGTGAATACCTGACGATTCCGAAAGTCACTAAACCAGTTGTTTGATGCATCTTGTGAGACAAAAAGTCTGTTGTCATAGGTGGAAGGATTTTGAGGACGAGGTGGATTGAACAAAGGATGGGATGGTTGAAGTTGTTCAATGATTTGTTCAATTGATGGGGGAGAATCCGAAGAGGAAATACTCTCAACTCGAATTCTCTTCCCACGATTGAACAAGCAAGGAGCCATTAAAAGATTTTAACAAGAAAATAGGAATGGTACCTCAAACAAGTAATAAACAATGGAAGAGAATGGAGAGAAACCCCTTTTTCTTGATTTTGAGAAGCACTGGAGCACTCTAGATCAAAAATTAGGGTTAGGGTTTCAAGGAAAGATTTTGTATAGGTAAGAAAGGTGGTAGTAGTGAAGGAGAGAGATGGAATCCCGACATAAAGTAGGGTTTTGTCTTTGGTCGGGTGAAATATTGACCATTGGATTAAAATTGATCCAACGGCAGATCCAGATCCCGACTCTGGAACCTAAGAACCGAACTCGGCCCGAACTCTGATAGGGGCAGAGTTCGGCCCGAGTTCTGGATCAATGGTCCAGAACTGAAAACAGGCAAAGAACAAGAAGAAAATGTTTAAGAGTTTAAACAAAAGATAGTTGAGGACAACAAAGAGTGTAAAAAAAAATAGATAGAGAGGTACTCAGAAAACAGAATGAACTTTAGAAAATCTCAATTAGGCAACATTAAATCGAAAACGAGCCATATAATAAATAAGGACATATACTGTGGTTCAATAGTCCAAATTTGCCATGGGTTAGCTGCAGGGGCCGGATCCCAGCTAGCGGTAGTCCTGAGGACTAGTGCACCGTGTCGCTTAGGCTTTTACGCCTTGTTGTCAGAAGGACCCTTTCGGCTTGTACCCATACCAAATTCTTCGAAAAAGAATCCCAATATACTCGATATTTACGCAGGTGAGTTTCAATTTATAACTGCTTCATCTAAAATTCCAAGTTCACGACAAAGAAAATTGAAGCGCTCTTCGGATAGTGGCTTAGTAAAGAAATCTGCCAGCTGATGATCAGTGTCAATAAATTCTAAGTTAATCGTGCCATTTTGCTGATGATCACGCAAAAAAGTGGTGTCTGATCTCAATGTGTTTAGTGCGTGAGTGGCAGACAGGGTTCTTAGTCAAATTGATTGCACTAGTATTGTCACAGAATATAGGAATATGCATGAAAGATAACTTATAGTCTTCAAGGGTTTGCTTCATCCACAGAATTTGTGCACAACAACGCCCAGCTGCTATGTATTCAGCTTCTGTTGTGGATAGTGCGACAGAGTTCTGCTTCTTGCTAAACCATGAGACTAAAGCCTTTCCTAATAAATGACACGTGCCGCTCGTACTTTTACGGTCGACCTTGCATCCAGCAAAGTCAGCATCAGAGTAACCGATGAGGTCAATTGATGTTGACTTGGGATACCATAGGCCCACTGTAACCGTACCCTTAAGGTATCGAAAGATACGCTTAACCGCGGTCATGTGAGATTCCTTAGGATTTGCTTGATATCTAGCACATAGGCAAACACTAAACATGATATCGGGGCGACTAGCAGTTAAATAAAGTAAGCTGCCTATCATACCTCGATACTTACGTTGATCAACGGGTTTGCCGCTCTCATCTGGTTCGAGTTTGGTTGAAGTAGCCATTGGAGTGCTGATTGGTTTGATGTTGTCAAGATCGAACTTCTTCAGCATGTCCTTGGTATACTTCGATTGACAGATGAAAGTTCCATTAGCCAGTTGTTTTACTTGCAGACCAAGAAAGTAGTTGAGCTCTCCCATCATGCTCATCTCAAATTCCGTCTGCATACACTTGGCAAATTCTTGACAAAGAGTTTCATCAGTAGACCCAAAAATAATATCATCAACATAAATCTGAATTAATAGAATGGTGTCTTTGAAAGATTTGATAAATAGTGTAGTGTCAATTTTCCCTTTTGAAAAACCTTTCTCAAGCAAGAAACTGCTTAGCCTTTCATACCAAGCTCTGGGGGCTTGTTTAAGGCCATAAAGCGCTTTCTTCAGCTTGAACACGTGGTCGGGAAATTTGTGATTTTCAAAGCCAGGGTGTTGTTTGACAAAAACTTCCTCCTTAATAAAGCCATTCAAGAAAGCACTTTTAACATCCATTTGAAATAATTTAAAGTTTTGAAAATTAGCAAAAGCACAAAGCATCCGAATGGATTCTAGTCTAGCAACAGGAGCATACGTCTCATCGTAGTCAATACCTTCCTCTTGGTTGTATCATTGAGCTACTAGACGAGCTTTGTTACGTGTGACTGAACCATCTTCATTTACTTTGTTTCTAAACACCCATTTGGTACCAATTATTGAGTGATTAGCCGGTCTAGGAACTAGTTCCCATACTTGGCTCCTCTCAAATTGGTTGAGTTCTTCTTGCATAGCAGAAATCCAAAATTCATCATTAAAAGCTTCAGAAATGTTTTTAGGCTCTACTTGTGAAATGAAGGCAGTGCTAGCAACGGAGTCTCTTAGTGATGATCTAGTAGTTACTCCACGTGAAACTTCTCCTATAACTAAATTTTCTGGATGAGAAGGTTTGAAAGAGAATTTCTTAGGCAAACCCTCCAGAGAATTAGTTTCGGTTGAAGTATTCATTGGAGTAGAAGTTGATGGCTCAACGTCATCATCAAGAGTGCTTGCTGCACTGTTATCTTCATCAAAAGTCACATTTGTTGACTCTTCCACAATAAGTGAGCGTTTATTGAAAACTCTATATCCCTTACTCTTGGCGGCATAACCAAGAAAGATACCATCGTCAGCTTTGGCATCAAATTTGCCTAAGTTGTCTTTGGTGTTAAGGATAAAATATCTACAGCCAAAAACTTTAAAATAAGAAACATTGGGGGTTCTCCCAAACCAAAGCTCATAGGGTGTTTTCTTCGTAATGGGACGAATAAGCACCCTATTCAAAATGTGGCATGCTGTACTTACAGCCTCTGCCCAAAAATATTTCGAAAGAGAAAATTTATTCAACATGACTCTAGCCATATCGCCAAGAGTCCTATTCTTCCGCTCCACAACACCATTTTGTTGAGGAGTTCTAGGACAAGAAAATTCATGATCAAAACCATTTGCATTACAAAAACTTTCAAAATCATAATTTACGAATTCGCCTCCATGATCACTTCGGATTCGAGTAATCATGTAGCCTTTTTCGTTTTGAACTTTCTTTACAAAAATTTTGAAAGCAGAAATAGCATCGCTCTTATTAGCGAGAAAGAAAACCCATGTAAATCTCGAAAAATCATCAACAATAACAAATGCATAAAGTTTGCCTCCAAGGCTAGCTATTCTACTAGGACCAAATAAATCCATATGAAGTAGTTGCAAGGGTCTAGTAGTACTTACAGAGTTGATAGAATGAAATGAGGATTTAGTTGCCTTGTTTAGTTCACATTCGGCACATACCGTGTCCTTTTTGAACGTGATTTCAGGCAATCCTCTCACTAGCTTCTTGGTGGAAAGCCTGGATATAGCATCCATGTTGGCATGACCAAGACGCTGGTGCCAAAGTAGTCGTTCGTCTTTGTGGGCATATAGACATCTACCTGCATTGTTAGTATTTATAGAAAGGTAGAAAATGTAGATGTTGTCCTCTCTTTTTCCTTCAAAAGCAATGTCTCCTGTTGACCTATCATAGATGTAGCAACTGTTTTGTCCAAAGTTAATATCATATCCATGATCAGCAAGATGACTAATGCTGAGCAGGTTATGCTTTAACTCGGTCACTAGGCAGACATCCTTTATTACAGGAGAAGGAGGATGACCAATGATACCATTACCTATAATGTGCCCTTTGAGATTGTTACCGAAGGATACGTATCCTTCTCTCTTCATCGATAGTGATGCAAAAAGATTTGCGTCTTCCGTCATATGTCGCGAGCATCCACTATCGAGAATCCACTTACTTTCAGTTGAGGAGAGAAGGTCCACCTACATCAAGAGTAGATGTGACCTTTGGTACCCGAATTCTTGAGGGTCCTGAAAAGTTAGTCTTTGGGAACCAAGCATATATCCTTTTATCTACAAGTCTTCTAACTCTGCATTGTGGTGAGATGTGTCCATGTAATCCACAATAAGTACAGATAGCATTCTTATTTATACTAGGAGCATGAGAATAATATCTATAAGCAGCAGGATGAGGATGGACATGATGTGAAGAGTTAGCATGGTGAAGATGATTATGCATGGAATAAGTGGCATGTTGATGGTGTCTATGAGGCATAGAATGATGGTATTGTCTATGATGTGTGACATGCTGATATTGTCTAGATGGCATGGCATGATGATTTTGTCTATATGGTATATGAGGATCTTGTCTATATGGCATTGCATGATGATTTTGTCTATATGGCATGGCATGATGCTTTTTATGTGTGGAGTGATGTTGATTGTGTCTTTGTGCATGATGAGTGTGTACTGAGTGAGAATTGTTCTTACGTGCACGTGGTTTGTGAAAGTTTGTGTATATAAATGCATGGTTATGTGCTGCATGAGAATGACGTGGTTGACTAGCATGAGTGGTATTGTGCCCATGTGATTGGGTTTGAGGTTGAACAACCTGTTTACCCAATTTGGTTTCTAATCTTTTAGAAACAGCTTGCAGTTCATCAACCTTAATATTTAAGCCATAAATCTTAGTCATGGAAATCTTGTGTCTACTCTTTTCTTCAGCAAGCAACGTGTTGAGAGTAGTGATTTCTTGAGTTTGTTGCTCAATACGTGCTTCAGCATCATGTAAGCTTAATTTAAGCTTGGATGCTTCATCAGTGTCATTTGTGGGTGAAGTGTTTCTAACATTATCAAGAAGTAAAGAAATTCTTTGTATCTCATCTTCTAGACTTTTGATTTTGTCCTTGGCATGTTTATATTTACCGATGACCTTTTTATGATCATCGAGTAAATCAGTGAAAGCATCGCCAAGTTCATCAAAAGAAAAGTTATCCAGAGTTTCATTAGATACCTTGTTGGAGGTTGCCATCAGGCACACATTTGCTATATCTTGAGGAGAGTCCTTTTCTTCCTCAGAGTCACTTGCTTCACTTTCATGCCAGATACCTGTGTTGGCATATTTCTTTGATGAGTTCTTTTTGTATGGCTTCTCATGGCGGTTGCTCTTCTTCAGGAATGGGCAGTCTTTTCGGACATGTCCAGTTTTCTTGCAACCGTAACAAGTTGGTTCTTCTTCATCGTCTTCTTGAGATTCCTTCTTCCTTCGATTGAAGCGAAGGAATTTCCTGAAGTTGCGAACCATGAGAGCTTGGTCTTCATCATCCGAATTATCTTCTTCGGTCTCATCATGATTAGCTCTTCGTTGATGAGCTTTGAGTGCGATCTCCCTGGTCTTCGGAGCAGGTTCTTCGAAGTCCTTGAGGTCAAGCTCGTGAGTCATAAGCTTACCCATCAAGGTCTCCATTGACATTGTTGTGAGATCGTTTCCTTCTATGATGGCTGTCACCTTAGGGTTCCAAATCTTTGGTAGCCCTCTGAGCAGCTTACGAATCTTCTCGTGGTTTGAGTACTGCTTTCCAAGCGAAGATAGAGGATTGATGATGTCGAGGAATCTTGTGATCATTTGAGTGATCGTCTCACTTGGCTTCATCTTGAAGGCTTCGTATTCTTGAGTGAGACGGCTTATTTTAGATTCCTTGACCTGTGTGGTTCCTTCATGCGTCACTTCTAGAAGTCTCCATACTTCATGAGCAGTGGTGCATGTAGAGACCCTGTTGAACTCATTCCTGTCTATAGCACAGAATAAAGCATTAATAGCCCTAGCATCTAGACTTGCCTGTTTCTTCTCCTCGACAGAATATTTGTCGTGTGGTTTCTCAATGAGGTCACCATCGACAACTATCCTGGCGGGCTTTTTGTAACCGTCAGTGACGACAGTCCACAGGTCAAAGTCTAGAGACTTAAGATAGAAGCTCATCCTTGTTTTCCAATATGTGTAGTTAGTCCCATCAAATAGGGGAGGCCTATGAGTGGACTGACCTTCACCATGATTGGAAATCAAGGATTGTGTGGTTGCCATGGATCAGCTCTTAGGATGTTAGTCCTTGTAAAGAGAACAGAGCTCTGATACCAATTGAAGAACAGTTTGGCAACTCTAGAGGGGGGTGAATAGAGTTTATATAGAAAAATAGCCAATTAAAAATAACTCTTTCACCAACAATAAAAATCAGAGTAAAGTGCGAAAAATAAATGAAGAGCAGAAGAGCATACGCAAACACAACGATTTTAACCTGGTTTCCCTCGTGGAGGACTAGTCCAGGCCTGAGAACTCTAGCTCAGGATTAAATCCGCTATTTGTGAAATAGTAGCTTACAACCCGTGCCTTTTCTTCAGAAGAGCACGTCAACTTCTAACAGAGGATCGCAGTGGCGATTTGCTTGGAATTGTCCAAGCGACTTCTTCACTCTTGCACAAGAATCCTAACTGAGAGATGCTGAGCACTCGAGACTTAGGAGGCTTGTGGCTAGTAGATAGGAAGGGTATGGCTTATTGAGCTTGTAGGAGAGAAGAGAAGAGAAGATTGAGTGAATTGAAATGAGAGAATTCATGCCCTATTTATAGTGTTTTTAGAGGCAGAATTCGGCCAGAATTCGGGTAGGAAAATTCAAAAATTTGGCCGTTGGACAGCTAGCAACCAGCTAACCCTAAAATTAGGGTTCCTGATTTCTAGGGGACAGAGTTCGGCCCGAACTCTGTGTGGAGGCAGAGTTCGGCCCGAACTCTGTCTCCAGAGCACAGAGTGGTCCTAAGTGGGACTTGTGGGCAATTTTTGTTTTGGTGGAGCTTGGGATTTTGGGTAGGCTTATAGACTAAGTTCCAAGAGCTCAGCATAACTCAGAGTACATATTTCTAGACTCAATAAAATGTAAAAGTACAGACTCGAAAATACACTGAGAGTCGGAAACTGAGCTGTTGTCTGTCCTGAACTGAATGCAGACGTCGTGTGTCGTATTGAATTTATACAGATATTATTTAGTCAATGTAGTCAATATTTGGTTGACTGTGACTTTGTGTCAACAATGTTGACGTAAGATGAAGATTAAAAATGAATCTTCTTCCTGTTTATATAACAGAGCTCGCCGGCGGTTCATATTCCACCATAAATTGGATGCAATCAGTCTCGGAGAACGAAGAGTCATTATGACATTTAATAAGTTCATTTGGATGTTTTCAAAGAACTTCGAAGTCTTTT
Organism: Iris pallida; assembly: GCA_029216955.1. Classification (NCBI taxonomy): domain Eukaryota; kingdom Viridiplantae; phylum Streptophyta; class Magnoliopsida; order Asparagales; family Iridaceae; genus Iris; species Iris pallida. Next base: position 3,002,469 of record JANAVB010024799.1, read on the forward strand.
CGACTTCCGAAAAATTTGAAGTCATCTCAGCGTGACTGAATTCATTTTATCATCTCGTTTTCAAAGTATTTTGAAATAATTTATCATTTTTCGAAAACTTTGAAGGGGGTTTTGTAGGCCTCAAAAATGAAAGTCACGCTGAGTTGATCAGAACAAGTCCAACAGTCACGCTCAGTTGATCAGGACAATATTTACAAATCACGCTGAGGGACAGCTCATCATTTGACAGAGAGTCATTATGACTGACAGCACGACAGTCGAAGAATGTCTTCTCATATGCCACGTATGCACAGAACTCGAGAGATCATAGCCGCCTATTGCGTGACTTTTTGAAATCTTCTTCAGCAAGACTCAGCCTTCACCAAGTTGGCGTACCAAAAGAGTTTCTTGTCATTTAATGCGACTGACAAAAGCAATCACTGTCAGAGATTTTGTGTCAGTCGAGGCACGTCGAATCAAGACAGCTGGCAGTCCTGCCTCAATTGAGCGTGGATTATGTTCCTTCCCAAAGTCCGCGTATATTTTGAGCTTTCTATCTCAAGTTTGCGTGGATTCTGAAGTTTCTTCCCTCAAGTCTGCGTGGATTCTGAAGTTTTCTTCACCAAATCTGCGTGGATTCTGAAGCTTCCTGTCCCAAGTTTGCGTGGATTTTGAAGCTTTCTATCCCGAGTCTGCGTGGATTTCGTCTTCAACAAGTCTGCGTGGATTTCATCAAATTGGAGTACGTGGCAGCCATGCCACTGATCTCTCGCCTGCGTGTCCTGTAACTTGTACACGACTCATGCATGATCGCCATGTGTCCAACAGTTACAGGCCACGTCCAGTAACTGCTCACAACCTTGCGTATGTTAAATCCTGCGTGATTTTCAACTAAGCACAGGCTGTGAAGACAGTTATCTTTTCAGTTATTATTTTTGACTCTATAAATAGAGTTCTTTTTCTCATTCATTGTACAGATACATCGTTATCTACTGTCAAAATTTTGAGAGCTTTTCTTCTTCGCATAGTCCAAGGGATAAAGTGATCGTCTTCTAGATCAGATTCCTACAGTTGTAATTTTTCCAGATACACAATAAATAAAGAAATTTATTTATGGAAAACACTTATGCATCTAGGCAATTGCGGACTCATGAGAGGAATTATCCTACCCATGACCTAGAGTTAGCTGCGGTGATCTTTGCGCTCAAGTTATGGAAACATTACTTATACGGAGAGCGTGTGGAAATCTTTACTGACCACAAAAGCTTGAAGTATGTGTTCACGCAGAAAGAGCTGAACATGAGGCAAAGACGATGGTTGGAGTTGATGAAAGACTTCGACATCGATTTACAGTATCATCCCGGGAAGGCAAATATGGTGGCGGATGCGCTGAACAGGCATCCGATGGCATGGTACCTGATGATTGATCGACATTTGCTGGAGGATCTGGAGAAGCTCGGCATCGAGCTAGTTCGGCCAGGATCAGTGATACAGATGATGGCGCTTGACATCCAGTCAGATTTGATGGAGCAGATCAGGGAGGCACAGTCTACAGATGAGAGCCTTCGCAGACTTCGAGCCCAGGCGTTAGCTGGATTGCTGGATGACTTCACTATAGCAGAGGATGGATCCTTGAGGCATGGCAGCCGATTGTGCGTGCCGAAGGGAGAGCTGGTAGAGGCAGTCTTGCAGGAGACGCACCGATCGAGATATTCTATTCACCCTGGTGCTAACAAGATGTACCGTGACTTGCGGGAACATCTTTGGTGGCACGGGATGAAGAGGAATGTATTACGTTTTATCTCGAGATGCCTAGTTTGTCAGCAGGTCAAGACGGAGCGCCAGAGGCCAGCTGGTTTGTTGCAGCCGTTACCCATTCCTGAGTGGAAGTGGGAACATATTACGATGGACTTCGTCTCAGGGCTTCCTCGTTCCCAAGGAGGGAAGGATGCCATTTGGGTCATCGTGAACAGGCTGACGAAGTGTGCGCACTTCATACCCTTCAAGGTGGGGCTTTCCAGTTTCCACCGAGAAGTTGGCGGAGCTATACATGCAGCAGATAGTTCGCCTACACGGAGTACCGGTGAGCATCGTGTCAGACAGAGACAGCAGATTCACATTTCACTACTGGAGGAGCTTGCAGGAGGAGTTGGGCAGTAGGCTCAAGTTCAGTACGGCGTACCACCCGCAGACAGATGGGCAGTCCGAGAGGACGATACAGACACTGGAGGATATGCTGAGGACCTGCGTGCTGGACTTCGGAGGATCATGGGAGAGCCATCTGCACTTGGTAGAGTTTTCATACAACAACAGCTACCAAGCCAGTATCGGTATGTCTCCTTTCGAGGCGCTATATGGACGACGATGCCGCACACCGCTCTTTTGGGATGATGTTGGAGACAGAGTTATGCTTGGGCCAGAGATGATCACGGATGCAGCAGAGAAAGTCGGGATGATCAGAGACAGGCTCAGAGTAGCTCAGGACAGGCAGAAACACTGGGCTGATGCTAGTCGCAGACCGATGGAGTTCGCAGACGGTGATATGGTGCTAGTGAAGATATCACCTACTAGAGGGACGATCCGGTTCGGACGAGGAGGGAAGCTGAGCCCCAGATACATCGGGCCGTTCGAGGTACTTGGCAGGATTGGAGAGGTAGCTTACAGGGTTGCACTTTCACCCAACCTAGCAGGAGTTCACGATGTCTTTCACGTATCTCAGCTGAGAAGATATGTTCCAGACCCCATTCATGTGCTAGATCATTCGGAGTTGGAGGTCGGACCGAGCCTTACAGTTTCTGAGCAGCCAGTGGAGATATTAGACAGGAGAGAGAAGAGGCTGAGGAACAAGGTTATACCCTTAGTACGAGTAGCTTGGAGCCGTCACTCTCCAGGTGAATCTACTTGGGAGAGGGAGTCGGACATGAGGGAGAGATACCCTTACTTGTTCGATCCAACCGCTGCGAGGGAACCACCCGTTCCCGCTTGATACCTTAGAGGTTAGTTTCGATCATAGCCTTAGTCATTTGTTGCATTGCTTGCTATGTTAGAATATTGTAGGGTCTTCAATCCTTGTGAATTTCGAGGACGAAATTTTTCAAGAAGGGAAGACTTGTAAGCCCCTGTTTTTCAAAATTTTATTTAATTAGTGTTTATTAATTGTTAGTATCAAATTTAGCCTTAAAATAATTATTTAGATTTTTAGGAATTTTTCTAGAATTTTTAATGAATTTTAAATGAGTTTTATATATTAAAAATATTATTTTGCAATTTTCTAAATTGTTTTAATATCTGTTTGTAATTTTCTAAATTGTTTAGTAGTCAGTTTGTAATTAATTATTTATTTTAATTACGGGATGCAAATTCTAATTTGCATTTAAAACTGGGAGGACCTAACTGTAAATTCTAAAACTAGGAGGACCTTAATGCTAAATCCCCTTTCACCCACCCCCGACGACTCGGCTGGCCGACTGCCACGCCGACGACGACCACCGACCCACTTTTCTCCGCCTTTCCCGGCCGATCCACCGCCCTAACCCACCTATAAAACCCCCCCTTCTTCCCCAGACCTAGCCCTGACCCTAAAACACCACCACGACCGCCTAAAACCCCCGTCTCTTCCATTTCCAGTACGCCGTAGCCCTAGCTCCGACGAACTTCCCCGTCCAGCCTCTACAGTGGACTTCGTCGCCTTCGACCACCACCATTCGACGCGCCCGGCCAAGACAAACGCGTCGCCCCCCGAGCGCCACCGTCCCGACCGCTCCTCCGCCCGCCAGCACCCTCGAATTCCCCCTTCGATGCCGGACACGTGAGTAACAGAGCTCATTTCGTGTCGTCCGTGTCCCGAATCCACGTACGTGGTTCGCCAGGACACGGGAACACTAGTCCAGTGTTTGGACACGTGAATTGGTGTTCGTGCGTGTCGTGCATAGCACGGACACGTAGAATCCTGTGTCCCTAACTGTCCGGACACAGGATCGACTTTATTTTTTTATATTTATTAATCAATTCAAAACCTAAATAAAACTAATCTAAATCCTAATCCTAACACAACCAGTGGGCTGACCCCCTGGCCAGCCCGACCCGAATTAAACGCCCCCCCCCCCCCCCTCGCGCGCGCTCTGGCTTGAGTTCGAGCCCCCTTGCAGTTCTTTTATTTTCTTTTTCTTTTTCCTTTGTTTTTATTATTTATATATATATACTTATATATATATGTATACATATATTTGTATATATATATGTATTATTATATATACTGTATTTATATATATATGCTGTATTTTTTATATATATATAAATATATATTTGTATTTATGTACATATAGGTATATATGTATATATTTTCATGTGTATATATATTATTATATATATACTATTATATATATGTACACAATATTTGTATATATATATATATATACTTTATAATTAAGTATATATATATATATATATATATATATATATATATATATATATATATATATATATACTTTTAACATATGTATGTATATGTTCACTATGTATAATTTTACCTTATTAAAATAATAATATTTATTTTACACTTTTACCAATTTGTATTTTAGTGTATTTAAATTACTGCAACCATTTGGTGTCCAAGCCTAGCATGGGTTTTTGGGCACAAATGTGTTTTCACACATTCAAGACCTGTACAAGTCATATTGGACTTGATTCATGGCCTTGGGTCCTGTATTTGAACTTTGGTTCAATTTATATACATGGACAAAATACGCAGATAATTAATTATTTAATTTCAATTGTGTGCATTGCTGTTTTTGGATTTCTAAAAATACTTAAAGTACTGTTAAAATTTTGAAAAAATAGTATTTAGATACTATGTTAATTTAGCTAATTTAGTATAATTTTTATAATATTTAATTTACAGTTTTGCCACTAGTTTGGCATATGAAACCAAAACTCATTTTCTGTATACTTAGGAAAACCGATTTTTGTAAAATACTTGTACTGGTTAATAAATTCTAGAAAAAATATAATAAATTTCTATAATTAACAAGGATCATTTTGGTACTTTATTTTATGTAAAAATAAGTTTTTTGTCTATCTCAAAAATTGTTGGAACACAATGATCATTTGATTTATTTATTGATTAATTACGACTTGTAACTTTTTGTGTTACCTTTTGTTTTAGCCGTGTTGAACCTCACCCCTCACTATTGTAAAGACCCTAGAAAGTTAGTTAAAGTAGTGTGTCACCCCACATTGGTCTCCTATGCTAAAGTCATCATTTTGGCTAGGTGCTCAGTCACAAGTCGTGTTGCACAAATTAGTGTCCTAGTGTTTTAGCTTAGTGTAAAAACTAAGTTTATATATTTATTTCTACAGTGACGAGTTACCGGACATCTATAGCACTTTTATCGCAGCTTGCTTTGCTTTGCTTTGCTAGAGGCAAGTACTTTCTACAAACTTTACATACTGTTACATAAATGAACTGCTAATCCAACCATGTTAAATGTTGATCCTTGGGGTAGCAAGTTAAAATATCACATGTTGTACTTTCAGTTACTACCATGCTTAGAACAGTCTTTATGTATCTCTCACATGATTAGAATATGGGTTATGGAAAAACTGATAGTTGAGTACGTGATCATGGCTCCCCTATAGTAGCGAGCGAGGTCGCATTTTATATGCATACCTTGCCGCAGGCCATTATCCCGCATTTCTGTACGGATGTACACATATGCTTGTTAACTTGTACGTATGTACATTTTATTTACATGTACCACAGTACATTGTACATCTATTGACCGATCACATACCTGCTACAGTTTTAAACATTACATATACATCTGTCTCTATGACATATGTGTCCTTGCCATGATAGATTGTGTGATGCCATATTTCCAGTTATTTTTTCTTATGTTCATTTCCATGTTTCATATGCTAGTTTGTTAGATTCAGTACTTGCTCCCGTCCTGACAGGATAACGTTGTAGGTGTCCTTACTGAGGAGGAGTTACTCTGCGACTCATATTATGGGGATACTACCGAGGACCCGGCTTTGCCATACGAGGACGTTCCTGCGGGGAGACTCGTCTAGTTTGCATAGCTGTTTAGGATATTTAGTGTAGTCATGTATTAGGCTACATATTTTGTAACTGGACATGTATCCAGTTTTACATTTCAGATCACTTGTACTTTGGACTTATTTCTATATGAGACGACTTTTGTGTTTGGAGCATTTATGACTTTTATTCACTTATAGAACTGTTAGCACATTTAGTCTTATCCTGTTGTCTTTAGAACAGCTTACTACGTTTTATCTCAAACGTAGGCTGGGCATGACTCGGCCCGGCCCAACAATTTGGGTAGCGGGTCGTGACACATTAGGGGGATCAAATAATGAAGGTCCTAGTATACAAGTGTTACATCATCCACTATATATTTGGTCAGCGCCCAGTGCCATCAAGATTGATGCTCAAAATAAGCATAATGTGATATATAGACTTTCACTTCATAGGTAAAAAAAATCTAACAATAGCCTACTTATGTGTTAAACTATTCACTATATGAACATTTAAAATGTGTAGTAGAAAAAACCTAGATTACAGTACTGGAGTCGGTATTATTATGTCCCTTAAATCACTTTGTTAAGATTGTTGAGTGCTTACGCTAAAGATGAGTATCCGTTAAAACAGTTTAGAAATATCTTCTTCTTTTTTCCTTTTGAGGCTAAAATTTAAAATCTTTTATGCATGTAGATTAATTGTATGAATCCACCCACATACTAAATAGCATGAAATGTATCCTTTACTGATGGGACTGACCTTAGAACCTCTGCTGGAGATTTACTCACATGAGATAATATGAACTCTCTATCCGGAGATTCAGCTTATAATCCATAAGAGTCAGTTTTATGGTGCGGATAATATACCCCAAAACAAGAAAGCTAACCATGTTTAAAAAAAAAACTATAATAGAAATTCCATTTCACTTGTCTAAATATGGTTTTCCTGAAAGTTAGAATTCCCATGTCATTCGGTAATGCTCTGTTCCAAAACTAATTGGATATAACCGAATAAGCATGCATCTAGTTTCAAATAAGAAATTATATTTTAGTCCTATAACGACCAATTTTTTTGCACATTACCTTAGCTCCTCGATGGTTTTGTGATTAAACTACCTACATTACTAGACCATGGTCACATATTTGATAAGGGGTCCAATTTAACAAAAAAACTTTAGCAAGAGTCAATTTTTAATACTTGTAATAGGTTTGTGATCCCTTACAACAAGCATAGTCCCCCTTCTAGCTCAGCTAGACTCTAGCTGCTGCTTGCCATGGAGTAAGTGACTGAGGTACAAAACTAGCACTTATTTTTGCCAAAAAACTATCGTGTCACTCAAATGACTGTGTTCACTATCTGGATTCCTTTTTACTCCTCCTTTATTAGAGAACTTTTAGCTCCAAGCAAGAATATCTCTATTAAAGAAAAGTATTATGTCTTATTTGATCAACTCATATATTATTAATCAGGCAATTTGACCATCTACCATAATATAATTAAAACGTAACATATCTATGCTAGTAGTTGGATCTGGACTCTAGCCATGTAGGTTTGTTTTGAATCTGTCCGGGCTTGATTCCTCTTAATAGACACCCCCGATCCAACCACCAACACATTCGGGTACGCTCAAGCTTTTTTACATAGAGATTACCCTATCCATTTCACCATAAAGCATAAGCCAGATTTTGGTACTCCAATAAAAACATATCACTAAAACTCTTATAATACCTACTCTTTTTTGCATTGATCCTGTTTCACATCACAATCATGTAAGATTCATGCAGATGGATTTGACGCAGTTTATCCTGCAGTCTGCTTTTGAGAATCGAAGTCAAGAAACCCAAGTTGGGAATTGTAGTAAGATTTGGGTCGGTTTGTGTCCTCACTTAGTTACGTGATAAACCTAATAACTGTTACCATCCAAAATTTAATGTTCATCACAATCCAAGTGTGCTTTCGAATAAAGCTATGCTATGTTCTAAGACATCTAAACACTAGTGCAGATAAAATGTAAAACTAACGAGCAAAAAAGTTGGCTTAATAATATTCTTGGATAAATGTGCCATGTTGCCAAATGAAGTTGAAACCTGAGATTTTGAAGACATACCACTCAGATGCAAGAGATCAAACTCAAACATGTAGAGTTATCAACAACTTGGCTGTCCAAGCTTAATGACAAGTCTCTCCTGGAAATACTTGCCTTGGCCAGGAATGCTAGTATCAGGTTGGCAGTAAATTATTTGGTCAAACATCAAAGTTCGACAGATACAGTTATCAAAAGGACTGGCAGTTCTAAATTGACATATCAATATGCATTGTATGAGATGTACTTATGTAAGTTCGATTTTTTCCTTTTGAATATCAATAAATATATGTCAAAAGAAAATATCCAATATACCAATCTTGTCTTTAAATGGCGACATGAGTATTGCAATAGTACCAGCACAATAAATCAATTTGGAGGAAAAACTAGCCTCTTCAACCTTTGCAGCATGCCTAAATGGAAATAAAGTTATAATCTTTTAAAAAAGGAACAAGTGAGGCTCATGGATTTTGTACTCCACCCATCTCACACTTCCAACTACCATGTTGCATAGTTACATAAAAAGTAAAACCTGATCTAAGCTAATTTTTGAAAGTGGACTTACTAATCGTTTTGTGGAGGATAAAGTTTTCAACAATATACATTAATTCTTTGAACAGTTTGTCTGCATCTTATGGACATACTACCTGTTGTGAAGCTGATGTAAGCAGAAGATTTGAGAAGTTACTCTATGCCACAGCCTTTTCTTATTGACCGGTGTTACTTAAATTTATTCGTTGATCTACTATTCCAATTTTCAGTGATCAACAATTGAGTTTGGACCATACTTATACAGAAGCAGTATTGTGTCCTTTAAAATTAAAGAGATCCCTGAACTGAATAGAGGAAGTCCTTAATAATCTAGTCACCTAAAGGGAAAAAATAGTAGAACATGCATCCAAAGATTTCGTACGCAAGCTATTATCCACAATAATTATTCAGAATTGTCTGTGCAACAAGAAGCTAAAATTATTTAATTAATTTTGATGACTGGACAAAGAATGAGTTGTGCCTCTTGTTCATATTTCCAACCATGTCCAACAATACAAAAGTATTTGTGACACCAAGCCTATACCCATCTTGACGGGTGAACGATGACGCACATTATGTTTTACACATGCATTATGCATATTTATTGTGATTGCCTATCAACCTGACATCGACCGATCTTTGTCGTATTCTCGAGCTGCTAAACTTCAGGCAAGAGGGGGTCAGGCGAAAAACCAAGATGCCTACTTGGTGGATAGTTGAATTCCTAAAAGAAGTCTTGTGTAGTGATTGACAGTCTTCCCCAAGTGTGAGGTAACTAGATTTCCAATCCCAACAGTATTACTTGAAATCCCAGTAAAAGATACAACACCCAATATGCACATAGCATGCTCTTCTATCTTAAAGACAATATACAGCTTAAACACATTTTATGCTCTCTATACTTGTGCTCCTTAGCAATCTTAGAAGGTTAGACATCTTAAGTGACTAAATAGCAGGGAAGTACTTATGTTTAAATGCATGATAATAATATCATAATATGGTTCTTACAACTATTTTTGACGTACACGTGGGCAGAGACAAACCATATACAGTAGAAACTCTATAAATTAATACTCGATTATTTAATAAACTCTCTAAGATAATATTTTTGGCCGGTCCCGACTCGGGGATAGGGTGCTAAATTAATAATTCGCTAAAATTATAAGATAATACATTTTTTATAATTTCTTCAGACCCCATATAAAATATAAATTAATAATTCCTTATATATAGCATATTACATGAATGATTTATGAAGGTTTCTTGAAAAATAACTCAATTGTCTTTTGTTTTTTGTTGAAATCAATTTCCCCTTGAATCTCGTCTCTAATTTTCCTTAGCATGGTCAGAACTTCTGGTGTTGTTTTCTCATAGCTCAACAAGAAATTGTTCAATGTGATTGCCGCTTTAATAGCTTCGTTTCGCGAAGGGGGCTCCATTGTAGAACTTTCATCATCTTCTTCATCGATATCATCTTTATTAATTCCAATAACGCTTTCAATAATTTCTTCATCAGTCAACAACTGTGCAACTACATTTTCTTCTGGGTGAGTCAGAACATCTTCGACATCCATTGCATTGCGATAACCCAACTCTTTGATCAAATTCTGGAGTTCTTGAGTGCTTTCACCACCTTCATCTGAGTTCTCAAAAGTCACGTTATCTGTTGATCGAAGTTTACAATGACGAAAGCAGTTTCTACTGTAAATTAATAATTATTAATTTATCGATTAATTAATAACTCTTTTAATTAATAAATTTTGGTGGTCCCAAGTGTATTATTTTATAGAGTTTCTACTGTACTTAATTGAGAAGAAACTCTAAAAAGGTGTGCCACTTATTTGTAATCAATCCAATGTATATATAACCAATCAATAATGTAAGTTAAACGAAAATATCAAATTAAATCAATTGAATAAGAGCATTGCCGAATATAATAAAGCAATAAGTTTAACCAAGAAATCTTACCAAGTAATTGGGGTGAATTTTGAATAGTCCCAATAGATGACATGTTGAGATCAGATGGTATGCAATCCCTTTCAAGTGAGAAACTTCATATGACCTCCATGTTGGTGTTTACACAGAAATTGTATGTATCAATGATGATGTAGACGAGTCGATGTCTAATCTCATTACTGTTTGCAAAATATTGAGAAAAATTAGGAAGCATTTTCATATATTGATGACACTGTCCATCCTATGAGAGTAGATCCACTATGGATGCTGTAGTAGATGCCTACCTCAGGGATAAATTTTCAGCATCCTCCACCTTCAGGAGAGAGACCTTGAGTTACCATTTGACGGAAGAGGACTCCAGCTTCCAACACTTTTCCAATTTTGCGCAGTCCATCAATCAAAGTGGTATAAGTGATAATATCAGGAGAGAGACCTTGAATTACCATTTGACGGAAGAGATCTTCAGCTTCCTCTACTTTTTCGATCTTGCAAAGTCCATCAATCAAAGTGTTATAAGTGATAACATTAGGAGAGAGACCTTGAGTTACCATTTGACGGAAGAGGTCTTTAGCTTCCTCCACTTTTTCGATCTTGCAAAGTCCATCAATCAAAGTGGTATAAGTGATAATATTAGGAGAGAGACCTTGAGTTTGACGGAAGAGGTCTTCAGCTTCCTCCACTTTTCCGATCTTGCAAAGTCCATCAATCAAAGTGTTATAAGTGATAATATCAGGAGAGAGACCTTGAGTTACCATTTGACGGAAGAGGTCTTTAGCTTCCTCTACTTTTCCGATCTTGCAAAGTCCATTAATCAATGTGTTATAAGTGATAATATCAGGAGAGAGACCTTGAGTTACCATTTGACGGAAGAGGTCTTTAGCTTCCTCCACTTTTCCGATCTTGCAAAGTCCATCAATGAAAGTGGTATGAGTGATAATATCAGGAGAGAGACCTTGAGTTACCATTTGACGGAAGAGGTCTTCAGCTTCCTCCACTTTTCCGATCTTGCAAAGTCCATCAATCAAAGTGTTATAAGTGATAATATTTGGTGAGAGACCTTGAGTTACCATTTGACGGAAGAGATCTTCAGCTTCCTCCACTTTTCCGATCTTACAAAGTCCATCTAATAAAATACTGTAAGTAAAAGTGTTCGGCTGCACTTCTTCTAGTTGCATTTTCTTGAACACATCCATAGCTTGATCTACCTTCTCGTTCTTACAGTACCCATCAATCAAAGCATTGTAACTACGGACGTCGGGCCTTAGACCCTCACGAGACATAGAACTGAGTAACTCGTCCACCTTCTCGAACCTTCCTTCGAGACAGTATCCATGCAGTAGTACATTATACGTGATTATATCGGGTTTCTCACCTCTTTCAACCATCAAATTGAGTAGCTTATGCGCTTCGACCGTTTTCCCCAGCTTGCAAAGATAATCCATCAACGTGCTGAATGTTACAGCATCTGGTGCGAGTCCTCTATCGACCATCTCTTTAAAGATTCCGATGGCCTCTCTCCATCGACCAAGAACCAAATGGCCTCTAATAATGGTATTGTACGTAACGACATTCGGCTGGATTCCCGTGCTGACCATCTCCTCGAACAGCTCAGAAGCGCTAGTCATATTTCCTTGTCTGCAACGAGCGTTGATGAGTATACTGTAAGTGAACACATTGGGTTCGGCATGCATTTTCCTGAGTACGTCGATTGCCAGGTCCGTGTTTCCGCTATCACAGTGACCCTTTATGACAGTAGTGTAAGATACAACGTCTGGCACAAAACCCAACTGAGGCATTTTGTCGAGCAACTGGGCTGCGGCGCTGTACCTCTTCTTGACGCAGAGTCCGTTGAGTAGAGAGCTGAGGATGATGATGTCGGGAATCCAACCGCGTCTGAGCATGCATGAGAAGACGGCGAAGGCGAGGTCTACGTTGTTGGACCGGCCGCAGAAGTCGATGAAGATGGCGTAGGTGATGGTGTTTGGGGAGGTGCCGGAACGGTTGAGCTTGTCGAGCAAGGAGAAGATGGTCGGGAAGAAGTTGGAGGAGGAGGAGGAGGATGTTGTAGGTGGGTTTTTCTTACGAGTGATGGAGGCAAAGAGGATGTTGTAGGTGGAGACGTCGGGTTTGGGGTGCTTGGCAGCAGTCAATTTGTCGAACAGATGGAGTGCGTCTTCCATGGGGAGGTGCTTCTCCGAGCGACAGCGTTCTCTGACGAGACGCTCCACATTACCACCACGAAGGAAGTATGACGATGATGATGATGACGCAGTGGGTTTCTTCATTTCCTTCTTCCTTTCTTCTTCAGAGGTGGGTGTTAATGGAACATCGCTCTGTTAGTTACTTGGGCAGCCTCTCTCTTATTATTGTGAGAAAGTTGGTGGAGACAGAGAAATCTTGTGTTGTGTTGTGTTTAATATGACTGTTGACATAATTATTTTTAAAAATTAAAATTAACATTATATTAAAATTAACATTAACATTTTTTGGATGATTAATTAATTTGTTGGCTTAAAATTTGTCATGTCGCTTTTAGATGCCACATAATGCTATTTAACATGCCGCGTCAGCTGCCACATAAGGAAAAATTGTTTGGATGGACAATTTGGAGGTAATAATAGCATTACTCCTCCTTTATTCGCTTAGTAAATTGCTCATGACTGTTAACCAGCTCTACGGCAAAATATGAGTATTTATAAAGGCACTACAAAACTTACTCAGGGCTGCTCATTTTTATTTATTTATTTACAAGTTTGTCACTCTAATTTTTTACTCGGAACTGCCAAAAATATATAATGGACTGTCAAAATTTTTGATAGTCCTAAATGAACAACATGTTCTTTTTCTTTAGGACTGTCACACTTTTTTTACACTTCTTCCAATATACTGGATTGTCAAAATTTTGACAGTCATAAAGAAAATATGTCGTTCATTTAGGACTGTTAAAAATTTGACGGTGCTTCCCAATAGGATGCGTGCCACTTATCATAAGATTCATAAATCCTAGATCTAGTCAAGACTAGAGAAATTTTCTATAGTCTTGTATGTTGTTAGGACTATACAAATTTTCTATAGTTATGTATATTGTCATGACTTTAGAAGGTTTCTATAGTCATGAATATTGTCAGTACTGTAGAAATTTGTGCAGTCCTGTATATTTTCTACGGTCCTGTGTAGAATTTTTTTACAGTCCTAACTCTTTCCAGTCACGACTGTCGACAGAAATCCGAAGTTCGAAAATCCTAAAATAGGTTCAGAACTTTAGAAATCCGCTGAAAGTTCATCCTAAACCAATTTTACATTGCTACACTATGATATTCAGGCATTAACAAGGATTGGGAAGAAGTTTAGAGTTTTGAAGTGAAGGAATGTGGGAAATGATTTTGAAGAGAGAGAGAGAGAGTAAAAGTTAGAATATTTAAATTTAGAGGGTTTTTTTTATTTTTTTATTTTTTTTTTGGGGGGGGGGGGGGGGGGGAGGTCTACCCTAGCTAGTAAGTTTTTTTACTGTCCTGAGTAAAAGTTCCACAAAATTGGGCTCGTCCTGAGTAATTTGTGTAGTGCCCTGATAGAAACTCCAAAATAATGGTAACTCGCTAGACCTTTAGTGTCTAATTTGTGGATTATTTGAAAAACTTATATAAATATCATAGTAGGGATCTGTAGGGAAGTATCCAAATATTACAGTATGAGTTGTCATAACATCTGCTAACGTACTGCAATGCATTTCGTCATGCTAATTGTAACTTATTTAATAGTCATTCAACAATGCTTTGTTTCCAAAATCATATTATGTTCATCTCTCATTTAACAAGAAATAAATCTCATATTTTTCTTCCTTATTTTGTTATCTTAGAATTTACTTGCCTCCAAATTGTTCATTTATGCTTGATCTTTAGTGTGCAATTGTCAAGAAAATTCTTGAAAAAGAAAATCCTGACATGCATGGTCTATGGGAGATAAGATTTAGATTTTTATAGACATTAAATTCAATTCCTAATGGCTTCATGATGTTATATTTGTTCGATCATAAAGAATTAGCAAATGTTTAAAAACTTTTATATTCCTGATGTTTAATTTACCTATGTTATTATGATTATTCCAGAAGCAATTCTTGGTGCTAAGTAGGAAGGGTGACATAAAATATTACTGTAACAGCTGCTCCAGCTAAACATGCATATTAAACAAACTTGATTGTGCCCAAAAGTTGAAGTTGTCTACATTATTGTAGTTCTTTGGAGAGATAATCTTACTAGGGTTGCCACTTGCCACCGTGTTTGAAAGCGTCACACTTCAATCACATTCTTCCCGTGACAGATTGAACCAACTTACAGCTTACGTGCATCATGACTAGGTCCACTTGTTGAAGTCGTTAAATTAGATGTACACATGAGACTCGAACAAGCGATGGAGAATGTAACCACATGATCCTTAGAAGAAGACACGTAAGGTGATTATGTTGTTTTTGGAGCTTATAAATGCAAAATCAGAAAATTTTGGAGAGAATGGCTTCTCTATGACAATTCATCCTATTGCCCAGACAAGAGGGAGTAGACATCATGAATACATGGACCTCCTTGGCAAGCATCATGAAAGACTTGATTCAATTTGTACTCATGAATAACACTGTTTAGACATACATGTGATTAAGAGAGAACTCCTACTAACTAGATTGGACTCAATTCTTCTCAACTAAAAAAAAACCAACCGAAGGAGTTGAACCATTTGACAACATGTTCCACAATCTTTCTCAAAACTATTAAGTGTTAGACAACAACAACACAACAATTTTCTAAGCTCAATTTATAAATGAACAACATTGAGATTAGGGGTGAGTATTCGGTTTATTCGGTTCAAACCGAACCGAATAACCGAAAACCGAATTCGACCGAAATCGAATAAGCAAAACCGAAACCGAACCGAATTGGTCAATAACCGAACCGAACCGAACCAAATTAAATCGGTTCGGTTTTCGGTTTATTCGGTTTTTTTTGGTTTATTTGTGTTTTTTTTGTTAATATATATAATAACTAAATATACCTAGATATATTTATTATATACATATAGTATATACCTCTCTCTCTATATATATACCTATAGTATATATCTATATATATTTAGTATATACCTATAATTAATCCCTATATATATATATATATATATATATATATATATATATATATATATATATATATATATATAATTAATCCCTATATATATATATATATATATATATATATATATATATATATATATATATATATAAACTAAAATTTCTTATTCGGTTTTCGGTTTTGGACCGAAACCGAAATCCAAAACCGAAACCGAATAAGAAAATTTAGTATTTTCAAAACCGAAACCGAACCGATTTTTTTCAAAACCGAACCGAATCTCTTATTCGGTTCGGTTCGGTTTTCGGTTCAAAACCGAATAATGCTCACCCCTAATTGAGATAGAAGCTTATAGTACCAATAAAGCTTTGGGGACCAAGTACAAACCATATATTGTACAATAGTATCAAATACTTGTCAATTCCTTGGGCTAAAATACTAGAGTAAAGACTGACAACTCAAGGCACTCAACAGATGATGCACTTAGAATTAGCTAATTGTCCAAGTATCTAGCATCCATCGCTCCATCAAATTTGAAACTTGCACACCTAACAACATACGGAAGAATAAAAACATATACTTCAAAATAACAACCGTTTGGCCAGTTAGTGAAGAAGTTTTGACAATGAAACACGTATGCCTTTAATGCAGACGAAGCCGCTGAACAATGGGCCTGCACCCAATAAAAAACGCAAGCTTTCAAACATTAAATCCAGTAGAAAAACAGGCCAAACTAAGTATGAGAAAAGTGTAACATAAGAGAAAGGAGTAAGCCAAACATTAGTGTGAAAGAGAGCAAATACAGCAGAAAACAACCCAAGATAGTATGAAAGGGGAGCCATCCAAAGTGCAAACGGAAGCTCCAAAAGTCATATTATAAATAAGGAAAAAATTTAAAAATAAATAAAGGTAATGACCGTAATAAAGACATACTTATGAATAAGTGTAAGTATCATATAATTATACAACCAGAATAGATTAACAACCTTAAAAATCCATACAAGAAAAAAGAAACGATCAGAGGAGATAAACCCAAACTTTGTGGGCTTTATCTTTGCTTACCCAAACTTAAAGGCTCATAAGATTTATCATCTCACAGTGAACTCCATTGAAGAATATTCCTTCACAAATTAAATTCTCATCTAACAAATCCAATCACAAGTACTCTTTGGCCTGCAACAAACTTTTCTAACAAAAGGTCTCGTGTATGGCTCAGGTATGCCTCTACAATGAAAAACATGCAACACATGGCTCAGGTATGCATCAGCATAGCCAAAAACACAAATTACCAAGAACGTAGATAGTCCCATGTATCGAGTGCCACTTGCCACCAAACCCATGTAACCAAGGTCATTCCACATGTATAACAAAGGATAATGAGAATAACATAACCAATTATTACAAAGTTTAGCTTAGAGGATTGGTCCACATATTTGTACTTCACAATCACTTCAAATACCTAAGGTTAGGAGGATACAGTAGCATAGTATCCAAAACCTGGGTATAGGAGTCAATCCCATCACTCACTCCAACCGAACAACTTTTTGGACTCCCCCTCACAAAGTTGCACCAAAACTGCTGTCACCATGTGAAGCAACCAGTTAGTTGATTTGGCCATGGCCATGGCCATGATATGAAGATACAAAGTAAGAAAAACTAAAGCTGGTACGTGCAATGGTGAGTGCAGGCTAGTTGTGCCATGTGGATGTGGTCAATCTCTGAGTCGTCCAATCGCATCGCATCCAGATCGACCACGTCCTTGTAGGTCCTTTTGACTCGAATTGCTCAAACTCATTACATGTGTTTGATCGATGCATCCTAGGCACTAGGTGGCAAAGATCGATGGACACACACCAGTCTTCCCAACTTGGTCTACAACTGAGACATTTTCGGTTTCCTGACTCTCGTCTTCCTAACTAAAGCAGAGGAAGACCTAACTAAACCACCTGTAGACTGGCTCGACTCGAGTCTACTACCTCCATCAAGATCACTAATTCTCAATACTCGAGCATCAACGCTTGGCTAAACCAGACCATCACTATTGCTATACCATTAGAATGAAATTTGACAAATTACCAGTAGAACTGTAACTCTGTATTACTCTTGCTATACCATTAGAATGAAATTTGACAAATTACCAGTAGAATTGTAACTCAGGATCCTACATCTAAATGGACTTCACTGCTGCAACTTAACCTCCAAAAAAAACCCTAATAATGCCATCCTGAGAATAGTACTAATGGAAGATATCATGTCCACAACAGATCCTTCATGCTTGCAGCTAAGAAACATCCCTCCAACTCTAGGACTAGAGGACACATGACATTGAAGCAAGGACTCTACTGGTTTTACCTATGTATATATATATAAACTTCCTTAACTGAGATTTTTATGTTTGCATGCCTCTGAATGAACACAGAGAGGTCACATCACATGCTGTGCTATGCACACCCACACACATTGCAGTTGACTTGAAGACAACCTAACATTCAACACCAGGCCTCCTCTTGAAATGACACTCACAAAGCTCTCTTTTCTCTCATTTCCTTTCCAATAGACAGAGACATGCATGGTACCTTCAAGTCCTTGTGGTAGATGCCCCTTCCTGGCCAAGCATATAGTGAACTACTAAACTAATGGTTGTGTGAAGCAATTCTATAACCATGAGGAAGAGGCCAAGTGTGGCAAATGTACAAGGTGTTAGCTCTTTTGCGGTAAAGGAGAACTGTTAAATCATATGAATACGGTACCTTTTCGGCAAAATGGAGAGAACAAGACATAAGCTCAGCTACTACTGGAAAAGAAAAGGGCAAAATGATTTTCCGATAAACATCACTTTCAACACTTTTCCCCTCATTTCAAAGAAAGCTTCGGAAAGATGTAATCATGTAAATATAATGAATCTGGTAACCAGTCTAAGCAGTAAGGATGTTCTATTTAAGAAGAAATAACAGTTCCACATCAAGGAAAAAAGAGAGAGTATATTGGTGTATCTACAACATAATCACAAAACATTTAGTCCTCACAAGAGAACTGGAGGTTTCGTATGCAAAAGTGAATTGTTGGTAGGAAATCAAGCGAGTACTAAGCAAATTGAATCAAGGATTATGTAACAAACACCTATCCCAACTAACTAGAGTTATAAGCCTACCTGATTTCAAACCTCCCAAGAAAACGATGCTCCAACTGAAATGTTCAACTTGGTATTTGTCTCAGTCAGACTAATCTTTCCTGTCAGAAAACAAATGTCTGATGATCAATATATACTCGATAAGCAAAAAGGAAAACAATAATCTTATTCATATCAGGGGAGCTTCAAAATGTAGGCCACAATGATAGGCTACTTCAACTTCAGTTATATGATAAGACAACCGACTTGAGATTCCAAAAATAGTACTCATCTACAAATTTTATAACAACTAGAAACCAAAAATCAAGGCTTATTATCTGCATGCATTAGGGAGATCAAAGAATGAAGGTCCTAGTATACAACTGGTACGTCATCCACTATATTTGGTCAGCGCCAAGTGGCATCGAGATTCATGTTCAAAATAAGCATAGTGGAATATCTAGACTTTCACTTTATAGGTAAAAAATCTTACGACAATCTACTTATGGGTTAAACTATTCACTATATGAACAGTTAATGTGTAGTAGAAGAAACCTAGAAAACAGTATTGGAGTCGACATTATTCTGTCCCTTAAATCACTTTGTTAAGATTGTTGAATGCTTACATTAAAGATGAGTATCAGTTAAGACTAGAAACATTTTTTCCCTTTTGAGGCTAAAGTTTAAAACCATTTATGCATGTAGATTATAATTACTTATATGAATCCACAAACTAAATAGCATGAAATGTATCCTTTACTGATAGGACTGACCTTAGATCCTCTGTTGGAGATTTACTCAAATGAGATAATACGAACTAAAGAGAGGTTAGCTAAGTACTTTAGCCGGGTAACATCAGCACCCACCAATACAGTGGCCTTCTTTCCATCATAAAAAAGTACAGAGTAGGCTGCATAGAGACAACTATCAATACTATGCAAAAATCAGATATGATACTGGAAGAAACAAACTGAACTCTCCATCCAGAGATCCGGAGATTCAGCATATAATCAAAGTGTGCTTTTAAAATGTAAAATTGAAGAACAAAAAAGAACAAAATCAGATATTTTTGAATAAAGCTATGCTATTCTAAGACATCTAAACACTAGTGCAGATAAAATGTAAAATTGAAGAACAAAAAAGAAGTTGGCATTATAATATTCTTGGATAAATGTGCCATGTTGCCAAATGAAGCTGAAACCTGAGATTTTGAAGAGAAACCACTCAGATGCAAGAGATCAAACTCAAACATGTAGATATGAACAGCAACTTGGCTGTACAGGCTTAATGACAAGTCTCTCCTGGAAATACTTGCCTTGGCCAGGAATGCTAGTGTCAGGTTGGCAATAAATTATTTGGTTAAACATCAAAGTTTGACAGATACAACTATCAAAAGGACTGGCAGTTCTAAATTGACAGATCAATATGCATTGTATGAGATGTACTTATGTAAGTATGATTTTTTTTTTTGAATATCAATAAATATCTGTCAAAAGAAATATCCAATATACCCATCTTGTTTGGAAAAAAAAGTTACAATATGAAAATTCCTTCAAATGGCGACATGTGCTTTGCAATGGTACCAACATAATAAATCAATTCAGAGGAAAAACTAGCATATTCAACCTTTGCAGCATGTCTAAATGGAAATAAAGTCTCTTTTTTAAAAAGGAACAGTGAGGCTCATGGATTCTGTACTCCACTCATCTCACACTTCCAACTACAATGTTGCATAGTTACATAAAAAGTAAAACCCTGAACTAAGCTACTTTTGCAAGTGGATTTACCAATCATCTTGTGGAGGATAAATTTTTCAACATATACATGATTTTTTGAACAGTTTGTCTGCATCTTATGGACATACTACATGTTGTGAGATTATAATGCTTACTTCAGGAAGCTGATGTAAGCAGAAGACTTGAGAAGTTCCCCTGGCCTCACTTAAATTTATGTGTGGATCTACTATTTCAGTTATCAACAATTGTCTTTGGACCATACTAATACAGATGCAGTATTGTGTCCTTTAAAATTAAAGAGATCCTTGAATGGAATAGAGGACGAGTCCTTAATAATCTAGTCACCTAAAGGAAACAAATAATAGAACATGCATCGAAAGATTTCCATACACAAGCTATTATCTGCAATAATTATTCAGAATTGTTCCTGCAACAAGAAGCTAATTTATTTAATGAATTTTGATGACTGGATAAAGAATGAGTTTTGTCTCTTGTTCATATTTCCAACCATGTCCAACAATACAAAAGTATTTGTGACACCAATCATAAACCCATCTTGACAGGTGAGTGATGACACACATTATATTTTACACATGCACTATGCATATCTATTGCGACTGTCTATCGACCTGACATCGGCCTTCATGATCTTTGTCGAATTCTCGACCTGCTCAACTTCAAGCAAGAGGGGTTCAGGCAAAAAACCAAGATGCCTACTTGATGGATGGTTGAATTCGTAAGATAAGTCTTGTCTAGTGATTTAACAGTCTTCCCCAAGTGTGAGGTAACTAGACTTCCGATCATAACATTATTACTTGAAACATCATTAAAAGAAACAACACCCACATATGCACAAAGCATGCTCTTCTATCCTAAAGACGATATCTATACTACTATATAATGGAAAAAGTTGAGCTTCACCGTGAAACTTTTCTTTCCAAATATACCCTTGCATAAGTTTACTAATTAAATTGTTTATTTAAGTTAATAGAGACAACTAGGTAATTAAGGAAGCTATCTTTTGATATTCCTAAATAGTCTTACATATATGTATAAAATAATATATATAATAATATAATAATACTAATTTAATAATAAGCTTAGTTAATTAAGGTGGATGTCCTAGTCTTCCTAATAATAATATAAAATAACATAATAATCCATAATACTATTATTTGTTCTTTCCAAATAGTATAAAATACGTGCAATGCACGTGCATATATAGTAGTACAGCTTAAACGCATTTTATGCTCTGTACACTTGTGTTCTCCTTAACAATCTTAGAAGGTTAGACATCTTAGAGTGACTAAATAGCAGAAATTTTTTCTAAAACATGTTGCAAGTGATATACAGATTTACAAGTTACTTCGTTTCATCCTACTTTTTCCTCCTGCTTAGTATCATACTACTATGCAGCCAATTAACTAATACATGTTATATTCCTAAATGTAATCCCCTTATAGCAAGGTTTACAACCATGCAGTCAGTATCTCACAGGAACCTCTCTATGAGTATCAATATTACCTGTTATATTCCTAAATGTAATCCCCTTATAGCAAGGTTTACAACCATGCAATCAGTATCTTACATGAACCTCTCTATGAGTATCGATATTGGTAGTTTAACAATTTTCTCAGTTTCAGATAACATTATTGCAGTTTCAAGCTTCACTTCAAAAAAGCTTCAACACCTTACAAACTTAACCAAAATATAAGAAATGAAACATAATTTTATAAAATATTTACGTACTTCTGTCCTAGTTTTCACAAATAGCTGCTTAGTTATATGTTTTTAAGAAACTACAACATGATAATGCATATATAATACCCAAGTTACCATATACACGCTCAAAAAGGTTCTTTAGTAAACATGCAACAGCCTGAATGAAGCACACAATTTGGCCAGTTTAGTATAATTTTGAAAGTTCCCGCCAGTTTTGGCCTTGTTTCAGGAAATTTTGAGACCTGGGCCAGTTTTGAAAATTTATGGCAAGTTTTCAAAGACCACTTCGGAAAGTTCCTGCCAATTTTGGCTACTTTAGGCATAGAGGCCTAAATATCTGAAACACCGAAACCGATCTAACCAGTACTAAAATGAATTTAAGGTACCAACCGATACCAATTTGGCCGTGGATTTGTAGATTAGTTCGACTCAAATCTAACAACTACAGGATGTCAGTAACGCCCAATTGTATACCTCGCCTTAAAGTATAGTATAAAGCAAAGAAGTGAGTCATGAAAGATTACAATACCACCATTCCTGTTTTAGTTTTTCGAAACTCCAAAAATCCCATGTGCATAAGGCGAACTACAACATCACTTATAAAAACAAAATTTTGCAAAACTACTAATAGCTATTTCCTATAGCAAATTTTGAAGTAGAGTAGCTTCAAAGACGAGAACCAAGCAAAAAGAAAACTAAGCCAGTAATAAGGATGACGTCAAAAAAACATAGATCAGAAAGGGCTGGATAATAATATTTTATGATATTACAATGTACTTCGCAGTTTTTAACTTCCTTTCATAGTGGCTATCCAAACACATTTTAAAAGGAGTGGACAAGAAAGTGCAAAAAACAAGTCCAAATTTTTTCTACACTCTTTCTCAGTCCCAAGGAGTTCTTTCTATCCAAACAACCCTAAGGAACCTAGGTTCAATCACTTTGTAAAGCTTTTTAAGTTGATTTTACAAAAGAAAATAATATCAATGCTTGAATCCAACTCTCAACCCATAAAAGTAGACCTTCAATCTATTTGGGGGCATGTTGAATAATACAAAAAATATAACCCTTACCAACAGTATAGAGTTTTGGTGTAGAGGCATGGAATTTAACACAAAGAATCAAAAGATAAAAATAGAGGAAGAGAAGGATAGTCAACTACCTCTATATACACATGTCAATTCAAATATTGTGTTTCTTTGATTCATTCAACAAGGCAAAATATTATTTCATTCAAAACTAATATGGAAAATAACATAAATAATACATAAAGCTACGCCTTCATGTATCAAATTTCTCTTTTTTTTATAATCTTTCTTACTTTTTGGCTTTCCCATGCCAAAACTCGGGAAGTATGATATGAAACACTGATACCAAAACCCACAAGGAGAGTCTTACAAGTTATAACAACCCCTAAATTGATACTAACTTTGAAATAATCAAGAAAGCTTGCTCTAACGACATCCTGAAAACATATTCCATTTGAGCTTGATCTTATGTTTAAATGCATGATAAAAAAAATCATAATATGGTTTTTACAACTATTTTTGACATACATGTGGGAAATGACAAACCATATACTTAATTGAGAAGTTAATAAACTCTAAAAAAGTGTGACACTTATTTGTAGCCAATCCAGTGTATATATATACAACAAATCAATTATGTAAGTTAAATGGAAACATCAAATTAAATCAATTGAATAAGTGCATTGCTGATAATAAAGCAATAAGTTTAACCAAGAAATCTTACCAAGTAATTGTGGTGAATGTTGAATAGTCCCATTAGATGACATGTCAAGATCAGATGGTAAGCAATCCCTTTCAAGTGAGAAACTTTATATGACCTCCATGTTGGTGTTTACCCAGAAATTTTATGTATCAATAATGATATCGACGAGTCGACGTCAATCTCATTACTCTTTGCACAATGTTGAGAAAAATTAGGAAGCATTTTCATATAATGATGACACTGTCCATCCTTTGAGACTAGATCCACTATGGATGCCACAGTAGATGCCTCAAGGCTAAATTTTCTTTTATCCATTTCTGCAAGAAACCCCATAGCTCTGTTTACTTCACCATTCTCCAACAAGCTCTTAACAACAGCATTAAGCATACCAGAATCTGAAGAGTAACCTTCTTTCTTCACTGTCAAAAACAACTCGTCAAATTCATCCAACAACCCTTCTTTAATAAGGCCTTTCATCATTATAGTGTATGTTACCACATCGGGTGACACTACATCATTTGCAAGAATAGAGTTAAAGAGATCCCTTGCTGCATTAACCTTACCAACTTGAAACATTCCTTGAATTAAAATATTGAAGATCCTAGCTTCCAGTTTTTCCTTTTTACATGATATGGTGTCGAACAGATTCATGGCCTCATCAATGTGGTGATTTTTACAAAGTCCATGTAATATTATATGATATGGTGTCGAACAGATTCATGGCCTCATCGATGAAGATGGCGTAGGTGACGGTGTTGGGGGAGGTGCCGGCACGATTGAGCTTGTTGAGCAAGGAGAAGATGGTCGGGAAGTTGGATGTGGATGTTGGGTTGTTCTTACGGGTGATGGAGGTGAAGAGGTTGTTGTAGGTGGAGACTTGGGGTTTGGGCTTGGCAGCAGTCAATTTGTCGAACAGATGGAGTGCGTCTTCCATGGGGAGGTGCTTCTCCGAGCGACAGCGTTCTCTGACGAGACGCTCTACATTATTACAACTTAGAAAGTATGACGATGATAATGATGACGCAGTGGGTTTCTTCATTTCCTTCTTCTTCTTCTTTCTGAATTCAGAGGTGGGTGGGTGAGAAAGTAAGTGGAGTCATAAACCTTAACAAGAAATATTTTCTTGTATAAAGGTATATATCATCAACCATTTTTTCTAAAATTAAATTTAAATTTGTTATATATTCAAAATGGGGAATCGAACTCAACCAAACAAGAAAAATCTCACACCTTAACAACGTGAGCTAGAAAAGTTATTTGACTATAATTGGATAACATGCTTATTATACGTTTTATCTTTGCACGTGCATTTACTAGTTAATATTAAAAGAATTGGATAATTATTATTTTTTGATTAAAATATATCATGTTAGATGTCACATAATGTCATTTAACATGTCACGTAAGTTGCAACATAAGTAGGAATACAAATAACATTAGTCTTCTTTTATTCACTTAGTAAATTGCTCATGACGGTTAACCAGCTCTATGGCAAAATAAGAGCATTTATATAGACACTATAAAATTTACTTAGGGTTGTCCATATTTATTTATTTATTTACAAGTATGTCACTCAAAAAATTTAATCGGAAGTGCCCAAAATACATAATGGCCTATCAAAAAAATTTGACAGTACTATAGAAGGATGTTCATTTAAGATCGTCAAAAAAAATTGACAGTCCTTTTAATAGTTAGGGTTGTCAAAAAATTTGATAGTTCTTCCAATAGATTGCATGTCATTTATCATAACATTCATAAATTCTAGATCCAGTCAGGACTATATAAATTTTCTATAGTCTTGTACGTTTTCAGGACTATATAAATTTTCTAAAATCCTGTATATTGTCAGGATTGTAAAAAATTATACATTCATGTATATTTTTTACATACATGTGTAGAAAATTTCTACAGCCTCGAGTCTTTCCAGTCGCGCTTATCGACAAAAATCCAAAGTTTGAAACTCTAAAATAGGTTCGAAACTTTAGAAATCCGTCAAAAGTTTATCCTAAACCTATTTTATGTTACTACACTACGATATTTTGGCATTAACAAGGATTAGGAAGAAGTTTAGGGTTTTGAAGTGAAGGAATGAGGGAAAAGATCTTGAAGAGAGAGAGAGAGAGACAGACTAAATATTAGAATGTTTGAATTTGGATGGGGGGCAACCCCTAGTAAAAAATTTACTATCCTGAATAAAAATTCCACAAAATTGGGTTGGCCCCATACTTGGCTAGCCCGAGTAATTTATGTTGTGCCATGTTTAAAAAATTCAAAAATAATAGATAAATCACTAGGCCTTCGGTGTCTAATTTCTAGATTATTTGAAAAACTTTATGCATTTCAAGCAACGAAAGACTCTTTGAACATTGTTCAGGTATAATTTGAGGTTTACAATATTGGCCAATACTGATAGATATCGTTCAACGTCACATCCCAATACCGAATACGAAGAACATGTGTGTAACATGGCCAACTACGTACTACAGAATCCTCTAATACCCCGACTGCAAGAGACTATGTTGGGTTTAATCTAGCATGCAAAGTCCACATGTGACCTATAAGCAATCTATAACATATACCAATCAAGCAAGTAAGAACATATACAAGATGACCATGATATAAGTAAATCACTAGGGCCATGCCGTAACATATTACAATCTAAAATCTAGCAATATATAAGAAGTCAAGTAGTTGAGCACGTCTAAGTACTTGATCAAGGTACATAAATAGACATAAACAATAAAGTGTCTTAATAGCAAAATGGGGACAGACTCCCAGAACAACTAGGGTTAAAAAAAAAAGCCCATCGGCTAAATGCTACTAAAATAATAACAACATAATGAGAAAAATAACTCATGTGTTGGCGCCAGCGTCCTTTGCATATCATCCTGGCCATCAAGCTAGAAGTCTGGAACCTCCTCTGTCTCAGGCTCTAAATATGAAATCATAATAAGCAACCTGGCAGAATGTCACAAAGAAGCCTAAGATGATAGCAAAACGCAAAACACAAATACATGAAAAAAAAAATGCAGTAAAGACAGAAATGTTAAGACAAGCACCGAAGAACAGTACCGATGTTTTGAGGAGGCAAAAAAGACATGAGAGTAGACTAGCTATCAAGCATATAAGGAAAGACAAGCTATCGTACTAAGGCAAACATACCATGCAATAATAGTCCTAGGAGTTGCTATTATTAGCTATATATGTGAGCCTAATTACTAATGTAAGTTGAAAATCCCCTCACAACATAGTCTAATAACAAGAAGCTCAAAGGCTATCCTCAATAGAGCATGGGATGCGCATCCATAATCAATACAATTCTATACAGAATAGTCGTTGTAGAGCGTCGGTAAGGCACGAAAGCAAAAAAGGTCGGTCATGTGCACAAAGAAAAAAAACACAATATGTAAATCTGGCACGCAAAGCTGAGGAATGTAGCGTCATCGGGGTCGAATGATTTATTTCTGGCAAGTAATAAATTGTCGAACAAAATTGCTAAAAAACTAAGGATTCTCCTTTCCCCATGCAACTATGTGAATAATCTAGTAATTAATCCTTAATCATTTAACTTGATTCCTGAATCGTGGATATGCGAAATATCGACCTTGTATGTCGAGGGATAGATACTATCATGAGGTTACAAGGATCTACGTGTCCATCCGATCAGGGGTAGCAAGGTCAGACATGCTGAGCAAGTAGGCACTACATGATCACCAGCTCGATCATAAGGCGAGACACACATGACAGGTCTAGCAAGTCGGGAAGACAGGAAAAACAAATCTCTCATAAACAATGACGATCGAGATACACTAGTGTGTACCAGTTCTGACTCATATTACACAAACCGAAATACTATCTGTATCCCATCCTAGCTAGTATATTAAAAATGAACTAACACTTATATCAAACATGCAATCAGTAGCACTCGGTCACTTTCTAGACACAGGTCCACGACCCTACCACTAGGGTTAAGCTACACCACTCATGTAGGCAATTAACTACCATGCTATCATGTATATAACAGTTTAACTACCATGCTATCATGTATAAAACAGTCAGGAAAACTATACATATGCTAGCCAAGCATCAAGTAAATGAAATCGGAAAGTATGTAAAAGTGTGTATATGTGAAAGCAGATAAAAGCATATACATATAAAACAAAACCTCAAAAAATCATGTGATCACTAATTAAGCATGTTATCAGGTGAATATAACTATACTAAGTGGGTATCAAGCCATAGTGGAAGACGACAAGAATCCGAGACGAGAACGAAATAACAACTAAAATAATTGCTAGGCCCCTTTGGGGAATAGCTCCAAAGGAAAATTCCCAAGAAATGGTGAGTTCATACACATAGGTGAGTTCTTTTCTTAGAGAATTTAAACTTCCAAGGATTTCTTTCTATCCAAACAACCCCAAGGAACCCAGGTTCAATTTCTTTGGAAAGCAAGTTGAATAATACAAAAGTATATCTTCAATCCAACTCTCAACCCATAAAATTATATCTTCAATCTATTTGGGAGCATGTTGAATAATACAAAAATATAACCCTTACCAACTGTATAGAGTTTTGGTGCAAAGGCATAGAATTTAATACAAAGAAATAAAAAGATAATAGATGAAAAGAATAAGTGGGAAGGGAAGGGAAAAGGAAGAGAAGGATAGTCAACTACCTCTATATATACATGTCAATTCAAAAAAAAAAAAATATATACATGTCAATTCAAATATTGTGTTTCTTTGATTCATTCAACGATGCAAAATATTATGTCATTCAAAATCAATATGGAAAAATAACATAAATAATACATAAAGTTATGCCTTGATGTATCAAATTTCTCTGGGTTTTTAATTTTTTTTTTTTTTTGACTTGTCCATGCCAAAAATTCAGAAAGTGCGTTCTGAAACAACTGATACCAAAACCAATAAGAAGGGTCTTATAAGTTATAACGATCCCTAAACTGATACGAACCATGAATAATCAAGAAAGCTTGCTCTAACGACATCTTAAAACATATTCCATTTGAGCTTGATCTTATGTTTAAATGCATGATAAAAATATCATAATATGCTTTTTACAACTATATTTGACATACATGTGGGCAATAACAGACGATACACTTAATTGAGAAGTAAATAAACTCTAAAAAGGTACGTCACTTAGCTGTAACCAATCCAATATATATATAACGAATCAATAATGTAAGTTAAACGGAAACATCAAATTAAATCAAATGAATTAGTGCATTGCTGAATATAATAAAGCAATAAATTTAACCACGAAATCTTACCATGTAATTGTGGTGAATATTTAATAGTCCCATTAGATGACATGTCGAGATCAGATGGCATGCAATCCCTTCCCAGTGAAAAACTTCATATGAACTCCATTTTGGTGTTTACCCGGAAATTTTATGTATCAAGGATGATATCGACGAGTCGATGTTAATCCCATTACTCTTTGCACAATGTTGAGAAAAATTAGGAAGCATTTTCATATAATGATGACAATATCCATCCTTTGAGAGTAGATCCACTATAGAGGACGCAGTAAATGCCTCAAGGATAAATTTTCTTTTATTCATTTCTGAAAGAGACCCCAAAGCTCTGTTTACTTTACCATTCTCCAACAAGCCCTTAACAATAGCATTAAGCATAACAGAATCTGAAGAGTAACAATCTTTCTTCACCGACAAAAACAACTCATCAAATGCATCCAACAACCCTTCTTTAAAAAGGCCATTGATCAAGATGTTGTAAGTAACTGTATCTGGTTTATGACCTCGTGAGAGCATTAGCTCAAAAACTTTAAATGCTTTACTTGTTTCTTGTATCAGGCAATATCCTTCCATTAAGGTACTGTATGTTACTACATTGGGTTCCAAACCTCTTTGAATCATCACATCTAATAATTTATACACTTTTTCGACCATTCCTTCTATACATAGAGCATCAATTATCGTGTTGAATGTCACAACATTAAGTTCAAACCCTTGATCCTTCATTTCCTCCAGCAATCTAGAAGTTACTTCCCATTTCCCTAATTTTAGAAATCCAGAAATCAAAGTGTTATAAGTGATAATATTAGGAGAGCGACCTTGAGTTACCATTTGACAGAAGAGGCCTTTAGCTTCCTCCACTTTTCTAATTTTGCAAAGTCCATCAATCAAAGTGTTATAAGTGATAATATCAGGAGAGAGACGTTGAGTTACCATTTGACAGAAGAGGCCTTCAGCTTCCTCCACTTTTCTAATTTTGCAAAGTCCATCGATCAAAGTGGTATAAGTGACAACATTAGGAGAGAGACCTTGAGTTACCAATTGACGGAAGAGATCTTCAGCTTCCTCCACTTTTCCGATCTTACACAGAGCATCAATCAAAGTGTTATAAGTGATAATATTAGGAGAGAGACCTTGAGTTACCATTTGACGGAAGAGATCTTCAGCTTCCACCACTTTTCTAATTTTGCAAAGTCCATCAATCAAAGTGTTATAAGTGATAATATTAGGAGAGAGACCTTGAGTTACCATTTGACGGAAGAGATCTTCAGCTTCCTCCAATTTTCCGATCTTGCAAAGTCCATCTAATAAAATATTGTAAGTAAAAGTGTCCGGCTGCACTCCTTCTTGTCGCATTTTCTTGAACACATCCATAGCTTGATCTACCTTCTCGTTCTTACAGTACCCATCAATCAAAGCATTGTAACTACGGACATCGGGCCTTAGACCCTCACGAGACATAGAACTGAGTAACTCGTCCACCTTCTCGAACCTGCCTTCGAGACAGTATCCATGCAGTAGTACATTATACGTGATTTTATCGGGTTTCTCCCCTCTTTCAACCATCAAATAGAGTAGATTATGTGCTTCGATCGTTTTCCCTTGCTTGCAAAGATAATCCATCAACGTGTTAAATGTTACAGCATTTGGTGCGAGTCCTCTACCGACCATCTCTTTAAAGATTCTGCTGGCCTCTTTCCAGCAACCAATAACCAAATGGCCTCTAATAATGCTAGTGTACGTAACGACATCCGGTTGGATTCCCATGCTGACCATCTCCTCGAACAGCTCAGAAGCGCTACTCATATTTTCTTGTCTGCAGCGAGCGTTGATGACTATATTGTAAGTGAACACATTGGGTTCGGCATGCATTTTCCTGAGTACGTCGATTGCCAAGTCCATGTTTCCGCTCTCGCAGTGACCCTTTATGACAGTAGTGTAAGATACAACGTCTGGCACAAAGCTCAGCTGAGGCATTTTGTCGAGCAACTGGGCTGCAGCGCTGTAACTCTTCTTGACACAGAGTCCTCTGAGCAGAGAGGTGAGGATGATGATGGTGGGACTCCAACCGCGTCTCAGCATGCATGCGAAGACGGCGAAGGCAAGGTGTACGTTGTTGGAGCGGCCGCAGAAGTCGATGAAGATGGCGTAGGTGACGGTGTCGGGGGAGGTGCCGGAACGGTTGAGCTTGTTGAGCAAGGAGAAGATGGTCGGGAAGAAGTTGGAGGAGGAGGATGCTTGGTGGTGGTTCTTACGAGTGACGGAGGTGAAGAGGATGTTGTAGGTGGAGACTTCGGGGATGGGGTGCTTGGCAGCAGTCAATTTGTCGAACAGATGGAGTGCCTCTTCCATGGGGAGGTGCTTCTCCGAGCGACAGCGCTCTCTGACGAGACGCTCTACATTACCACCACGAAGGAAGTATGACGACGATGACGACGCAGTGGGTTTCTTCATTTCTTCTTCCTTCTTTCTTCTTCAGAGGTGGGTGTTAATGGAACAACGCTCTGTTTGTGAGAAAGTAGGTAGCAAATGGAAACCTTGTGTTGTGCGTGATTGTGTGGCCATCTTCTCTTTTATGAGTAACTAGTTCCGGACGTATCAAAAAGAAATCAACCATATTATTAATAAAGTATATAAAAATTTAAAATATGCAGAATATTTTAAATATAATTTTAATATATTTTAATATGAGATTTGTTATGATTAATTTTTTAAGTTTCATACAAAGTATTAATAGTATGTAAAATGGCAACGAAAGCATATGTTTTGTTGAAATTTCAAAGCAAGCACTGGAACGCCCATATGATAGGCATTTTGAAGTAAAACGCCCTTAAGATAGGCGTTTTCCTTTTTTTTTAATTTTTTTTCTCCTCCGTTACTTGTTCCGTTAAGCAGTTAACCCAAAAAAAAAACATATATAGAGAAAAGGAAAACGCCCTTAGGAAGGACGTTTTGAAAAGGAAAACGTCTTTAGGAAGGGCGTTTCCTTTAGGGAAAACGTCCTTCCTACAAGCGTTTTCCTTATTTCTATAAAAAAAATCATTTTTTTGCCTATTTAGAGATAACAACATGTAGACAGATAGGTGGATGTGATAGGATGTGATAGGTAAGTGTAGCTGGGAGAGAGGATTAAATAGAGTATGTAATGTTAAGTTTCTAAGAGAGGGTATGTAGTTCAGCTAGACCGTAAATGTTGCACTATCTGCAATTTTTGCGTTTTGATAATTTATTATTTGAAATATTTGATCATCAAACAGGTAGATGTTATGTGGTTCAGCTAGACCGTAAATCTTGCACATGTGGTCGGTGGCAACATACTCTACTACCATGTGTACATGCTTGCTATGCTTGTCATTCATCCAACTTTACAGTTGAAAGTTTTTATCTTGTTGAATTTTCTGTGACAACGCTTAGAAGTGTATACATGCCACGTATGGAACCGATTCCATCCCCCTACACTCCTCAAAGTGAATTAATAAGAGGTCAAAGTGGAGTACCACTTGTTGGACATAGAGCTGGAAGACCGAAGAAGAATCGTATTATGACGCGAAAGCTGTCAACAAGGGATTTCCATTACATGATTTGTGACGGGATAGGACACGACAAAAGAACATGCACAAATTAACCGATGCAGTAATTATTGTCGTTGTAATTTTGGCGATTGTAATTAAAGTGCTTTTTTTTACTTCATAAGCAGCACGCTTCCCGAACTCCCAAAGCAGCACGTGGTCCGACAGAAATGCAGGCGGGGGGTCCATGTCAGCGAAAACGCCCTTCGTAATGGCGTTTTCGTCTGACAAAATGCCCTTGCTATGGGTGTTCTATTTTTTGTTTATTTATTTTTTCGTTTAAAGATGTTAATGGAGGCTAACGGAGCTATTTTAAAATTAAATTTAATAGAAGAACGACCTTCGCAAGGGCGTTCTTATGCTCTATATATAATAAATGGAAACTTTATACTCTACATGTAATTTTATAATAATTTAATGCTTTAAATTTTTGATTTTTAAATTATGGTTATATATTTAATTAGATAGTATTATGTAGTTAGTTTGAACATAATTTTAATTTTAAACATATTACAGTATAGGGTGGTCTTTAATTTTTTAAGTGAGGAAAGAGGGTTCGATTATCCACAGAAGATAAAAAGGTAGTTATTTTTTATTTTTGATTTTTTTTAAAAATTTAATGGTTGATAATATACACGGCTTAGACGGCTTAATTTGGAGCCGTTTTGAAGCTCCTTCATATTAGTAGAGATGTTATTCGCACATCCAAATTGTCTTTTCAAATCTTTCTTTTTATGTGACATTTGACATGATAGTTAATGTAACATCTAAGATTACAAATTTAAAAATTAACATTAATATTAACGTTAACATTAAAATTCTACGCTTAGAGGATTGGTTCATATATCTTTACGTCATAATTTTTTCAATTACGTAAGGAAGATACAATAGTATAGCATCCAAAACCTAGGTATCGCCCGTACTAATACATGATCGGTAAAACTCACCAAAGCTAATCCCAGATTGTTTGTATAACTCTTGCTTTCTCATTTCTCAATAACCCAAAGTCAGAATCCCAATTTCTCACCATTTGTCAAGAACATCTCACATATAATGACCAAATACCTAATTTCTCATCATTATTGAGGTTAATGAGTCCACATAGATGTATAGATGTTACTGTCAGGTTTAGCACTGGACATTTGCTAAAAGTGACATTATAAACTTTAATACATATAGCATGATCTACTTTCATGTGTATTTTTATTTTACTTTACGAAGGTGTGCTCTCTTAATTCTCCTCTATATATATCAAATTTTACAAATGTATAATACAAATTTACATGTTAACGCTTTGATCATATAATTCCAAATTGTTGGTAACTTGGTTTACAGAGATGACTGGAGAAAGACCTTCAAGTAGATCCAGGAAAAGAATATTTGCAAGCTCAAGGCGTAGAAGACTGCTTTGCATTTCTGAAATAAATAGAGTGGGCATTTATCAGAATCCAAATTGAATTCTGGAACAAGAACATAATATCCATAAGAACAAATAAAGCATGTTAAAAGAAATTATTCTTTCAAGTGTTTTGGCATCAGCCGCACTATGGAACTCCAGACAGGGAATACAACATCAAGCAATAAAAGGAGGGGCATGAAACCCAAAATTAGCACCAAGACATCAACTTCAAAATGTGAAATCATTACAAACACAGGTGCAAGGTGAATATCTTCTTGTTATGCCATCCAAAGGCTGTCCGTCTTCAGAATGTCACACTACATTTAACTTTGGGCTAAATCAGCCTGCAGAGAAGAAACAAACCCGATTTAGCCATAACTTCCTGCAGCAGTCGAAAGAGAGTTTCTTCACTACCACCAGACTAGCACGAGTACCCAACCATGCATACAACGCGAGAACCATATGGTCGGTCATTCATACGGATTTAAATTGGGTGAAGCCAATTCCAGGAATAAACAAGAACATTTGCCCTGTCCACAAGGACTCAGTTCCTAGTTAATATGTGATCTAATTTTTGATGGTTTCCATCCTTAAACTGCCAGACCATGACGGATTTAGATCATCAGATTTTCGTTAAGCGAACAAAATATCAAAATTTCCAATAAATATCAATATCAAAGAAAAAGCAAGTTACCAGGGCATGTTAATTTCAGCAGAAAATTTGTAAAAATCTGCATAAAATCAAAACTTACGAGATTTACAACAGCATAATTTGGGCAAAAACAATAGATTATATTATATCAATATATTATAAGAAAATATGATCCGGCAAAGTGGAATTTCAGCAAAATTTTGCAAACAACTGCAAACAAAACAAGATCCAAACTTTCCATACAATCAAGACAAAAAAATCATGATCCGGGCAGGTTACTTTGAGCAGGAAATTTGTAAAATAACCCAAAAAATCAAAAAACAAATTATGAGATGATTCAGCCACATATCAATAAATATGCAAACTTTCCAATACATATGAATTATATCAACAGATTATGATACAGGCAAGTGAATTTGAGCAGGAAAATAAAATATGAAAGAGAGAATTATATTATACCTGGAGATTTGGGCTGTGAGGAATGTGGCTATGGCTATGGAAGGAGGATTTTAAATGGGAATAGGGAGAGAGTGTGGAGGAGTAAATATCACACTAGCAAGAGTGTTTTAAACTAGATAACATACGATATAATGTATTCCTTCGTACATTAGGAGCAAATATAAAGTTACCATATGGTGAATAATGCTAGTCACCTTAATGTGTTCCTAGATCTAGGGAGAATATTGATGTAATGGGATACTACAGTTCAGAATGCTGATATAATGCATATCACATGGCAATCAATAACATTAAATATGCACAACAAGATTGGTTTTAATTTTTCCATCTCAGTTATCTTTGGTTCCAATGTTGCTTCAGAGAGAGTGTCTCTGTGGCAGGAACTAGAGGCATCGGATCAAGTTGTTCATACTCTTAGTTGGGGGGGCACAGTTCTGAAAAATAGGGGGCAGTCATATCAGTGAGAGGCTGCTGGAGGAATTTAATTCCCGTATGGACCCAGCATGCTTGACAGAGTTACCAGTTGTATGCAACCTCTTAGTTATTTTACAAGTGATCATAGCCCCATGATATGTGCCAACAATTGGAGTATGAAATTAGGGTATGAGTGTAACATAGTAGATGAATTGTCTAACCCGCAGAGAAAGACCTCCCATGTTGAAACTTTCCTAAGTGTCGAACCCCATAAAAGACACTGAATTGCACTCTTGCTAATGGAGCTGATAGTCTACTAACATCGACGATTTCTTTTTCTTCTATTCAAGAGAAGTTGCAATCCTTTGGATATAAATCTGATAAGGATCGTATAGATACCACATTATTCACATATGACAAGCTTATCAGTACAAAAATTTCTTCATAAAATTGAAAAATCAAACTAGAATATCAAAAATGAGAAATTTGGAAAACTATATTATATGCAACCCTAATATTGAGCGTTATGTCATAGGTGATGGTATCACTCAAAAAACTTGGGTGATGAATAGCATTTTTTTAGACGTTAATATACATATACAAAATATACATATACAAAATAAATATACAAGGAACATAAATATACATATACAAAATAAAGAGTATTAATAGCAAAATGGGAACAGACTCCCAAAACAACTAGGGCTAATAAATGTCCATCGGTTAAACGCTACTAACAGAAACAGAAAAATCACTAATGTGTTGGCACCAGCGCCCTTTGCGTATCATCCTGGCCATCAAGCTAGAGATCTGGAACCTCCTCTTTCTCGGGCTCTAAATATGAATTCATGATAAGTAAGACCCCACCAAGCAGAATGCCACAAATGAAGCCCAAGATGATATAGCAAAACGCAAAACACAAATACAGGGGGAAAATATAGTAAACGCAGAAATGTAAAGACAAGCACTAAAGCACGGTACCAATGTTTTGAGGAGGCAGAAAAGACATGAGAGTAAACTAGCTATCAAGCATAGCATACCATGCAATAAAAGTCCTAGAGGTTGCTATTGTTAGCTACATATGTGAGCCTAATTACTCATGTAAGATGAGAACCCCCTCACAACATTGTCTAATAACAAGTTCAAAGGCTATCCTCAATAGAGTCTGGGATGTGCATCCATAATCAATACGATTCTATACAGAATAGTCGTTGTGGAGCGTTGGTAAGGCAAGAAAAAAAAGGTCATGTGCACAAAGAACAAAACACAATATGTAAATCTGGCATGCAAAGATGAGGAATGTAGCGTCATCGGGGTCGATTGATTATTTCTGGCAAGTAATAAGTTGTCGAACAAGATCGCTATAAAACTAGGGATTCTCCCTTCCCCATGCAACTATGTGAATAATATAGTAATTAATCCTTAACCATTTAACTTAACAAGGTTTTACAACTATTTTTGACGTACACGTGGGCAATGACAAACCATATACTTAATTGAGAAGTAAAGAAACTCTAAAAACGTACGTCACTTATTTGTAACAAATCCAATGTATATATAACAAATCAATAATGTAAGTTAAATGGAAACATCAAATAATCAATTGAATAAGTGCATTGCTGAATATAGTAAAGAAATAAGTTTAACCAAGAAATCTTACCAAGTAATTGGGGTGAATTTTGAATAGTCCCATTAGATGACATGTCGAGATCAGATGGTATGCAATCCCTTTCAAGTGAGAAACTTTATATGACCTCCATGTTGGTGTTTACCCAAAAAAAATTATGTATCAATGATGATGTCGATGAGTCGATGTTAATCTCATTACTCTTTGCACAATGTTGAGAAAAATTAGGAAGCATTTTCATATAATGATGATATTGTCCATCCTTTGAGAGTAGATCCGCTATGGATGATGCAGTAGATGCCTCAGGGATAAATTTTCTTTTATCCATTTCTGAAAGAAACCCCATAGCTCTGTTTACTTCACCATTATCCAACAATCCCTTAACAATAGCATTAAGCATGCCAGAATCTGAAGAGTAGCCATATTTCTTCATTGACAAAAACAACTCATCAAATTCATCCCACAACCCTTCTTTAATAAAGCCTTTCATCATTATGGTGTATGTTAGAACATCTGGTGGCACTTCGTCATTTGCAAGAATAGAGTTAAAGAGATCCCTTGCTGCATTAACTTTACCAGCCTGAAACATTACATGAATTAAAATATTGAAGGTCCTAGCTTCCAGTTTTTCCTTCTGACATGATATGGTGTTGAACAGATTCATGGCCTCATCAACGTGGTGATTTTTACAAAGTCCACTTAATATTATATGATAGGTGTGGGGTTCTAGGGAAGTTCCAGAAGCAATCATTTTATCTTGTATTTCTTTTGCGTCAGCAACTCTTCCAGCTTGATATAATCCATCTAACATAATATTGTAAGTAGCAAGTGTTTGTTGCAATCCCTTACAAGGCATCTCATCAAAAAGGTGTCTAGCTCTATCAACCTTTCCCCACTTACAAAAGCCGTTGATCAAGATGTTGTAAGTAAATGTATCTGGTTTATGACCTCGTGAGAGCATTAGCTCAAAAACTTTAAATGCTTTACTTGTTTCTTGTATCAGGCAATATCCATCCATTAAGGTAGTGTATGTTACTACATTGGGCTCCAAACCTCTTTGAATCATGACATCTAATAATTTATAACCTTTTCCGGCCATTCCTTCTTACACAGAGCATCAATCAAAGTGTTATAAGTGATAACATCAGGAGAGAGACCTTGAGTTACCATTTGACGGAAGAGATCTTCAGCTTCCTCCACTTTTCCGATCTTGCAAAGTCCATCTAATAAATATTGTAAGTAAAAGTGTCCGGCTGCACTCCTTCTTGTCGCATTTTCTTGAACACATCCATAGCCTCATGTACCTTCTGGTTCTTACTGTACCCATCAATCAAAGCATTGTAACTACGGACATCGGGCCTTAGACCCTCACGAGACATAGAACTAAGTAACTCACCTACCTTCTCGAACCCGCCTTCGAGACAGTATCCATGAAGTAGTACATTATACGTGATTTTAGTGGGTTTCTCACCTCTTTCAACCATCAAATTGAGCAGCTTATGCGCTTCGATCGTTTTCCCCTGCTTGCAAAGGTAATCCATCAACGTGCTAAATGTTACAACATCTGGCGCGAGTCCTCTATCGACCATCTCTTTAAAGATTCCGCTGGCCTCTTTCCAGCGACCAAGAACCAAATGGCCTCTAATAATGCTATTGTACGTAACGACATCCGGCTGGATTCCCATGCTGACCATCTCCTCGAACAGCTCGGAAGCGCTACTCATCTTTCCTTGTCTGCAACGAGCGTTGATGACTGTATTGTAAGTGAACACGTCGGGTTCGGTATCCATTTTCCTGAGTACATCGATTGCCAAGTCCGTGTTTCCGCTCTCGCAGTGACCCTTTATGACAGTATTGTAAGATACAACGTCTGGCACAAAACCCAACTGAGGCATTTTGTCGAGCAATTGGGCTGCTTCGCCGAAGCTCTTCTTCAGACAGAGTCCTCTGAGTAGAGAGTTGAGGATGATAATGGTGGGACTCCAGCCGCGTCTCAGCATGCACGCGAAGACGGCGAAGGCAAGGTGTACGTTGTTGAACCGGCCGCAGAAGTCGATGAAGATGGCGTAGGTGATGGTGCCGGGAGTGGTGCCGGAACGGTTGAGCTTGTTGAGCAAGGAGAAGATGGTCGGGAAGAAGTTGGAGGAGGATGTTGTAGGTGGGTTGTTCTTACGAGTAATGGAGGTGAAGAGGATGTTGTAGGTGGAGACTTCGGGGATGGGGTGCTTGGCAGCAGTCAATTTGTCGAACAGATGGAGTGCGTCTTCCATGCGGAGGTGCTTCTCCGAGCGACAGCGTTCTCTGACGAGACGCTCTACATTACCACCATGAAGAAAGTACGATGATGATGCAGTGGGTTTCTTCATTTCCTTCTTCTTCTTTCTTCCTTCTTCAGAGGTGGGTGTTAATGGAACCTTGTGTTGTGTTAATGGAACAACGCTCTGTTAGTTACATGGGCGGCCTCTCTCTTATTGTGAGAAACTTTGGAGTCATAGGTAAGCACATGGAAACCTTGTCTTGTGTTCAATATGACTGTTGACATA
The DNA here is from genome assembly GCA_029216955.1 of Iris pallida. Taxonomy (NCBI): domain Eukaryota; kingdom Viridiplantae; phylum Streptophyta; class Magnoliopsida; order Asparagales; family Iridaceae; genus Iris; species Iris pallida. The sequence continues at coordinate 3,042,408 of JANAVB010024799.1, forward strand.
ATTATTTTTAAAAATTAAAATTAACATTATATTAAAATTAACATTAACATAGTTGGATGGACAATTTGGAGGTAAGAATAGCATTACTCCTCTTTTATTCACTTTTAGTAAATTGCTCATGACTGTTAACCAACTCTATTGCAAAATATGAGTATTTATAAAGGCACTACAAAACTTACTCAGGGCTGCCCATTTTTATTTATTTATTTACAAGTTTGTCACTCTAATTTTTTACACGGAACTGCCAAAAATATATAATGGACTATCAAAATTTTTGATAGTAAATGAACAACATGTTCTTTTTCTTTAGGCTGTCACATTTTTTTACACTTATACCATATACTGGATTGTGAAAATTTTGACAGTCATAAAGAAAATATGTTGTTCATTTAGGACTGTTAAAAATTTGACGATGCTTCCCAATAGGACGCGTGCCACTTATCATAAGATTCATAAATCCTAGATCTAGTCAAGACGAGAGAAATTTTCTATAGTCTTGTATGTTGTTAGGACTATACAAATTTTCTAGTTATGTATGTTGTCATGACTTTAGAAGGTTTCTATAGTCCTGAATATTGTCAGTACTATAGAAATTTGTGCAGTCCTGTATATTTCTACGGTCCTGTGTAGAATTTTTTTACAGTCCTAACTCTTTCCAGTCACGACTGTCGACAGAAATCCGAAGTTCGAAAATCCTAAAATAGGTTCAGAACTTTAGAAATCCGCTGAAAGTTCATCCTAAACCAATTTTACATTGCTACACTATGATATTCAGGCATTAACAAGGATTGGGAAGAAGTTTAGAGTTTTGAAGTGAAGGAATGTGGGAAATGATTTTGAAGAGAGAGAGAGTAAAAGTTAGAATATTTAAATTTAGAGGGGTTCGGGGGGGGGGGGGGGGGGGGGGGGGGGGTACCCTAGCTAGTAAGTTTTTTTACTGTCCTGAGTAAAAGTTCCACAAAATTGGGCTCGTCCTGAGTAATTTGTGTAGTGCCCTGATAGAAACTCCAAAATAATGGTAACTCGCTAGACCTTCAGTGTCTAATTTGTGGATTATTTGAAAAACTTATAAATATCATAGTAGCGATCTGTAGGGAAGTATCCAAATATTACAGTATGAGTTGTCATAACATCTGCTAACGTACTGCAATGCATTTCGTCATGCTAATTGTAACTTATTTAATAGTCATTCAACAATGCTTTGTTTCCAAAATCATATTATGTTCATCTCTCATTTAACAAGAAATAAATCTCATATTTTTCTTATTTGTTATCTTAGAATTTACTTGCCTCCAAATTGTTCATTTATGCTTGATCTTTAGTTCGCAATTGTCAAGAAAATTCTTGAAAAAGAAAATCCTGACATGCATGGTCTATGGGAGATAAGATTTAGATTTTTATAGACATTAAATTCAATTCCTAATGGCTTCATGATGTATATTTGTTCGATCATAAAGAATTAGCAAATGTTTAAAAACTTTTATATTCCTGATGTTTAATTTACCTATGTTATTATGATTATTCCATAAGCAATTCTTGGTGCTAAAGGAAGGGTGACATAAAATATTACTGTAACAGCTGCTCCAGCAAAACATGCATATTAAACAAACTTGGTTGTGCCCAAAAGTTGAAGTTGTCTACATTATTGTAGTTCTTTGGAGAGATAATTTTACTAGGGTTGCCACTTGCCACCGTCTTTGAAAGCGTCACACTTCAATCACATTCTTCCCGTGACAGATTGAACCAACTTACAGCTTACGTGCATCATGACTAGGTCCACTTGTTGAAGTGGTTAAATTAGATGTACACATGAGACTCAAACAAGCGATGGAGAATGTAACCACATGATCCTTAGAAGAAGACACGTAAGGTGATTCTGTTGTTTTTGGAGCTTATAAATGCAAAATCAGAAAATTTTGGAGAGAATGGCTTCTCTATGACAATTCATCCTATTGCCCAGACAAGAGGGAGTAGACATCATGAATACATGGATCTCCTTGGCAAGCATCATGAAAGACTTGATTCAATTTGTACTCATGAATAGCTCTGTTTAGACATACATGTGATTAAGAGAGAACTCCTACTAACTAGATTGGACTCAATTCTTCTCAACTAAAAAAAAAACCAACCGAAGGAGTTGAACCATTTGACAACATGTTCCACAATCTTTCTCAACACTATTAAGTGTTAGACAACAACAACACAACAATTTTCTAAGCTCAACTTATAAATGAACAACATTGAGATAGAAGCTTATAGTACCAATAAAGCTTTGCGGACCAAGTACAAACCATATATTGTACAATAGTATCAAATACTTGTCAATTCCTTGGGCTAAAATACTAGAGTAAAGACTAACAACTCAAGGCACTCGACATATGATGCACTTAGAATTAGCTAATTGTCCAAGTATCAAGCAGCATCGCTCCATCAAATTTGAAACTTGCACACCTAACAACATACGGAAGAAGAAAAACATATACTTCAAAATAACAACCGTTTGGCCATTAGTGAAGAAGTTTTGACAATGAAACACGTATGCCTTTAATGCAGACGAAGCCGCTGAACAATGGGCCTGCACCCAATAAAAAACGCAAGCTTTCAAACATTAAATCCAGTAGGAAAACAGGCCAAACTAAGTATGAGAAAAGAGTAACATAAGAGAAAGGAGTAAGCCAAACATTAGTGTGAAAGAGAGCAAATACACAGAAAACAACCCAAGATAGTATGAAAGGGAAGCCATCCAAAGTGCAAACGGAAGCTCCAAAAGTCATATTATAAATAAGGAAAAAATTTAAAAAAATAAAGGTAAGACCTTAATAAAGACATACTTATGAATAAGTGTAAGTATCATATAATTATACAACCAGAATAGATTAACAACCTTAAAAATCCATACGAAAAAAAGAAACGATCAGAGGAGATAAACCCAAACTTTGTGGGCTTTATCTTTGCTTACCCAAACTTAAAGGCTCATAAGATTTATCATCTCACAGTGAACTCCATTGAAGAATATTCCTTCACAAATTAAATTCTCATCTAACAAATCCAATCACAAGTACTCTTTGGCCTGCAACAAACTTTTCTAACAAAAGGTCTCGTGTATGGCTCAGGTATGCCTCTACAATGAAAACATGCAACACATGGCTCAGGTATGCATCAGCATAGCCAAAAACACAAATTACCAAGAACGTAGATAGTCCCATGTATCGAGTGCCACTTGCCACCAAACCCACGTAACCAAGGTCATTCCACATGTATAACAAAGGATAATGAGAATAACATAACCAATTATTACAAAGTTTAGCTTAGAGGATTGGTCCACATATTTGTACTTTACAATCACTTCAAATACCTAAGGTTAGGAGGATACAGTAGCATAGTATCCAAAACCTGGGTATAGGAGTACTCAATCCCATCACTCGCTCCAACCGAACAACTATTTGGAGTCCCCCTCACAAAGTTGCACCAAAACTGCTGTCACCATGTGAAGCAACCAGTTAGTTGATTTGGCCATGGCCATGGCCATGATATGAAGATACAAAGTAAGAAAAACTAAAGCTGGTACGTGCAATGGTGAGTGAGTGCAGGCTAGTTGTGCCATGTGGATGTGGTCAATCTCTGAGTCATCCAATCGCATCGCATCCAGATCGACCACGTCCTTGTAGGTCCTTTTGACTCGAATTGCTCAAACTCATTACATGTGTTTGATCGATGCATCCTAGGCACTAGGTGGCAAAGATCGATGGACACACCAGTCTTCCCAACTTGGTCTACAACTGAGACATTTTCGGTTTCCTGACTCTCGTCTTCCTAACTAAAGCAGAGGAAGACCTAACTAAACCACCTGTAGACTGGCTCGACTCGAGTCTACTACCTTCCATCAAGATCACCAATTCTCAATACTCGAGCATCAACGCTTGGCTAAACCAGACCATTACTATTGCTATACCATTAGAATGAAATTTGACAAATTACCAAGAGAACTGTAACTCTGTATTACTCTTGCTTTACCATTAGAATGAAATTTGACAAATTACCAGTAGAATTGTAACTCAGGATCCTACATCTAAAGGGGACTTCACTGCAGCAACTTAACCTCCAAAAAAACCCTAAAATGCCATCCTGAGAACAGTACTAATGGAAGATATCATGTCCACAACAGATCCTTCATGCTTGCAGCTAAGAAACATCCCTCCAACTCTATGACTAGGAGGACACGACATTGAAGCAAGGACTCTACTGGTTTTACCTATGTATATATATATAAACTTCCTTAACTGAGATTTTTATGTTTGCATGCCTCTGAATGAACACAGAGAGGTCACATCACATGCTGTGCTATGCACACCCACACACATTGCAGTTGACTTGAAGACAACCTAACATTCAACACCAGGCCTCCTCTTGAAATGACACTCACAAAGCTCTCTTTTCTCTCATTTCCTTTCCAATAGACAGAGACATGCATGGTACCTTCAAGTCCTTATGGTAGATGCCCCTTCCTGGCCAAGCATATAGTGAACTACTAAACTAATGATTGTGTGAAGCTATTCTGTAACCAGGAGGAAGAGGCCAAGTGTGGCAAATGTACAAGGTGTTAGCTCTTTTGCGGTAAAGGAGAACTGTTAAATCATATGAATACTGTAACTTTTCGGCAAAATGGAGAGAACAAGACATAAGCTCAGCTAGTAGTGGAAAAGAAAAGGGCGAAATGATTTTCCGATAAACATCACTTTCAACACTTTTCCCCTCATTTCAAAGAAGCTTCGGAAAGATGTAATCATGTAAATATAATAAATCTGGTAACCAGTCTAAGCAGTAAGGATGTTCTATTTAAGAAGAAATAACATTTCCACATCAAGGAAAAAAAGAGAGTATATTGGTGTATCTACAACATAATCACAAAACATTTAATCCTCACAAGAGAACTGGAGGTTTCATATGCAAAAGTGAATTGTTGGTAGGAAATCAAACGAGTACTAAGCAAATTGAATCAAGGATTATGTAACAAACACCTATCCCAACAAACTAGAGTTATAAGCCTAGCTGATTTCAAACCTCCCAAGAAAACAATGCTCCAACTGAAATGTTCAACTAGGTATTTGTCTCAGTCAGACTAATCTTTCCTGTCAAAAAACAAATGTCTGATGATCAATATATACTCGATAAGCAAAAAAGAAAACAATAATCTTATTCATATCAGGGGAGCTTCCAAATGTAGGCCACAATGATAGGCTACTTCAACTTCAATTATATGATAAGACAACCGACTTGAGATTCCAAAAATAGTACTCATCTACAAATTTTATAACAACCAGAAACCAAAAATCAAGGCTTATTATCTGCATGCATTAGGGAGATCAAAGAATGAAGGTCCTAGTATACAAGTGGTACGTCATCCACTATATTTGGTCAGCGCCAAGTGGCATCGAGATTCATGTTCAAAATAAGCATAGTGGAATATCTAGACTTTCACTTTATAGGTAAAAAATCTTACGACAATCTACTTATGGGTTAAACTATTCACTATATGAACAGTTAATGTGTAGTAGAAGAAACCTAGAAAATAGTATTGGAGTCGATATTATTCTGTCCCTTAAATCACTTTGTTAAGATTGTTGAATGCTTACATTAAAGATGAGTATCAGTTAAGAGTACTAGAAACATTTTTTCCCTTTTGAGGCTAAAGTTTAAAACCATTTATGCATGTAGATTATAATTAATTATATGAATCCACAAACTAAATAGCATGAAATGTATCCTTTACTGATAGGACTGACCTTAGATCCTCTGTTGGAGATTTACTCAAATGAGATAATACGAACTAAAGAGAGAGGTTAGCTAAGTACGTACTTTAGCAGGGTAACATCAGCACCCACCAATATAGTGGGGCCTTATCTCCATCATAAAAAAAGTGCAGAGTAGGCTGCATAGAGACAACTATCAGTACAATGCAAAAATCAGATATGATACTGAAAGAAACAAACTGAACTCTCCATCCGGACATCCGGAGATTCAGCATATAATCAAAGTGTGCTTTTAAAATGTAAAATTGAAGAACAAAATCAGATATTTTTGAATAAAGCTATGCTATTCTAAGACATCTAAACACTAGTGCAGACAAAATGTAAAATTGAAGAACAAAAAAGAAGTTGGCATTATAATATTCTTGGATAAATGTGCCATGTTGCCAAATGAAGCTAAAACCTGAGATTTTGAAGAGAAACCACTCAGATGCAAGAGATCAAACTCAAACATGTAGATATCAACAACAACTTGGCTGTACAGGCTTAATGACAAGTCTCTCTGGAAATACTTGCCTTGGCCAGGAATGCTAGTGTCAGGTTGGCAATAAATTATTTGGTTAAACATCAAAATTTGACAGATACAACTATCAAAAGGACTGGCAGTTCTAAATTGACAGATCAATATGTATTGTATGAGATGTACTTATGTAAGTATGATTTATTTATTTTTTGAATATCAATAAATATCTGTCAAAAGAAATATCCAATATTCCCATTTTGTTTGGAAAAAAAGTTACAATATGAAAATTCCTTCAAATGGCGACATGTGCTTTGCAATGGAACCAACATAATAAATCAATTCGGCGGAAAAAACTAGCCTATTCAACGTTTGTAGCATGTCTAAACGAAAATAAAGCATCTTTTTTAAAAAGGAACAATGAGGCTCATGGATTCTGTACTCCACTCATCTCACACTTCCAACTACAATGTTGCATAGTTATATAAAAAGTAAAACCCTGATCTAAGCTACTTTTGTAAGTGGATTTACCAATCTTCTTGTGGATGATAAAGTTTTCAACATATACATGATTTTTTGAATAGGTTGTCTGCATCTTATGGACATACTACATGTTGTGAGATTATAATGCTTACTTCAGGAAGCTGATGTAAGCAGAAGATTTGAGAAGTTCCCCTGGCCTCACTTCAATTTATGTGTGGATCTACTATTTCATTATCAGCAATTGTCTTTGGACCATACTAATACAATGCAGTATTTTGTCCTTTAAAATTAAAGAGATCCTTGAATGGAATAGAGGACGAGTCCTTAATAATCTAGTCACCTAAAGGGAACAAATAATAGAACATGCATCCAAAGATTTCTATACAGAAGCTATTATCTGCATAATTATTCAGAATTGTTCGTGCAACAAGAAGCTAATTTATTTAATGAATTTTGATGACTGGATAAAGAATGAGTTTTTCTTTGTTCATATTTCCAACCATGTCCAACAATACAAAAGTATTTGTGACACCTATCCTAAACCCATCTTGACAGGTGAGTGATGACACACATTATATTTTACACATGCATTATGCATATCTATTGCGACTGTCTATCGACCTGACATCGGCCTTCATGATCTTTGTCGAATTCTCGACCTGCTCAACTTCAAGCAAGAGGGTTTCGGGCAAAAAAACCAAGATGCCCACTTGGTAGATGGTTGAATTCGTAAGATAAGTCTTGTCTAGTGATTTAACAGTCTTCCCAAGTGTGAGGTAACTAGACTTCCGATCATAACATTATTACTTGAAACCTCATTAAAAGAAACAACACCCACATATACACAAAGAACGCTAATCTATCTTAAAGACGATATCTATACTACTATATAATGGAAAAAGTTGAGCTTCACCGTGAAACTTTTCTTTCCAAATATACATAAGTTTACTAATTAAATTGTTTATTTAAGTTAATAGAGACAACTAGGTAATTAAGGAAGCTATCTTTTGATATTCCTAAATAGTCTACATATATGTATAAAATAATATATATAATAATATAATAATACTAATTTAATAAGCTTAGATAATTAAGGTGGATGTCTTAGTCTTCCTAATAATAATATAAAATAATATAATCCATAATACTATTATTTGTTCTTTCCAAATAGTATAAAATACGTGCAACGCACGTGCATATATAGTAGTACAGCTTAAACGCATTTTATGCTCTGTACACTTGTGTTCTCCTTAACAATCTTAGAAGGTTAGACATCTTAGAGTGACTAAATAGTAGGAAAGTTTTTCAAAAACATGTTGCAAGTGATCTACAGATTTACAAGTTACTTCATTTATCCTACTTTTTCCTCCTGCTTAGTATATACTACTATGCAGCCAATTAACTAATACATGTTATATTCCAAATCTATAGCAAGGTTTACAACCATGCAGTCAGTATCTCAAAGGAACCTTTCTATGAGTATCAATATTACCTGTTATATTCCTAAATGTAATCCCCTTATAGCAAGGTTTACAACCGTGCAATCAATCTTACAGGAACCTCTCTATGAGTGATATTGGTAGTTTAACCATTTTCTCAGTTTCAGATAACATTATTGTAGTTTCAAGCTTCACTTCAAAAAAGTTTCAACACCTTACAAACTTAACCAAAATATTGTTGGCCCAATGATTGTATCATTTTTGAATATGGTTAATCTGTTAAGTTTAGCATTTATTATCACTAATTTTCATACTATCACTTATACCTTTGGTGATATGTGCTTATTATTTTACTTATTAGTGATATGAGTTTTTATATATATATCTTAAATAAAATTGATTTACCAAAATCAAAACTATTTTGATTATGGTTATTCAATTAAGTTTAACATTATGATATCACTAATATTTATGCTATCACTATAGCTCTTATACTTAAACTTAGCATTATCCTACCGTGCTTTATTTTATCAAAATTGCTACATGTATAGTGCTTTGTTCGTCTAACATGTATATGCAGAAAAGAATAAGCAAGATCAATGTGGACATATGCAATGAAGAAATCATGGTGGGCCAAAGACGATGGATCCCACAAGATTTCTCTGAACCACCCAACGATATCTCCGGAGCCACGCACTCGGGGGTTCTGCTGCCCGGTCAGCGGACGGGGGTCGAGGGGGCAGCGCCCCTCGTCGGGGGTTCGGAGCGAAGCCCCCGAAAGGTATTCAGTTTTCACAAACTGGATATCTTTGGACAACTGACGTCAAGAAAGAAGCCAACATCCATCAAGGAAAGAAGCCATGCCATGCCATCATCATTTCAAGACTCTGAAGAAGTCTGCACCTGCTACAGTATATCTGGAGTCTGTAATGAGTCTTAGAAAAAATTGTAATACAAGAAATGGTGGCAAAATCGAAAACTAGGATAGAAATTAGTCTAGGATTTTCGGATGAAAATCGACATACCGACGGTATACCGATTTATACCGACGGTATACCGATTTTTGTTCACAGAATGTTTCTGTCTACAAAATCGGCATACCGACGGAATACCGATCTATACCGATGGTATACCGATTAGTAACGTTGAAAATCCAACTGTCGAATTTGAACATTTAATAATCCCAACGGCTATATTTCTAGCCGTTGCAATTCAGACCGGTTTCGACGGTATACCGGTTCGTACCGACGGTATACCGATCACTGACTGAAAAGTTGCCTTTGAGCTCTTTTCATGCTTTGTTATAAATAATCTTTGAACCCCTTCATTCAAGGTTGATGCTTTGAGCCTAAAATTTCTAAACCACCAAAGTCTATCCACAAACAACTCTACAAAGCTTCATTTGTCATCCACAAATTGTGTTAGAGTTATTGAGTTAAAAAGTAAGATCTTCATCTTGTTGTATAAGGAGATCAAAACCTATTGTGAAAGGTTGAAGGGAGAGTCTTCGTATCCAAACTCTCGGTTGAAGTTGGAGTCGTATCCAAACTCTCGGTTGAAGTTGGAGAGTCTTCGGATCCAAACTCTCGGTTGAAGTCGGAGAGGCCTTCGGACTTAAGCTCTCGTGTAAGAAGTTGGCGAGTTCTTCCGATCCAAACTCGTGTGTAACTATTTACTCAAATAGTGGATTAAAGCCGGAGAGAGTTCCGGGACTGGAGTGCCCTTGGAGGATACCAGGATATCGTGTGTCAGTATTGTTATTGCTTTTCTCTTGCACTTATATTTTTAAATTGCCAATTAGCTTGTGCTAAGTGCTTGATTAGTTAGCTTGACCCTATTCACCCCCCTTCTAGGGTTCCTACAAATATAAGAAATGAAACATAATTTTATAAAGTATTTACGTAGTTCTGTCCTAGTTTTCACAAATAGCTGCTTAGTTATATGTTTTTAAGAAACTACAACATGATAATGCAATATAATACCCAAGTTACCATATACACGCTCAAAAGGTTCTAGTAAACATGCAACAGCCTGAATGAAGCACACAATTTGGCCAGTTTAGTATAATTTTGAAAGTTTCGTCAGCTTTGGCCTTGTTTCAGGAAATTTTGAGACCTGGGCCAGTTTTGAAAATTTATGGCAAGTTTTCAGAGACCACTTCGGAAAGTCCCTGCCAATTTTGGCTACTTTAGGCATAGAGGCCTAAATATCTGAAACACCGAAACCGATCTAACCAGTACTAAAATGAATTTAAGGTACCAACTGATACCAATTTGGTCGTGATTTGTAGATTAGTTCGACTCAAATCTAACAACTACGGGTGTCAGTAACGCCCAATTTTAAACCTCGCCTTAAAGTATAGTATAAAGCAAAGAAGTGAGTCATGAAAATTACAATACCACCATTCCTGTTTTAGTTTTTCGAAACTCCAAAAACCCCATGTGCATAAGGCGAATTACAACATCACTTATAAAAACAAAATTTTGCATAACTACTAATAGCTATTTCCTACAGCAAATTTTGAAGTACATAGCTTCAAAGACGAGAACCAAGCAAAAAAAAACTAAGCCAATAATAAGGATGACGTCAAAAATAGAGCTGTCAAGACAGGCCGGTGGGGTGGGCCGGCCCGTAACCCACCATAACCCACCATTTGGGGGCTGAAAAATTCCAACCCAGCCCAACCCCCAGCGGGCCGCGGGCTAGACGGGCCAGCCCGCTTAATTTTTTAATTTTTTTATTGTTTTAGTTTTAAAGGAAAAAAAAAAATTATATATATTTTCTACTCACTCTCATATGCATCAAATACAAGTAAAATACAAGAAACATTATAATAGTAGATATTTTTTTAAAATACCTTCATTCATGTAAATAAATGACCAAATATAATATTTTATACGTCATTACTTGCATTAAATGAGAATTTTATCATTTATAATACATATATCATATATGTGCTAAATAAAAAATTAAAAATTTTATAAAAAAATAGATAGCGGGCCAACCCACTTGGCCCGCGGCTAGCCACATCGCGGGGCGGGCTACTAGCGGGCCAGCCCGCCTAGGCCCGCCTGTTTGGCGGGCTCCTAAATGCTCGGCCCAACCCACCTTTTTGGCGGGCGGAGCGGGCCGGCCCAACGGCTTAGCCCATTTTGACAGCTCTGGTAAAAAAAACCATAGATCAGGAAGGGCTGGATAATAAATTTTATGATATTATAATGTACTTCGCAGTTTTTAACTTCCTTTCATAATGGCTATCCAAACACATTTTGAAAGGAGTGGACAAGAAAGTGCAAAAAATAAGTCCAAATTTTTCTACACTCTTTCTCAGTTCCAAGGAGTTCTTTATATCCAAACAACCCTAAGGAACCAGGTTCAATCACTTTGTAAAGCTTTTTAAGTTGATTTTACAAAAGAAAATAATATCACTGCTTGAATCCAACTCTCAACCCATAAAAGTAGACCTTCAATCTATTTGGGGGCATGTTGAATAATACAAAAAATATAACCCTTACCAACAGTATAGAGTTTGGTGTAGAGGCATGGAATTTAACACAAAGAAATCAAAATTAAAAATAGAGGACGAAGGATAGCAACTACCTCTATATACACATGTCAATTCAAAATATTGTGTTTCTTTG